>JAJHZJ010000180.1:4038958-4558958 GCA_023548195.1 Bettongia penicillata ogilbyi | reverse complement strand
GTCCTTATTCTACCAATGAGGAAACTGAAGTTAACAAGCCAATTGAGTAAGTCTTATGAATTTAGATATCAGAAGAAGAAAGTTGGGAGACACGAATAAAGTTCTTGCCTTGATGTCTTACTTTTTAATGTACTGTGAACTACTTACATAGGATGTAGCAGTCACAAAGCATCTCCATACACATTGCTTTATTTAATTGTTCCAACAATGTTATTTCTTTAGGCTCTTAATAGGAGACTAAGACTAGAAATGGAAGCAGAATAAATGAATATTTGCTCATAACAAAACAGCAGAACAGGTCCCTGCCACTATTCTACCCAAGACGATTTTTTGAGGGAGAAATGTATGTATGTATGTATATGTGTGTACATGTATATATATATATATATATATGTATACGTATGTGTGTATATATGTGTATACATGTGTATATATGTGTATACATACAACACATTATATAAGTATATGTGTGTATACATAAGTATATGTGTATATATGTGTGTTTGTGTGTGTATATATGTATATGTATGTGTGTGTATATGTATATATGTGTATACATACAACACATTATATAAGTATATGCGTGTATACATAAGTATATGTGTATATACATATATGTATGTGTTTGTATATATATATATATATATATATATGTATATATACCCATATATTTTATATAGACATATAGAATACACACACACAGGACTTTTTCTTTCTTGTTTCTATTTTCATTGACCGCACTGGGGAAGTGCTAAGTTCAGTTATGTTGTGACTCTCAAATGAGAAAATGATTGTAAATACTTGGAATACCTTGAAGGATTATGTAAGTGCCTGTAATTACTGTTAGCGTTAATGTTATTAGTATTATCGGTCTAGCACCAGTCTGGTCTGGTGATCATTCATTCCTTGAGTCTCCTACCATGCGCCCGCTGACCTCAAGAAATGTTTACAGAGCAATCCAGGGGTGTGCTGGTAAATATTGAACAATGGAATCTCCAGGGAGAGAATGTATGCACACATGCTTTCAAGTTGAAGCTGTACTAACCCCTTCTTAAGACTAGGAAACTCATAAAACAATAAATCAAGCCCTGATTTATAGTAACATCATTTCTGAAGTATAAATGCTCACACTGAAAATTTAACAGTCGTGTGGAAGGCAAAGAGACCTTAGAGACAATCTTGTCCCACTCCATGATTTTATAAATGTGGAAACTGAGGCCCAGATACCTTAAAGGACCTAGCCAACAAAAGGAGCAAGTGGCAGACTCATTATTTGAACCCAGATCCCCTGCCTCCAAATTCAGGGTCCTTTCTAGTGTATTATGTCTCCATTTCAGGGATTTGCTTGACCTCCTCCACCCTCTAAATAAAGGAATATTAATTCCTTGAAGGGACTCACAAGTCCCTTCTCATTTTCTCTCTCATTTCAAATTGCTAGATCTGGTCATGCTTATAGTATCAGAGGGAGATGAGAGGAGAGGATATTAAAGCCTTCCCTGCTGATAAAGCCAGAGAGATTTAGGCAAAAGCAATCCCCTGAGTAGCTGAATATATGCATCCATGTTTATTCTTGCACTCTCCTCTAACGTACTTCATTTCTATTTATTCATAACCTTTCAAAATGGAAACTAGTGAAAAAGGTGGAACTTGCCCTTTCAGAGATCCTCTTGCTCTAGTTTCTCTTGAATAGGAAATATTCTTTCCTTTCTTTGTATCTTAACAGATAACATGATGTTTAAAGCTCATTTTGCTAATTATAATTCCGTAGACATAGTTATTCTAATTTGTGCCTTTAACAGTAAGTTAATTCATGGGAGTATAGAAGCTGAAAGTTTCGAAGGGCTATCAGAAATCCTCTAATCCAATTCACCTGAACAGGAATCCCCTTTACCACATTCATTTAATCCCGCTGTTCTTCAGAGGTTTCTTCATCTGTAAAACGAGAGTTGGATTTGATTGCCTCTGAGGTCCTGCTCTAATCTATGATCTTATAACCTCTTGTCTGACATGGTATATAGAAGAGATGATATTCATGGGTTGACTTGGACTGAATGGCCAAGGAGGTCCCTTCAAACTTTCCAATTCTGTGAAAATCTGTGAAAAATATGAGCTCTTGTCTAGGAACATCTTCTTTACCCCATACTGGTTCAAATGTTTTTTGATTTTTTGTGAACCAATTGAAGGGCTTTATACCTATACCTGCCACACTTCATTTTATCTGATTTGATCTCTAATTCTAGGATGTTAATTCTTTAAGACTCCAATTCTGTCATCCAGTGGATGAGATATTCTGCTCAGATGTTACCCAAATATTCAGCTGTTTCTTGTGAATATATTAACCCACTACACTAAAGGCAATGGTTTACATTTGCATATTATCATATCTTATATAATCCATGAAACAACCTTGATGTATAGAGTTGATATTTTCTTTTCCTCATTCAAAAGATGATGAGCTTGAGGACTAGAAAAGTGAGTTAAGTTTCTCAAGATCTGAATTCAATTCACCTAAGTCCTCCAGAACTTGGCACCTTCCTACCTTTCTGGCTTTATCTTATGTCACTCCTATCCATCAGTGCTACGTACAGTCAGACCACACATTTGTTATCCCTTATGCATACCCAACACTTTCCCGCTCCAAGCTTTTGCTAACGCCATTCACTCTCCTTAGAATTCTCTTTGCCTTTTGAAGGGCTTTAAGACCTGGGCCAAATGCCACCTCTCTAGGAAATCTTTCCTGATCCTTACAGTGAGAAATGATCTTTTCATCTTCCAACCTCACATAATACTTTGTAAATGTGCACTTATTACATTCTTACCTGTTCTATGGTTATTGCACATTTGTTGCATAGTGCTACATATTTTCATGTTTCAGATCTCCTTGCTAGACTGTAAGTTCCACGAGGGTAGGGACTGGGTCTTATCAAAGTTTTGTGTGTCCCCACTAGACAATAGAATGAAAGAATGAATGAATGACAATGAATTAGAACTTGGATCTAGGATAGCAGAAGCCAGTAGATTATGTTCTACTTCATGTTTTAATTGATGTAAATTGAATATGAAAGTCACTTCAGGACCCGAAAAAGACAAAAGATATGTGCTTAGCATGTGTGGGTGTGTGTGTGTGTGTTTGTGAGAGACAGAGACATACAGAGACAGAGACAGAGGAGAGAGAACTACAGAGTCAGAAGAAGTAAGAGATACAGTATTTATGGGGGATAGAGTTTGGTTTGGGATTGCCTCTTCAATACACTGACCTTTAAATCTAATTTGCATATCTCCAAATTATGAATATACATATGAAGGCTTATGTCTGATCATGGATTCTTTGGTTAATGTCAACTGTCTTCTAAGAGCTATGTTTTGATTAGAAGTATAAAGATAGAAGGGACTTTAGAATATAGAATATTAGTTCTGGAAGGGACCTTGTAATATGGAATTTCAGCATGAGAAAAAGCATTAGAAATACATTAGCCCTGGAAGGGACTTTTGACTATTGATTGTTGAGACTATAATGAACCTTAGAACAAAGAACATCAGAGCTGGAAGAGACCTCAGAAATAATCCTATTTACTTTGTGAAAAAGGAAGCTGAGGTCAGGGAGGGGAGGTGATTACCCCAAGGACGCACAACCAATTAGTGGCAGAGCTAAGGCAAAGACCCAGGTCTTTCCTCCTCTCCCTGACTTCCCTCCTAAATGGAAGTTCTCAGCCTGAGGTTGGTGAACTTCTTAAAAAAAAATTAATAATTACATTTCAATGTGATTGGTTTCCTTTGTAATCTTGTGCATTTTATCTTATGATTTTAAAAGCACTTTTGTAGACCCATGGGTTTCACCAGACTGCCAAATGAGTCCATGAAAACCAAAAAAGTTAAGAATCTCTGCTCCAGATCTTTATCCAGGTGAGCAGAAGACACCTGAGTCTCTCAGACAAAATAAAGATGAGTTGGTATAGTACTCTGGGGATCCAATTCAGAAATATTCACCAAGCACTTAATTCATGCAAAACATTAAGTGAGGTACTGGAAACACAAAAATACAAATGAAGTAGCCCCTGCCTTTATGGAGTTTACATTCCTCTTGGAGGATACACATGCACATAAAGGTTCTCTTTTAAGGTTTAAAAGAAACACTGTCATTGACAAGACCAGGAGAGATATGAACATTCTGACGACAAAAAACCTGTCTCAGAAGGTAAATTGGGTATAGATTGGGAACGTTATGCATCTTCTTAGAGATGAGATCTACACCTCCTTGGAAACCTTACCCAAGACTGTTGGAGTGACCCTCTCAATGTCGATGGTTCCAAAGTACCTGCTCCACTCGCTGTCTTCCTGGCATGAGTTGCATCAGCACACAACACAATCTTTTCAAAACTCCACAAGATGCTGCTCTTAAACACAGGAGACTAAACTATGAACTTCTGCTCAGTTACCAGAGAGATGGCATCACTAGGGCTGGGCAGTGCCTCCTATAGTAACGCAAAAGGCGTGTGACCTTACTTCTCACACAACCAAGTCTCCTGAATCCCAGTACTTCTGTTATATCATATTATATGGCTTCTGAAGCTTCATCAGGTTTATACTTTTACCCAAATGATACTGATTTACCATGGGCATTCTAGAAAGACCTTTGCCACCTGGACTCACCTAACTATCCTTTGCTCCCTGAGGGTAGGGTAGGGACAACCTTTCTCACTTGTATTTCTATCTCTAGCACTTAACACAGAGCCTGGCCCATAGTAAGTATTTAATAGCTGCTCTACTTACCTATCTACCAATCTACCTATCATCTATCTACCTCCTTATCTACCTCTTCCCCAGTCGCTAGAATCTTTTCCCCCAAATCACTTTGTACCTGTTTTGTAGCTACTTATCTATCTACCTGCTATCTCCCTGGGCTGGATTGTAAGCTCCTTGAGGGAAGGGAGAGACCCTTTCACTTACCTTCTCTGTATCACCAGCGTGCCTAGCACAAGGACATAGTATATGCCTATTAAATGCTTGCTTGCTTGATGCCAGGCTCTTTCTGGTCCTCTGAAACTATTCTTAGCTGCTCTGCCTCATTTCAGAGCCCCTTTACTTCATTAACTTGAGCTGCCACTTTTCCCCCTCAAGCCAGGCTCCCAAGGGGTCTGCAAACCCTTGTAACTGATTTGCCGCTGAGCCACACTGATTTCCCAAAGCATGGAAGCCATTGCTAGTTTCATGAGATTAGGAAATAAAGAGAAGGTGATATGAGGTTGATTCATCTCCTTGCAGTACTCTGAAAATGTGTTGGGGTTTTTTGTGGTCTTTAAAAAAAGATAATGAAAAGGATTTGCCTGGTTTTTTCCCCTCGCCTTGAATATCTAGTAAACCACAATCTTGTGAACTGCCTTGGTAAAAGAGCTAAATTTGGATTTCAGGAAAAGAAAGTGGAGCAAATGCAAAGATCCAATCTTGCTCCTTTCATTGGTGTCAGTTTCATTTAAGTTTGAAGGAGGTTGAGTTTAGCTCTCTCCTTCTTCCTCTGATTTTATCTTGTTTCTTCCCACCACAGGAGACAGGTTTGAAGAGATAAAATGTGGTTATCCACTGGGGTAGTTAGTGCAGCTTTGTCTGGTATCTGATTCATTAGATTCCAAGATTACATATGTCTTCAGCAGACTTTCCCCACTGAGTCAGGAAGACTCATCTTCTTGAGTTCAAATCCTGCCTTAGATACTAGCCTTTTAACCCAGGGCAAGTCACTCAGCTTTGTTTGCCTCAGTTTCCTAGAGAATGAAATGGCAAACCATTCCAGTATCGTTGCCCAAATATCCCCAAATGGGATCACAAAGAGTTGGACGTGACTGAAACAACTGAACAACAAATCTTGATAGTTACAAAATATCCAGGTAGGAAGAGGTTGAAGATTAGGAAGACGTGATGGAAAATAAAGCTCTGACCCCCCAGGAAAGATTTCTTACACTGATTGGTTTCTATACTGGACTTGGGGTTTCTAACAGTCTGACCTAGTTATCTCATCATGGTTAGTTGGCACTTTGGTGTTTCCATCCAGAGGAATATCAAACTTATGGAAAAGGTCCAACTTCACATGTCCTGTATATAATAAAGAGGGTTATGTGTGGTCAGACCTATCCCACAGGCCCTGTATTCCTACACATACAGAGACCTTAATGTGCCACCTGATCTCCATGTCAGCATCTTCGTCAACATTTTCACCTCCCTCATCAACCTCACCCTTTGTTGCTTCCTCTTTTTCTTAAAGTCTAGACCTTTAATTTCAATAAGCAGAGGGGAATTGCTTTGGTTGAAGTTCTCTCCACGAATGAATATCCGCATCTGTAATTTATAGTCATAGACGGTTGCCTAGGGCACTGAGAGATTAAATAATTTGCCTACAATCACATGGCTAACCTGTGTCAAAGGCAGGACTTGAACCCAGACCTTCTTGACTCCAAAGCCAGCCTTCTGCTTACTGCCCAACATAAATTTCCAATTGGGTGAAATATAGTGCTTAAAATATGGGAAAATGCTTTGGATGGTTTTAATTCTGTTCTCTTACTGGTTTCTAGCAAGAGGCCTTCCCATTTATCATTCCTTGGTTTTCCCTTCCAATTCTCTTTCATTTTTTCCTCCTCTAGCCTTTCTTAACTTTTCCCCTTCTTTCCCCTTTTTCTCTCTTCATCTCTTTACCTTCTCTGCTTCAAAGCCATAAGTGGTATATTGCATAGGCGTTGTCTTCGATAACCTGAGCCCCGGGAAAGACCTTAGCTTAAAAAGACCAAGGTCTCCCATTGCATCTGGGGCCATCACCAATCATCCTGACCTGTGTCTTGCCACTGGACACCCATTGCTGGAGGAGAGAGTGAGTTCGATGACTTGCACAGCTCTGCCTCATTTAAATCTAATTCACTTGTAAGCCAAGCCATCACCCTCATGATGTCATTGGTCCCTTCGAGAATGAAGGATGAACATCAAGTGATATATGAAAAGATATCAGGGTCAGAGATGAAGTCAGGGACCATTTTCATTCTTTTCTTTGTTTATGTGCTTCTTTTCTCCTCTTCAATCCTTGATTAAATATATGCTTTGATCTGTTTGGGAGCTGCAAATCTACAAATAAATTCTATTTTCTATTTGAAATATTGCATTGGTGATTGCTTCCAATATTGCTCCCTTCTCAGTAAGCACCAAAAGGGAAAAAATGAGTTTTTAAGTTTCTTTGTGTGCTGATTTTTAAATGAGAATCATCATCTTATCTTGAAATTACCCTGAACCTGGAATAATAACCTGGCAAGTTAAATCTCCACTTGAGAGCTTTCAAATGTTTTCTCTCATTACTGGTGACTAGAAGTCTTATAAGATATATAAGATTATATATCTCATTACTGAAGGATGAGGAGGAACTTCAGAAACTTGTAACTTAGACAATAGTTTAAGGAAAGGTCTAGCCAAATTCACTAACCAGTTGGTGGTTCAAGTATCCCAGGACGAGTTCTGGAATCTCTCTAGCTTTTCACAGACATAAAAAAAATCAGTGGGATACTACAAAGGCATTCTCTCAGGCATACAGAACATAGGACAGCTACCTTGGGCCAGGAATAGTACATACATAGAAAACAGTTTCATAAATGAGGGGGCTTGTGATCAGATGCTGTAAGGGCAGAGTTCCTTGCCATATCTGATCCTTCAAGGGTGTGTTCATCCTTCATTGATGAAGAAGACCATGCCATCAGAGAAATAATGACATGACTTGCACTTGACTTTGTTTTGAGTGAGGGAGGGCTGTGCAGGTCACCAGCCTCACTTCTTCTCCAGAGCTATCTGGATCCAGTGACCAGCTATTCATCAGGATGACTGGAGATGACCCAGGATGAGGCAATTGAGGTTAAGTGACTTGCCCAAGGTGACATAGCTAGTTAGTGTCAAGTGTCTGAGGTGAGATTTGAACTCAGGTCCTCCTGACTCTTGCACTGGTGCTCTATCCACTGTACCACCTAGCAGCCCCTCCTTCAAAAGTATTCTTGTACTCAAAACTCCCTAAGATACCATGCTACAGAAACCCCCTTAGTTTACCAGGGGTCTCCTAATGTCAGAGATAGCCAACAAGATCCAGGGCTCCCTTGTTGGATTTTACAGTCTTGTCTAAGTTTGGAGCTGCCACTCCTGCCAAAACAGTGTGGGCAGTCAAATCAAATTGATAAGCTAAGTGCAAAGCACTAGAAATACAAAGATAGGGAAAAAACAAACAACCAACCAAGCCAAAAAAAAACCCAAACCCATCTCTGTCCCCGCTGTGAAGGGTCTAGCAGTCTAGTTCATCTTTGACATCTATAGGCCAAAGCCCCTGAGGTTCTGTGCCATGGCTAGTGACCCAGCTGTGGTCATTATGGTATGACCGTGGTATGACCACAACTTAGTACAACACAATGATAAGCTCTGTAGCTATTGTCACTGATACTTCTGGGGCTTCAGTTTGAAAGAAAGAAAGAAGGAGGGAGGGAGGGGGAAAGAAAGAAAGCAGCAGCTGCATTGGCTACTCACAGTATTGTAAGGAGCAATTAAGACAGAATCAGACAATGTTACCTCCAAAGGGACTTTCAAGATCATTTAGTCCTGTGTCTTTGGTTTGTTTTTGTTTTTTTGTTTTTTTACAAAAGAGGAAAGTGAGGCAGAGAAAAGAGAGTGCATTGCCTAGAGTCTCATATAATGTTAAAATGAACTAGAATCTAGGACTCCTGACTCCCAGTTCACTACTTAATAATATATACAGAAACACTTTTTAGAGCCTCATTCAAGTACGTAACAATATTATCGTTGTTATAATCTTGTTCTTACCATGATTGAGATGATTTTTACTTTAGGTTGGTTATTAATATTAATCATCATCTTCATCATCATCTTCATCTCTATATTTGTCATGCCCAGACTGATGCTATTGCAGTTTCTACATGTATTTTCTCTTCTTCTAAGATGATTTCATATAAATGCCTCACATTTCCCTGAATTCCTTCTATGTCAGTTTTTATAGTATGATAATATTCTATTCGTATACCCACAGTTTGATCAGCCATTCCCCATTTTATAGACATCTGTTTTGTTCCAATTTTTTGCTACCACAGAGCATTTACTATGAATATTTTTTTCCTTATGGAACCTTTCTTTCCATTGTTGGCCCCTTTGAGGTACATGCTCTGTTATGAGATCATCAAATCAAAACATATAATTAGTTCAGTGATTTTTGTCATAGAGTTCCAACTTGTTTTCCAGCATGGTTAGCCCAATTCACAGCTCTACCAACAATGAATTCTTGCTTCTGTCTTTCCATAGTTTCTCCAGAACTGACTAGTAAAAGACATTTTAAGAGGTACTTTTGGACCAGGTTCATGTATTGATATCTCTTGGGATCACCTATTCCTTTTGGCTGAAAATCCAGAAGGCCATGAGCAGAATGATTGTAAGGTTGTATATATTTCTAAACAAGTCAATGTTGGCTTTGGCTATAGTTTATCATTTCAAAGTTTCTATATTCTAAGGAATTCAGGGTCATGATTCCTGTCTGTCAAAAAGAGCTCCTTTCTCTTTAATGGGACCAGAGTTAAATTTCCTCTGTCATATCTACTGTATTTGTATATTTAGAAATCAGCTAATGGAATTGGGGGCAATCAGAGGAACTAAATAGAGGAATAATTTACTGAGAACAAATGTCTGAAAAGGCATACTTTGCCAATGGTATTTCTCACAGTTGGTACAGGAAAATACTCCAAATTAAATCATTCAGACTGAATGAGGTTTATTGTTTTTCCTTCTTGCAAAATGTTAAAGGAAACACAGCCTGACTGGGCTCTTCTCTTCACCCTCCATCAAACAGATTGCTTCTCAGAATTGTTTTACCTGAAAAAAGTGCAAAGGCAGATGACAGATCCTGCCTGGCAGGAATATTTTTTTTCCTTTTTTTTTTTTTGTTCATTCAAGAAGCATTTATTAATTCCATGAAATGGGACTGATGACAATAACATTAGCACTCTATTTGCATTTATTTATGTTTACATTTGATACTCACAACAATCCTGGAAGGTACGTGCTACTAGTATCCTTATTTTACAGACTAGGAAACCGAGACAAAGGATAAATGAATATTTTTTTCAATAAGAGTTTCTGGAAGCTTTTTTAACTGTTTCTAGTGCTATGTGGCATCAGGTCATATGGGGCCAAGTGGCCTCAGGAAATTCCCTTCAGGAAGTCTGTTGGAAAATGAATTAGGTAAACTGATATTCTCTCTAATGAGAGACAGACTATTATTTGAAATTGACCACCAGGAGAAGTGGACTTGTAATTTAGTTGTAGTCTTTACTGCCCCCACCCTCTCTCTCTCTGTCTCTCTCACCAGTTCTCTCTACCCTGTTTGTTATTTTGAGAAAGAAAAAGGTGATTTATTTTTTTTCTACTCAATTCCCTCAGCAGGCTGTCTGCATGGCAGCAGCAAGAGAGGAGGTACTTAGCAGGCTTGCTCAGAGCTTTAGAGGCTATTTGCTGAAAAGAAGAAAATTTCTAAAGCACATTCATTCTTCAGCTGCTCTGACCAAGTCTTCAGAGGATCTGCCAAGAAGAAACTGAAGTTGAAGTTGATATCTGTCCACAAACATGTTTTACAGTCACATCCACAGATGTTACCGAGAGATTTACCCTTCTGATTCCTCTTTGTTTTAGCAGCACACTGTCTGCTTAAAAAGAGGGAAATTGTAGGAATAAATCTGGTATTTACAATTAGAATAGAAGATGGACTGTCTGCCTTAGGCTGACTTTCTTGTGTGTGCATTAAGGCTTACTGTTGTTCTTTAATAAATTTTACAAATCCTGTGAAGGAGAAAAATCTTCCAACCCACTATTTCACCACTTTTTGATGGTACTATAATTTTGTCTAAATCTATACAGTCTAGTAAACAGGCTACCTTCTATCAAAATGACAGATACTTATTAAATACCTACTGCATGCAAACTACCATGCACTGGGGATACAACAATAAAATAAAATATAGATCCTGCTCTCAAAGGGTCCATAATATAAGCTAAAATGTGATAGAAGATGGATGAAAACTAAACCATAACTAAGTTTATGGGTGATAGCTAAGTTGTGATTTGACAATTATGGGTAATGGGTGATAATTAAGTTATGTAAGTTAAGTAAGTTTCCAAACTATAACTAAGGTGGGGTGATCAGAGTTTTTCTCCAGGGTGCCAAAATGTAGAGGGTTCTGGCAGCACATGTATTCCTTTGGCAGGTGGAAATAACTGAATAAAATAGGGGAAAAAAACAGATACTAACTTCCTCTCTGACTTCCATAAACACATCAAATCAGCTGCTCCCTAGGCAGAAATGCCCTGCTCCCTCCTCAGCAGTAGACTGGTATCCTGAGGGGATTTAAATCCTGGGGTTTAAAGTCTCTATACCCTCTACATTAGATTTGTCTTAAAGAAATAATTCAAGAGAGCCTCTTGTGCTTTCCTTGGGGCCAGAATTGCTAGTTATGACTCTAGATGAGGGATGGGAATGAAGGAGGATTCACTTCTAGCTTGGGGACAGAGGAAGGCATCATGGGATGCTGTGTGACCCTGGACAAATCACTTAGCCTCTGTTTCCCTCAGTTTCCTCCACTATAAAAGGGAATAACATAGTACCTACTTTACAGGGTTGTTGTGAGGGTCAAATGAGATAGGAACTTACAAAGTACTTAGCACAATACCTAGCATGCAGTAAGCACCATATAAATACTTATTTCCTTCCCCTTCACAGGGGAGGTACCAACTGACCTGGGCCTTAAGAGAAGGGAGGTGTATAAAGAGGTAGAGATGATAAGGAAAAGATTTGTCTATTCCGAGAATGAGGGCCAATGTCCACAAAGGTACCGAGGTGAGAGAAGCTGGAAAAGAGCTAGTAGTGTTTGGTTAGAGCATAGATGGAATTCTGTGGAGTACTGTTAGATAAGTCTAGAAAATCGAACCCCTCAAGACTTCCCCAAAAGGCAGGAAATCGAGCAAGCAGCTCTTACCCAAAGCCACCTAACTTCCCTCAATGGGATGTTTAGTTGGTCAATCCAGCAGACATTTATTAAGTGCTATTAATGCTGGGAAGACAAGGACAAGAATGAAATCATCTATCAATGAGCTGACAATTCACTGAAGGAAGTTTAGAGAGCTAGAATATCATATGTACATAGATAAGGAAATACAAAGAAGGCTGTATGAGTGATTGTAATTACTGAAGTCAAAACGGGGAAGGCCTTGAATGCCAAATCAAGTATGTTGTATTTGCAAGGGTAGGCCATGGGACCTCCACTAAAGTGGATGATGCCTCCTAGCTCCAGGTTCTCAGACTGCATGCCAGGGAAGAAAAGACTCTGGCAGGCTCTCCTCAACTGGAAAGTCAAGTACAGTCCGGCAGTGACCCTGCGTGTCTATAATTGGAGGTCAAGTCTGGCTAAGTTCGAGGAAGCTCAGCACCAGAGGTGATGCATTTTCTGTTTTTGCTTTTGAGGAGGTGGGAGGAGGCAATCATGATTCATGAAGAACCATTTACTAAGTCATAGAGGGTTCATGATCCATCTCAGTAGAATAAACACCCACAAGCTCGAAATCACAGATTCCTTGGGAAACTGTGTAAAGAGCTGTGTGTGGAGAGAGTGAAACTAATGACTGGGAAATCTATTAGGAAGCTATTACCATCCAGGCGAAACTATTACTGAGACAAAAGCAACAAAAAGCATCTGCATTGTAATGTGGGATCTTAATTAGAAAAGATGGCTAGCCTTTTTTTTTTTTTCAATGCAAATCTCTTTGTTTTGTAATTAACAAAGGATGAAACTGAGAGAGAGGGATCCTGAAAGTTTGGTTTGGGGACCAGATTTAACAAATATCGATGCTTACCATCCAATTAGAATTAATAAAACGTTGGTGCATTAAGCTCTCTGGGAAACTAAGAAAGCAACGCAGTGAACTAAACCTGGGATGAATTACAAGTGCCTATTTACATAAATGTTCTCCAGACACTTGTTCATGCACTGTGGTTGAGAAGCAATGGGATTTAGTGGAAATTAGCAATGACCCCAAAGCCAGGAGATTTGAAGTTGAGTCCTAGTTTTAATATTTACTTGCTATGTGGGCATAGAAGTTATTTCATCCCTCTGTTACCTCATCTGTAAAATGGGGACAATAATGCTCACAACTATCTACCTCACAAGCTGTTGTGACAAAAAGTTCTTGGTAAATCTTAAAATTTAATAGAGATTTGAATTGTTAGGGCCTTGGCTAGCACTGTGGGCACCGAAAACAGGCAACAAGAAATAAGCTTGGGGCAAGCAATATGAATGGTGCTCTTGCATCAACTATATTATTCATGATACAAAAATAATATAAAAGGAAACCTAGACCAAGTCAATTGAGCAAAAGGGAGTATTCATTACAACAGTGGCTTCTTACTACTAGAGGAGCACATTATGGTAACTTTCCAAGCCTTGTAAATGTTGCCATTCCGGAACCAAGACTGTCTCCCAACCCTAGTTTTAGCTATGAATGATGTTCTTGGCCCGGGGGTCTCTCTGAGCACATATTGTTAACTATACCAAAGGGGATTTCTTAACTGTAGGAATTTTATTAGAAGATTTAAAAATTAGCTATGATGAGCTTAGTAGTATCTCATCAAGCAGATTTCATTTGGTAAAAGAGCACCTAGAGATTCCTGGGTTCTGGTCCCTGTTGTATCAATGTGGGCTTAAGTGTCATCCCTTTGAGATGAAGACACAGGATTGAACCATGTCTCCATCTCTTCTATAATGTGCTGTAGCCAGAAAGTGGATTCAAGTTTCCTGATAAAGGTTTGAACATTAGCTTCTGCTGTCATAGGACATATCTGGGACTGTTCTTCAATCTCTGACTGCTCTCTAGCTTTGGTGTGGAGCATGGTGTATGTAGTGAACGCCCAGCTCAGTGGCCCTAGAGAGGGTTTAAGAAAACTAGGAACTCCAGACACTGTCACAATTCACTGAGATCACAGTCAATGAAGACTACAACAGCTGCTGAAGCATTTCCTTCTAGGGCCCAACAGAAGGATTCCTGCTGGAGCACTGGCTGCAGAATTCCAGAAGTGGAGAACCACAGGATTCTCCAGTCAGAAGGGACCTTAGAAATCATTCTAATTTAACCCTTTTACTTTCTGAATGAGGAGACTGAGGCCCAGAGAAGACAAGTTATTTCCTCATGTTATTGAAAATAAAAATTAGGCCTCAAACATAGGTCTTCCAGCATCAAGTCTAGGGTTCTTTCCATGTCGCCACACCTGCAGAGAAGTCAGACTCACTGAGCTTAAGGGGCAAGTGTTATAGAAATGTCCTATGTTAACTGGCTCAAAAATGAGATTCTTAGGAGGAAGAGGTTATACTGATACTTATAGTGATGGGGCAGCTAAATAGCATTGTGGATGGAGCACTGGGCCTGAAGTCAGGAAGACCCGAGTTCAAATTTGACCTCAGACACCTTACTAGCTGTGCAACCCTGAACAAGCTATTTAACGTCTGCCTTCCTCAGTTTCCTCATATGTGAAATGAGGATAATAGCAGCATCTTTCTCCCAAGGTTGTTCTGAGGACCAAATAAAATAATATTTGTAAAGAGCTTAGCACAGTACCTGGAGCATGGTAGGTACTATATAAATGTTAGCTATTATGTGGAGCATAGACTAGTGCAAACCCAAGAAAAATGTTGAAACAGTCAAAGCTATAATTTTTTAAAGAACTCTTCTGTGTTCTTGGACTTTTTAACAGAAATAAGGTATTCAGCGTACATGAGATGATGATACTCCCATGTTCACCTGCCCTGGTCACATCTGAAACATTGTGTTCAGTTCTAGGTGTCACGTTCTAGCTCACTGATAAGCTAGAATGGTTGTGGCTTAGGGCAACAAGGATAGAGAAGAAACTTGAACGAATTTTCATTTCATTTCAACAAATATATCTTAAGGATCTACCATATTTAAGTCTGAGAGGCAGGATAGTATAATGTTTAGAGAGATTGCCTTGGAATCAGGAAGACCTGGTTTTTAATCTTACCTCTGATACATACTATCTATGCAACCCAGGACAAATCATTTATTCTCTCAATTCCCTAGGCAATTCTCTAAGATTCCAAGTTGTCAAGAAGGTACCCATCTGTACTAATAGAATTTCTAATGAAATATACAAATGAAACCATGGGTCCAATGCTATCCCTTTGTAAGACACTGGACTAAGTCCTCAAGACATAACAATACCTTTGGGCCTACCTTTTGATCCAACAATACCACTACTAGGTCTGTATCACAAAGAGATCATAAAAAATCAAAAGTGACCCATATATACAAAAATATTTATAGCAGCTCTTTTTGTGGTAAAAAAGAATTGGAAATTGAGGAGATGCCCAACAATTGGGGAATGTCTGAACAAGATATGGTATTTATATGTAATGGAATACTGTTGCGTTAGAAATGATGAGCAGGCAGATTTCAGGAAAACCCTGGAAAGACTTACATGAACTGATGCTGAGTGAAGTGAGCAGAACAAGGAGAACATTGTACATAGTAACAGCAACATTGTGCGATGATCAACTTTGATAGACTTAGCTCTTCTCAGCAATATAATGCTCTTACGATGCTCTGAGACACTTCCAAAAGACTCATGATAGAAAAGGCTAACCACATCCAGAGAAAGAACTATGAAGTCTGAATGTAGATCAAGGCATTCTATTTTCACTTTTTTTGTTTTTTCTTTCTTTCAGTTCTTCCCTTTTGTTCTGATTCTTCTTTCATAACATGACTAATGTGGAAATACACCTATAGTTTACATCAGATTCCTTGCCATCTTGGGGAGGGAGGATAGCAGGGAGAAAAAATTTGTAACTCAAAATCTTATAAAAGTGAATGTTGAAAACCAAAAATAAATAAACAGAGGGGAAAAGATATAATAATACCTCTGAGTGAATTTAAGGGCAAGAAAATGTAGCCAGAAGGGAAAATTTTAAAGATTATAACCTTAAGAGTAGAGTAAGTTTCTAGTGATGAGGAAATATATGTGGTCACCTCCTACTGGGGGACTAAAGAGAGTGGAAATGAAAGTCATTTAAGTTCAAAAGAATGTGTGAAAAGATGTTATCGAGATGTTTCTCATCTGTCAATTTTGAAGTCTTCAAGGATAATAGGAAAGGAAAGTATGGAGAGGAGGATTATGGCCCAAATGCCAGAATCGTGGAAGAAGGTGAGAAATTAACCAAGAGACTTATAGATGATGGTGACAAATATAGAGAAGGTGATACAATTGGATGGCATAAATTTAGGTTGATATGGTTGAATGATAGTGACAAAGCAAGGGTTTAGCATTGGTAGGAGGAGGAAAAGAGTATGCCCACTCCCTGTCCTGAGAGTCAGGGAAAGTAGGAACATGAGCAACTAACATTAGAAGGTTGCCAGAGACACAGAACTCTCAGGGAAAAGTCAAGTTTCAGTAAACGTGTAGGGAGTGTAATAACAAGAAATCAAGAATAAAGACTTTGTTAACAAGTAATGGAGTTCCAAATGGGAGGGGAAGAAAGGCATTGCCAGTGGTAGTACTGGGCTGTATAAAGATGATAGTATAGAGAAAATAGCTGAATAGATCATGTGCCTTGAATAGTGACCAGTCAATGAAAGAACTAGGGCTAAATTATTTAATCTGGAGAAGACTCAGAGGGACATGACCTCGGTCTTCAAATATACTATTTTGCAGAAGGTAGATTAGATTTGGTCTTTTTTGGTCCCAGAGGAGCAGTGGGGTTAGGGGGAGAGCAGCATTGCAGAGAGACACATTTCAGTTCAATGAGAGAAAAATCTTAACAATTAGAGCTATCTAGTAGAGGAACACGCTGCCTTGATGATGGCAAGTTCCCTATCACTGGTCATATTTAGGCAAAAGCTAGGTGGCTTCTTTTCAGGAATGTTGCAGAGAGAATTTCTAATAGGGCAGGGACTTGATGACTTCTGAAGAACCTTCCAACTCTAAGCTGGATTCTGTGATTCTTTCAAGGTCCTCTACTGCCTCTTCTCCCCAAAATCCTTCCTTTACCTCGCTATGCTTATGTTCTCTCCATCTTCATCCCATCTAAATTAGCTGTAATTTAGTGTACAGTCCTTCCAAGGGAGCTCTATATTTTAATTTTTAATCTTCAGATAAAGGAATGACTTTCAGGATTTCAGACATCAAAATAGTAAGTCAGTTAATCAATAAGCATTCATTAAGCACCTCTTGTATGCCAGGCACTGTACTAAGTGTCGGGGATACAAAGAAAGGCAAAAGGTTGTCCCCAACTTCAAGGAGCTGACATTCTAATTGGAGGAGACAACATACAAAAAGTTCTATACACACAAGATCTATACAAAATAAATTGGAAATAATCAACAGAGTAAAGACCCTAGAATTAAGAGGGATTAGGAGAGTTTTTGAGTAGAGAGAACAGGATAAATTTTCCATTGTCTCTCCAGCCATGCTACCTGACTCTGACCTGGCTGGGATGCAGGTGTAACATTCGACTGTTGTATGTTCTTTGGGGAAGCTAGGACGACCATGGGCACAACTGTGAAGTAAATGAAGTTGCCCAAGATGCCTCCCCAAAATAGACCCCATTTCTATAGGTCTTTAAACTCTAGGAAAGTACTTTCCTGATGGAAGTGAAGTGGACAATGCAATTATTGCTATTCCTGTTTTACAGATAAGGAAACAGAGGCTCAAAGAGGCAAAGCAACTTATCCATAGTCCCATGCCAAATAAGTAGCAGATTTAAAACTTAAATCCACATCTTCTGCATCTTCAGTCCTGGACTCTTTCCAATAAAAACCATAGACGTCTCTACTTTAGCAGGGCTTTTTTGCTCTGGACTTCCCTAACCACATTCAATTCTGTTCTAACCACATTTCTTTCTACTGCCCTTCTGCATAAAGACTCCTCAGACTTTGTTTCTGCCATTCAAGGACCAGCCCAACTAAACTGGGAAAGACTCATTACCAGATCGCACAAGAAGGTGAATTTTTTCAATATAGCCAAAGCCTTACCTACAAATAAAGCCTCTAAGGGCTGTTACCTGTACCATCAAAGAGAGTGCCCACATGAACAAAATCAGAGATCATATAAGTATGCTAGTACACTTAAAAACTAACTGTACACTCAGATTCAGTTGGCCTTTGCCTGGATTTCAAAATTCCTGTTTTACACAATATTTATGTCCCTGAGAAAGGTTTAGTCAGGCCCTTGATGCTCCTTGGTCCCTTCTTTCCCTGATCTGAGGCTGCTATCTTCAGAATTTGTAACAGCCATTCCAGTGAGGTGGGTTACTCAGTGCTAGTTCCAAGGCTAGAATAGGGATTGTTGGTGCCTGGAGCAAGTTAGTGAGAAACATACCCTTGCATCAACTTTTAGAGACAAATCAGTTGAGGTTTGGAGGAAAGATACCCACGCAACACTGGTAGTCCACTGTTAACTCTGATGAATTCTTCTTGTTATGTGCAAAAGTCAGTTGTTTCTATGCAACAATCCTATGAAGGATTGTAAGCACTGTTAACATCCTTTAAATTCTGGAATCCTGAGGCAAAGCTCTTGTCATCCTGCCCTCATTATAGCTATGGGAAATATAAGATCAAAGATTACTTCTTGATTTCTCTACCTCACAGCAGTGGAATTCATAGTCCTATCCTTCTTTATTACCTCCTATATGCTTAAATTTCCTGCTAAACGAGAATAGAAAATATGAATACTAAAAGTCATTGTAGAATGACCCTAGTCTGTAACCATGTTTCATTTAACTCCACAGCCACTAAAATTCTTTCCTTCTAGCCCTCCAAATCTCTCATCCCTGGGAGCAGGCTTTATCTGCAGTTCCTATAGACAGCAAACGGCATGATGTACTTGATCTGACTGTGTTCTATCCTTTACAGAATGGGTTGAATGGTTTACATCTGGCTTCTAAAGAAGGCCATGTGAAAATGGTGGTAGAGCTTCTGCACAAGGAAATCGTTTTAGAAACCACAACGAAGGTGAGTCCTGGAGGGACTGGGGATGCCATAGAAATGTCAGGGCTTCTGTCTGTCTAGCTAATACATTGTACCAAATGACAATCCATGTAGTTCATAAATTCACCAGATAGTCCTAATAAATTTGTTTCAATGGGATCATCATTAACCTTTGAATCTACCATATTGCTTCTCTGAATTCCTTGGGTGAATAGAAATGAAGGAAACCACAAGAACCCCACCCATGGCATCACAAATTCTTAGCAGAATATCAGGAGCTGTGTATATATTTGTCCTCCAGATTATCCATATACCTAGATTTTTAAATGGAAATTTGAAGTCTTTTCTTTGTGATCTTGTGGCTTGAGGGTTTTTTGTTTGTTTCTGGGTCCTTGACTGGCCTACTTTTGTGAACAAATAGAGAGCACAAACCTTTGATTGTTATAGGAGCCCAGTCCTTTGTTATTTCTCTTTCTCTACAAAGACCTCCATTACTGGAAGTACTAGTCCCCCTCCTCCCCACTCCCTACCTTCTAGACATCCGAGGCATCATTCTCTGATCGTTCAATCTAGAAGAGTTGATTAAGCTTCTCTTTTGTGCCAAGCATTATATTAAGTGCTGGGAATACAGAGACAAAACTACAACATGCCTTTGAGGAGTTTATATTCTGTCAGAGAATGATTGTGGGAGAAACTTGGAATATGCTAATAGACCTTGGTGTTATGTAACAGAGGGGTATCCCCATTTCAGTAGATCCTAAACATTCAATTACATGAACAATTCAGGAATACAATTGCTAGAAGTGTGACTATAAAGTAATGAAACTATGTATGTCTGTCTGTCTTGTGGGTTGGCTTTCATTACTCTGTAGTCATGCCTTATCCTTTCTATTCCATTTTTATAAATACACAGGTAACTTTCTGAAAAGCAAACTAACTTGGATTTACACAATACTGTCTCTAGAGTTGCCTTTCTCCCCCCTCACCTTTCCCTCTTCCTTTCTTTCAATTTTGTCTCTTTTTTTCTCCTCGAGTTTTTCCCCATCTGCATCTTATTTTTCGGTTTTGCTCTTTATTAAATGGCTTCGCAGGCAGCAGTATCAAGCGCAAATGTTTTGCCACCTTTAGTGCAAAGAGCCCAGAACAGCACTAGAGAGAAGAGGGTATAATTTATGGTTATGAAGGGAGCCACCAAAATATTGTGACAGTGGAATCATCTCTTTGAGGTAAAATTCTGTAATTTTCATGTCATTTGCAGAAAGTGAAAAAGAATCTTGCCATGCAGATCTGCAAGGTTTGGCGATGGCTTTATAAACCTGTGAGGTAGTTTTTCCCAATTTAAATGGTGTACTCTGTGTCCCTTGTGTGGGATTTTAAAAAAACTTAATGTTTTTCCCTCTCCTAATGCTATCACCTGCCTTGGGTGCAGGAGCCAAGCCATCTGACAAGGCTCTGAGACACCAGAGACTAAGATTCTCGCTTTGGCTGGTCCCCAAGAGCTGCAAAGACAGTCTGCTTCAACATTTTTGACTGTCTCTGAATTTCCCTTTCGATGGTTGTTTTTGCAAGGAAATACTTGGTGTATCCTTCTTTATTTATAGAAATTTCCTAAGCCAATGTGAGTTTCGGAATTTCATGCAGAAGAGAGGAGGTGTAGTGATGGGGAGAAACGGAATCTGAGAAACAATTGTCCAAGTCAGGACAGATTTCAAAACATGCAGCATCCCGCTGGCTGGAAACGAAAAAAAAAAAACCAAAACTAAAATCCACCCAACATGCCCATAAGCCATGGTTAGTAATTTTTTTTTTTTAATGTGAAACATCTGCATTCTCCCTTCCATCCCACACCCCCTAAGAGCAGAGAGCCACGGCTCCCTGGTGGCTCTGAGTCTGTCCATGAAGACAGACAGCAGAGCAGGGCTGTGCTCCTCCATCACCTTTATTAATCTCCATGGGAGGCCCCCTCCTCCATTTCCATCCACTCAGCACCAACTGCTGACCCTCCTCCCTTCCACGAGATCTCTTGACTCCCTGCAAGTGGAGAAACCGGGTATTTTTGTGCATCAAAATACAGCTAAATAATTTTTCCTGGCTCCTTCAAGGGCAGCTGTTACCTCAGGCTGAAAGACCAAGCAGAGAAAGAAGCGCCGCTAGCACGCCCCTCCCCCTGCGACTCTTCCCCTGACCTAGGGGTAGGGTGCGCTTGTCCTAGAGCACATGCAGAATGCCTTGGGGGTAAGTCAATTTCCCAGTGTCTTCTAGTTGCTTTTGTTCCTCCCCCAAGGGTGTTTCTGCACCACTGAGTCCTAGTGTGGATCGGGATCCTCACTAACTCAGTACTGACCCTCTTGCCTATGGGGTCAGACGTTAGGAAGTCAAGGTTGTCCTCCTCCCTGAAAATATCTGCCTCTGAATAAAATAAGGACTGGAGTTGTCTTGAAGCTGGGAGGTCCTGTTAGTCAGACCCCTAAGAACTCCACCTTCCTTCTAAGCCCTGATTCCTAAAGACACTATGTTGGCCAACAGACCTGTTCCACTTGGTATATAGCAAGTCAGTCTCACATAAGGGCCAAAACCTCTTAAAGAAAAGTACAAGAGCTTGAACTTCTATGAAAAATCATTAGTGTCTGTGCATTCACTTAGTACTTAGTACTGACCTCTTTTGGTAGGGGGATGATCCTTTTGGTGATGGAGTGGGAGTCCAGTGAAAAAAGTCAAAGAGAAGACCTCCTCTGCTGAAAGGAGGACTCAGTTCCTGGGCTCACCTTCCCAGGTGATAACACAGTGGTACTACCGCTCTGTCCACAGAGGTGTCTGAGTGGGATGGGATCCGAGGGATGTGGTGCAGTGCCCTTTCATTCCCATGGCTGAGGTGATCTCAGCAATCCAACTTTGACCCTATTGGCCCTTACAGACAACACCTGTGGTGTGTGAGCACTAAGGTTTATTCCTCCAGACCCTCTTTACCCTCCCAGCTAAAGGAACAAAGAAAGACAATTGGGGGCTTGTATGAGGTACTTGGAGAGGAAGCATAGTTTCAATATCCAGTGACCCTTCAATGAAATTTATCTCCATTCACTTTCTATATATGGATTTTTTAAAGTGGTCCTTATACCTGCAAGCAAGGCCCTTTATAAATTGTTAAGCACTTCTCAGTCCCTTGTAACAAAGTTTCTTTAGCTACCGTAGATAGTGACAGTATCTTTTTAGGATCCCTTGCTTGTCTGGTCCTAAATTTCCTGTGATCGATTAAGTGTTTAGGCGGCTGTTGGCTAAAATCCATGCACTATATTTGAGTTGTAAAGAATGAAGTCAGATCGCCCCTGCACCGCTTAAATTACTTAGTAATTGAATGAGATCAAGTATGGTTCCTGCCCCTGACTTACAAGAACAGACAAGTCCAACATCCCCAGCCCGAGGAAGCATCCTAAGGGGGTCACATGGGTGGTGGTGATCCAGGCTTTCCAGAGAATAGGTGACATTTATTTATATTATGCTTTAAAGGTTTGCAAAGTGCTTTATATTCATATGAGCTCATGTGATCATCACAACAAGACTGTGAGGTTGCTATCATCATTATCCCCATCTAATAGGTGAAGAAACAGAGGAAGACCGAGGTTACATGATTTACTTGAGGTCATGATAAGTGTCTGAGGCCACATTTGAACTCAGGCCTTCCTGACTTCAGACCCAGCCCTTTATCCACTGCACTATCTAAAATATGCTGATGTGTTCCCATGGGATTCACACGAGAGGATGAATAATACAGAGGCAGGCAGGCAGCCTGGGCTCCATCACTACTCAGCAAGCAGTGCCTACTAATCCCTCTCCTGCCTTTTGATTTGGTTTTAAATATACCCAGGACCATTTCAGGGCAAGTAAAAAAAAAAGAGAGAGGGAAGAAAATTACTGTCTCTTTCTTGGATCCTATATGACTTTCTGATCTCTCTATTATCTCTCTTTATTCTTAAAGAACATTTCTCTCTAGATTCTCATTGCCTTCCTATTTTGCTTCCACTATTCATTCTCTGGCATCTTCTCCTCCCTCAATTGGCTAATTCTTCCCTATTTCATTTGTTCTCATTATAATCAGTTCACATTTTCTTCTATCTTTTGTTTTTTTTTTCTTTCTCATTTCCTCTAACATTTCCCTTTCTTATTTTTTAGGTTCTCCCTCCGTTCCAATTTTCTCCATATAATCTGAAGCCCACAAACCTCATGTCTTTGTTCTTTCCCTTTTTCTTCGCCCCCTAATTTGCCCTCCTCCCAACTTTCCCATTCTCTTAGGCCTTCACTTAGGCATGAACTTTTCTTTTTGCATTTGTTATGGGTATTTTCCCAAGTCTGAGTGCTGAGACCACAAAAACTGGGGGCCTACTCTTTCTGGTTGTTCAGGCTCTGCTGAGGGTCCTATGCACATGCCATTATCCAGCAGAACCACAGACAGACAATACAGCAAGAGGGACCTGAGGAAAACATCCTTGGGCTTACCCAAGCAGTGGGCATCTGGAGAAATGCTATTTGTCAAACCAGGAACATCTCTGAACAAGAAGAGTGTTGGACACACATCACACACACACACACACACACACACACTCACACACTCTATTCCATCCTTCCATGAAGAAAGTCAATTGAAGCCTCTTTTCCTAGACTCATAGAATTTTAGAGACTGAAGGCACCCTAGAGATCATCTACCTGGCTTCTTTGTCCAAATATATTTAAGGAGTTGTTTGTGACATCTGTATAGTAAATGACATTTGCCCTTCCCATCCATGATGTGTTTCAGAAGGGGAACACAGCCTTGCACATTGCTGCCCTAGCAGGTCAAGATGAAGTGGTCCGGGAACTCGTCAACTACGGAGCTAATGTCAATGCACAGTCTCAGGTAACATACTTCCTTTCAGTAAACTGAGTCGTGTTTTGACTGTCTGGAAGGCAATAGCTTTCTTCTTTGATTATTCTTCTACTATTCTCACCCAACTATGTGCTGATGAGTTCCTGCTCAAATAAACACACATCTATATCTTTAATTCTGCCTCCAATAGTAATGATAACAGCATTTCCAAGCATCTATTTACTGTTGCTCTTACTTCATTTCTATTGTCATTATGTTCTGTG
The DNA here is from genome assembly GCA_023548195.1 of Bettongia penicillata ogilbyi. Classification (NCBI taxonomy): domain Eukaryota; kingdom Metazoa; phylum Chordata; class Mammalia; order Diprotodontia; family Potoroidae; genus Bettongia; species Bettongia penicillata. Next base: position 4,534,790 of record JAJHZJ010000180.1, on the reverse strand, counting down.
AATTTTAAATCACAAGTTTCTGAGCATACTAAAACTAGATCTCCATCATGACCTCCATCACACTAGGTTGATAGGGTACTGAGGGGTGATAAAAGGGCAGAGAAGTACCAGATGTGTAACTAGGGCAAAGCAGCTAGGGCTTTGTCCCAGTTGCCAACATCAGGGATGGGGAAACACTCCCCACAGCAGTCATCCCTATCCTTTATAGCTCTGGGTTAGCCCATCTCCCTACAAGGTTGGAGGAAAGGATGAGAACAGCATAGGGTCATAGGCTTAGGGAAGTCAAGAGAAGAGGATGATAGGAGCTGCCCTCTCTCCAGGCTCTGGACTCCTAGTTATGGCTCTGTTGGGCCAACATTTACTGAGTTCCATCTTGGGCATATCTTTCTTGTGGTTGAAGTAAGTGAAGAAAACAAAACCAGATCAGTGTACACAGTATATGTATGTGTGTGTTATTATATGTGTGTATGTATATGTTTATATATGAACATGCATGTATGTATGTATATGTGTGTGTACATATATCATGGGGTGGATTAGCTAAGACAATGAAAGGAGACATAAAGGGAGGGACTAACTGTTGATATAGATATCTATAGGTTGATGGTCTTTGTTTTCCTTTAAGTTTAATTTGCTGCAAACTTTTAAGTGTTTTTTAAAATTTTATTATTATTTAAAGTTAAGTTTATAATAAATAACATATCGAAATGATGGTGATAACAACACCTAAAACCAGCCCCCTTCCTTATAACTACAAGGTATAGGATTTTTGTTAATTCTGTCTTTTTGTCAACTAATATATGGTTGGAGGAATCACCTTCCTACCTAGACAGAGGCTTGCATTTTCATGTGTGAAAGAGAGTCATACATTTTCTCTCATGCTCTTGAAGACTTTGAGACAGAGATTCCTACAGAAATGGTTTAAGGCCAAAGTAATAAATCAGTTACCCCTTTTTTTTTAAAGAGAAAGAAAGTTGGAAAATAACCACTCATTTGTTTTTCAACAGTCAACATAAAGTCCTATTTAATAAAAAAAAATTTTAAATAAACCTCATTTTAGTTATGGTTAGGTGAAAGAAGGGGAGAGAAAACAAATGAAAAATGGAGGATGAGCAAAAGGAAATGACAGATACATAGATGAAGGTAGAGAAAAAAATTGAAAGAGTGATGATCATGTTCTAGCCTTTAAAGAGGACACTACTAAAATCTCATGACTACTGTGCATTTTTGCAATGGTAGACCAAAATGGAAGGTCCTTTCTTGGTACCTGATGAAATGGAATTCAAGGCAAGTTTCTTTCCATCCCTGCTTCAAAAAGAAGCTAATAGAGGGTCTTACTTTAATGCCCATAACTATTTGTTTCCTTGACTCACAGAAAGGCTTTACGCCCCTCTACATGGCAGCACAGGAAAATCACTTGGAAGTTGTTAAGTTTCTGCTGGAAAATGGAGCAAATCAGAGCGTCGCTACAGAAGTGAGTACCTGGGTCAAATGCCATCATCCCTCTTAGTCACATCCCTCTCAGTGGCAAATGTACTTGTCCATAAAGATACATTGATGGTTGGCAACACTTTTATAAAGTCATCACCGTGGTTGGGGGAAGGACATTCCTGCTCAGCATCTGCTATTTGGAGAGCACTGGATTCCCATGATGATGGTGGGAAAGGTACCCAGGGAGTAGAGTATATGATCCCCTGACCTTCCAGAATTTGAAGGGAAAGATAGGAAAAACACCAAGAGTCGCTAGAACCCACTATAGCACAAACTGCTAAAGGACAGAATATGAGAGAGACAGAGACAGAGACAGAGGAGACAGAGATGGAAAAGAGAGAGAAATGGAGAGGGAGAGAGAGAGAAAGATATGGAAAATAGACAGGAAAGAAAGAAGGAGGGAAGGAAGGGAGAAAGGAAGAGAAAGAGAGAAAGAAGAAAGAAAGAAAGAAAGAAAGAAAGAAAGAAAGAAAGAAAGAAAGAAAGAAAGAAAGGGAGATAAAAAGGAAGATAGAGATGGAAAGAGGGAGGGGCAAGGAAGGAGAGAGAAAAAGAGAGATAAAGAAATGGAAAAGAAAGAGGGAAGAAGAGGAAGAGAGGGGATGGAGGGAAGGAGGGAGAAAGAAGAGGAGAAGAAAGGGGAGGGGGAGGAGATAAAGTTGGAGAAAAGAAGAGGGAGAGAGAGACAGGGGAAGATGGAAAAGAGAAAAGAGGGATGGAAAGAAAAGGAGAGAGGGGAGAGAGAAAAGGAGGAAGGAGAGAGAGAACAGACAGAGAAGGGAAGGGAGAAAAGAGAAATAGAAAAGATAAGAAGGGAGAGAGAGAGAAAGAGAGAGAGAGAGAGAGAGAGAAAGAGAGAGAGCGCAACAGCACTCCACGAACCCTCATTACTAGAAATTATCAGAGAATCAAATGCTTGTGAATGATAACAATGATAAACATAAGAGGTGGAAGGGACCTTCTGAGCATCTGGTCCACCTCCTCTTTTTTCAAAATAATTCTACCACCTTGGGCAAGTTAATGAACTGCTCAAGGTTTATTTCATCACCTGCAAAATAAGAGATTTCAACTGTGTGGTCTCTATGGCACCCTCCAACTCTAGGGTTTTCAACTCAATGATACTCTTTTTCCCACCTTAATTCAGAGAGTCCTAATTGTGGACATAACCAACTAGAACTCAAAAGAGTTCTGCAGAAAGCCTCTAATGTGATGTTGTCAAGTAAACAGAAGCGCTGTCCTGGCTGTCAGTCTGCATATACGTCCTCTTCGAGCCTTAGTACACATGTGTAAATTTCCCACAATAAGTCAGCTTTGAGTTACTCCACATTTCAAGGAGAGAGGGCCAGCCTGGTGAAAGGTTATATATTCTTGTAGAGAGAGCATTGGACTAAGTGTCAGGAGATCTGGGTGGCAAAAGTGGGGTGGGAGAGGTAAATTTGAGATTGATGTAAGAAAATAAAGATCTTCCTAATAATACCATCCATAAATAAGATGGCCCTCCTCAGGTGGTGATCCATCGGTTCTCTTTCCTAGAAGGTCTTCAGTTGAAAGGCTGAATTGACTACTTTGTTGAGTAGGTTGTAGAGGGAATTCTTATTTCATAGCATCATAGATTCAGAACTGGAAGGAACCTGGAGGAGGAAAATGTCCAGGGTCCTTAAATGATTTGTCCAAGGTCACACAGGGAATAAATTTCAAAGGTGTGATTTGAATCCAGGTCCCTTGACTCTAAAGTCAGAGTTCCTTCCACTCTACCACACTGCCTCCTTTCTGGATTGGATTAGATGGGCCCTTCTGAGGTCCCTTATAACCCTGAGTTTCTATGATTCTCTGACTTCCGGCTCTACTGCTTAATACCTGACTGGTCTTAGCTTAGCCACATTATCTTTGAGCCTTTTCCCTCGTCTTTAAAAAGAGTAGTTGCTCTAGGTTGTGTTGTCTCTAGGGTCCTTTCTAACCCTAAAAATCAGTTGTTGCTTCTATCACTATATTATTAATGACAAAGTTTTGGAGCTATAAGGCTAAGTTGTTCATTTTACAGATGAGGAAAATGAGTATCTGCAAAGTTACGTGAATTACTCAAAGTCACCCTGTAATATGTCACCCTGTTCCACTTATTTTCTGGTCAGGATGGCTTCACACCACTGGCTGTGGCTCTGCAGCAGGGCCACGAGAATGTGGTGGCTCACCTGATCAACTATGGGACAAAAGGAAAGGTGCGCCTGCCAGCCCTTCACATCGCAGCCCGGAACGATGACACAAGAACCGCTGCAGTCCTACTCCAAAATGACCCAAATGCGGATGTGCTGTCCAAGGTAAGGGGATGATGTGTAGATGTCTAGACCATTAAATCTATGGGACACAGGCATTGTCTAGAGCCACTGAACAGAGGCTTCTTCTTGCAAGTAATTTATGAGATGTTGGGCATGAATTAATCCAAACCAGCGATGAAAATGAATATTATGCAAATTCAGTACCAAAATGGACAACCGCCAAACTATATATCACAATTAGCCTTGCAGTAGAAATACCACTGGCAAGCAGTGTATATTTCCTATCACCCCATGTCATCCACAAATGTGTCCAGCCAGGTTATTGTGGCCATATGACTGATAAAGCGCTGAGTTTTTCACACTTTTTCTTTTCCCTAGCTTGCCTTCTGGCAGAGGCTGTAAAGAGAAATGATGAGTAATGATGAGCAATGGGCTAGGGCCACCCCTGGACCGTAATAGTATGTATTTATCTCACACTAGGCAATTTAGAAAGCAAAAGCCCTGTGAGGTAAACAGTTCAGTATTTTTTTTATAGATATGCCAATTTTATAGATGAGAGAACGGAAGCTCAGAGAGAGAACTCATCAAGGGCCAAACAGTGAGGAAGTATGAGAGCTGGAACCCCAAACCAGGTCTTCTGATTTCCTTTGCACCACACTGCCCCTTTAACATTATCATCCTTGTAGGTAAAGAGTCCACCACTAACTCTGTTCATTCATTCATTCATTCATTCATTCATTCATTCAATATTTATTAGGCCCCTATCAGGCACATGGCACTGTGCTTTGAGTTACCATGCTTAGGATATGTTCACCAGGACCAAGGATGGATTTACTATTCATATTCTCTCCCTCCTGCTCCCTCTTGTGACCATAAATATGCATTTGCAACATGGTGAGGGAGAGTTAGACAAGTAAAAATCCCTAGGTCAACAAACAGAAGGGAAAGAATCAACCCACATATCCTGACCTTTTGGGGAAGTAAATAAGCAGGTATTTGTTAGTACTTACTGTATGCCAGGCACTGTGCTAAACTCTTTACAAATATTACTTCATTTGGTCCTCAAAACAACCTTGAGAGAGAGGTGCTGTTATTATCCCCATTTTACAGTTGGGGACACTAAGGCAAACAAAGATTTTTTTAACTGACTTGCCCATGGTCACATCACTAGTGTCTGAGACCAGATTTGAACTCTGGCCTTCCTGACTTCAGGCCCAGCTCTCTCTCCACTGCCTTTCAATGTGGTTAGTATTATTCACTAATTAGCTGAACTGATTGACCATCAAGTCTATGAATTAAGTTGAAAAAAATCCATTTAGATCTTGGATCCTGATTGACAGAGAGCTCATGATGATTCTATATACTCTGCTTACCCCCAGGAGGATTCCCACATGCCACTATATAAATGACAAAGGTCAGTGGCTATGTTCCTGTAACTCACCAAGCAAGGATCTACCAGTGAACATTTGGCCCCCAACAGGAAATACTTTTCATCTGTCCCCAACCTGTAGTACATTGGTAGTTCCTCGGATCACAGCCAACGTCCCCAGGTACCAAGGCAGTCAGTCAGACTCTACTGATCAGCTTTTCTTCTCTTTGTTCAACAGACAGGATTCACACCTCTCCACATAGCAGCCCACTATGAGAACCTCAACGTGGCCCAATTACTACTAAACCGGGGCGCCAGTGTCAACTTTACTCCACAGGTAACAACTGAACCAGGCTCCTCTTGCAATCATCCCATGGGGTTCTGGGTGATGTAGTGACCTTTTAAGGAGCCTCTGAGTGTTCTTTCTCACTCTGACAGTTACTAAGACACTTGGAGAATATTCCAACTTCACCATTCAACAAATACATATTTTTTTAAGGGTGTGTTTTGTGTGAGGCACTGTACTAGCTTCTAGGCATATAAAAAATAAACAAAACAGACTCTGCCTTCATGGAGATCATATTCTACTGGGAAAGAGGGATGCAACATGTACATAGATAAGTAAGTATAAGATAATTTGAAGAGGAAGAAAGCACAAACAGCTCAGGGTGGGAGGGGGAGGAAAGGTTTTCTATAGCAGTTGACAACTGAGCTGAAGCTTGAGACAAGCTGGGGATTTGAAGAACTGGAGGTGAGGAGAGAATGTATTCTAGGAAAGGAGAATGTACAAAGGTGTGGAAGTAGAATGCCAAATTTCAGTAACAGCTAGTATGTCAGTTTGGTTGGAACACATTGTGTATAAACAGATAGTATGAAATAAGTCTGGAAGGTAGGTGGAAGCCTTATTGTGGTGAGCTTTAAGTGCTGGGCTGATAAGTTTGTATTTTATCTTACAGGCAATACAGAGCTATTAAAGGTTTCTGAGCAGGGAACTAGTGTCATCTGACCCATTTGTCTAGAAATATTAACTTAGTAGTTGTGACATGGAGGGATTGGAGAAGGGGGATTCTAGGGGTGGGGAACCTGTGACCTAGAGGCCATAGGTGCCAATCCTTTAAATGAATCCAAATTTCACAGAACAAATTCAGATTTGTTCTGTGAAGTTTGGATTCAGCCAAAGGGCCGCACTTGAGGACCTAGAAGGTCATATATGACCTCGAGGCCACAGGTGCCCCCCTCTGGACGAGAAGCAGGAAGATATTAATAGTCAAGCACATCTCTGGTCTTTGCTAAAGTCTTTTTCATCCTTTCTGGCAAATTCTCTAGGCTTTGACCTTTGGTGATAATGGCTTTGTTTGTTAATAATCAGTTACATTTGCCCTTTCACTTAATGGGACACACAACCAAGTTTTTTCTTATCATTAAGTTTTTCATTCCAATTCAGCAAACATTCATAGTGTGTGCACAATGTGCATAGCACAAGGCTATCCTCTGGGGGAAATGTAAAGTTCGGATGAAATATGATCCCTGCCTTGATGGAGCTTATCATCCAGTAAGGATTAAATCACACACAGAGACAAGACAGCCATAGTACAGAATAATGTCTAAGAACGTTAGAGAAGTATGAGGAAAGAATTGTGTGAGGTCTGAGGCAGGAAAGTAGAATTAAGAAAAAACTTAATGGAGGCTTGGGCATTAGATGATGAGTGGGAATCCTAGATATCAGGGAGGCAGTTTTGGGTAGGGTATGAGCAAAAGTTTAGAGATGGGAAAGACCAGGATAGAGGGAACAGGATAGTTTGGCAGAAGCATAGAGGATGGTGTTGGAGAGTAGGGGATAGTTGTTGTTACTGATGTTCAAAGAGGACCAAGGACATCGAGAGTAAAGCTGAAGAGGGAGGGTTTCCACAGACTGTGGAGAGCCTTGAATGCTACACAAAGAAGTCTTAACTTTGGTAGGTGGGCCATAGGAAGTCACTAAAGGCTTGTCAGAAGAGTGCCGTCACCAGATCTACTAATCAAGATCTGCTGGAGCCAGCTACCACATCCCTGCCACAGGACAGAATTTGGTAATCTTAGGAAGATTCATCTGGCGGAGAGGGCATGAAACTCGGAGCTCATTTCAATCAATGTTGGTTGCGGCTGCATTACCATAGTCAGCCTTGCCGGTTCCCATCTTTTAAGTGTTTTTGAAATACTTAAAGGAAGGAAAACTTGTGCATGAGAGGCAGATCGAATGGGAGCTGCTGTCTCCAGGGCGGTACATCAGCTGTGTCTGAGATAGGGCTCTGACTTTTCTCTGTCTCTTCTTTTCCAGAATGGCATCACTCCCCTTCACATCGCTTCTCGCAGAGGGAATGTGATCATGGTACGACTCCTTCTGGACCGTGGGGCTGAGATAGAAACGAGGACCAAGGTAGGTTTTGTGCTTGCCGCACCCACCGGGGAGCTCAGCTGTGGAAATGCAAGGGGAGGGATTTTTGCACTGGAAGCAGATTCTCTGGATGAGCAGTGGGCTCTCTTGGTGACCTAATTAACAATGCACCAGAAAGGCTAGCGGAACAGTGTGCGGCCACAGTGCAGACAAAGACAAAGAGATCGTCCTTATGGGTACAATGGCACTCTGTGTTAACAAAGGGTGGCTCTGAGGATGCTCATTATCCTCTTCTTTGAGTGGATTCTGATAATTGAGGTTTTGTTTGTTTGTTTTGTTTGTTTAAGGATGAATTGACTCCTCTCCACTGTGCAGCTAGAAATGGACATGTGCGAATCTCCGAGCTCCTGCTGGACCATGGGGCTCCCATCCAGGCCAAAACCAAGGTGTGTGCCTCATTCATGTTTGAAGACTCTTTTCCAAGGTCAAAATCTGAAGGTTGTGTCCAGATTTGTTTATTACTACGAATTCAATTCGATAAATTTATTTATTTAGCATCAACTAGCCTTAGTCACTTTCTAGCTGTGTGACCCTGAGCAAGTCACTTAACTCTGCCTCAGTTTCCTCATCTCTAAAACAGGCTGAAGAAGGAAATGGCAAGCCACTCCAGTTTCTGTGCTCAGAAGACCCTAAATGGAGTAACAAAGAGTTGTGCATGACTGAAAAGGACTGAACAAGGGTCAGACGTGCCAGGCCCTGTGCGAAGTGCTAGGAAGAAAAGACAAAACCCTATGAATAACTCATCTCTATATGTTTTGTTTAGATTTACAAAGCATTTTCCTTACAATAACCCTATAAAATGAGAATTATAAGTATTCCTGGGATCACAGGTTTAGAACTTAAATGAAACTTAGAATCCATTGAGTTCCTCCTTCCCATTTTACAGATGAAGAAACTGAGGCACAAGTGACTTGTCCAGGGTCATACAAGAAGTATCTGAGTCAGGATTTGAATCCACATCATCCTAACTCCAAGTCTTGTGCCATATACAACAGGTACAAAGGCACTACATGCAGCCCACAGCACTCCTGAATGCAGCCTGAGCCCAAACTGAAAATGTAATTGGGCAACATTTAATAAAATAAATAAAAATACAATAAAACATAGATAATGTTAATATGTGGCTTTCCAAGTCAGTAGACATCCTTATTTATAGTTTAGTGGCTTCTGTTTCTGTTTGATACTACCATTCTACACCATACTGGCTCCCATAGATAACAAAGGGCAAAGTTGTGACCTAAAGAGAGAACCCACTCATTTCACCACTCCAGGCCACCTTCACTGTGAACTTTCTCCTTTAAGAACAACAGCTGGTGTCCATCATCTCTGTTAAACTCATGTAGACGTGTCCATATTGTTCCACATCATTCATAATACTGGAGAATTTCTCCCCTGAAAGGGGCAGGAAGAGTGTGGTCTTCTCTGTTTGATTGGCTTTTCAGTCCTGGTTCCATCCCTGATTTGCCCTGTGACTTTGAACTAGTCACTTGACCTTCTCTGAGCGTCATCTAGAAAATAAGCCCACTAAGAGAATTGTTCAGGTTTGCTGTAAAGATCAAATTCGTGATGCCCATACTTTTTTATTCCCTTGAATAGAAGGATTAGAGCTGGGTCATAGGATCACAGAACTAGAGGCCATCTGGCCTGACCCCCTCATGATAGCTAAGGAAAATGAGGCCAAGACATAAGAAATGACCTGCTCAAGGTCTTTGCATCATGTGTGTGAAAGTGCTATATATTTCTTTTTCTTTTTTATTCTTTGCTACAAGGGATGACTGTCTAAATAAGGGAGGGGAAGGGATATATTTGGAAATGAAGGTAATGTAAAAACAAGAGATATTAATAAAAAAAATTTTTAAAGCATTTTGGAGAATATAAAGCACCATGCCAATGAAAGGTAATGTTACTAATGTTCATGTATATGAGCAACCTTTTAGAAAATTTTCTTTCTGGGCCCAGAATTTAATCTTCTACCACTATACTATAATGTAAATTGTCTATCTTTAATTTCATTTAGTGTCAAATTAACTCAATGTTCAAACAAAGCGCTGTCACTTTGAATCAATGAACATAAGATGAATATTTATTGACCAAATTGAATTGCCAAGAAACAAAGAATAAGAATGTAAGAAAAGACTGTGTATATGTGTTTGTATGTTTAGAGCAGCAAAGGGATTTCATCCAAATTCCACTGGCAGCTAGGCCGTATAATGGATAGAGAGCCAAGCCTAAAGTCAGGAAGACCTGAGTTCAAATCCAGTCTCAACCACCTACTAGCTGTGTGATGTGATAACAAGTCATCAGATAAATAATAGCGTCTACCTCTCAGGGTTGTTGTAAAGATCAAATAAGAGAATAATTGTAAAATGTTTAACACAATGCCTGGTAGTGGTGGTAGTAGTAGTGGTGGTGGTGGCGATGGTAATAGTAGTCACTGGTTGGTAGTAATGGCAGTGGTAGTAGTATAAGGAGGGCTAGACTGAGACAGAAGACTTGGCTTTGCCATCATACCCTCCTTATGACTTTGGTTAGGTCGCTCTACCTCTACCTCTTCAGCTTAAATCTCTTCATCTAAACAAGAAGGGTTTGGGATGGATCCTCTCTCTGGTTGAGTGCAGTTCCCACATCCTATCGTTCCACTGATAAATATTTGTTGAGTACTTCCCCCATGTATTATAGTACTATTAATAATCACAGCTAATGCATACATAGTATATTAAGGTTTACAAAGATCTTTACAAATATTATATCATTTATTATTATATCACAAACCTGAGAGGGAGGTGCTATTTTGATCTCCATTTTACAGATGAAAAAGCTGAGGTTAAGTGACTTACCCAGAGTGACACAACTAGTAAGTATCTGAGGCTGGATTTGCACTCAGGTCTTCCTGATGGTCTATTTCTCTAACCACTGCACCAATCTACCTACCTCATTAAACTGTGATCAATAGTGCCTGCCCCCAGGAGATCTATAGTTTGTAAGGTAAGATACACATACACACACACACACACACACACACACATGCACATACACACACACACACACACACGAAAAGTTGTTTGTTTTTTTTTAAAGTATCAGGAAGGAAGTAATTAAATGCTAAAGGATTGGAATAGACAAATAGGTATCAATAAATGTTTTTAGATTTGTGATCTCACTGGTACAGGGAACTCCCAGAGGAGGAAATTCCCTCTACCCATGAAGTTTGTTGTTATTCAGATGTTTCGATCTCTGTGGCCTCATTTGAAGTTAGTGTGTCATTTCCTTCTCCAAACTCATTTTACAGATGAGGAAACAGAGGCAAACAGGGTTAGGTGACTTGCCCAGAGTCACACAGCTAGTAATGGTCCAAGACCAAACTTGAACTCAGGAAGATGAGTCCTCCTGACTCCAGGCCTAGTGCTGCCAGTGATAGACTTTAGAGATCACCTAGTTAACCACCCTCAGCGTATCTAAATTCACGACAGCTTGAGACCTGGGAAAAACCTTAATTTAAAACGGCCAAGGTCATCCACTGTATCCCAGGCCATCACCAGTCATCCTGACTTTTATCTTGTCACTGGACCAAAATTACTCTGGAGAAGAGGGTGAGGCTGCAGATGTTGCCCAGCTCACTTAAAATCCACTTCACACACAAATCAAGACATCACCCTCATGATATCATCAATCCCCTTTGAAAACAAAAGACAAACAACCACCATTTATAGACAAATAAAGTGAGACATAAGGAGACTAAATCACTTGTCCTACATCCCACCAGTGCTAACAAATGGCAAAGCCAGTGTTAGAACCAGTCTCTTTACTCTAAATCCAGGTCATGATACAGGGGTATTCAGGAGATGGATAGTTGGACTAGAGTGGAGGCCACAGTTTGGTAAGTTTGGAGAGAAAGTTGGAAAGGCGGTTCTGAAGCTGCATGTTTTTTTCCTCTCTTCACCTAGAATGGCTTGTCCCCTATCCACATGGCAGCTCAGGGTGACCATCTAGATTGCGTGCGCCTCTTGCTACAGTACAATGCAGAAATAGACGACATCACCCTGGACCACCTGACGCCTCTCCACGTAGCGGCCCACTGTGGTCACCATAGAGTGGCCAAGGTGCTTTTGGATAAAGGGGCCAAACCCAACTCCAGAGCCCTGGTAAGTGAAAGGACAATGGAAAAGGCTGAGGGCTAAGGGAGGAGGTTTTGTCCTAAAAATGTCGGTAGTATTTAGAGTCTTAGTGTGAGTTATGAGACATTTGACAGGATTCGGACAATTGTGAAGCATCATCCCTCCTCACCCAGTTCTGAAAGCCCCAAATGTCCTGCATAATACCAGAGCAGGAAATGCCCTTATTCAGGATAAAGTTTTCAACAAGATTTGCCCAGGATACTTCATATCAGTTGTCAATTCACATGGGGTGAGGTTACTCCCAGTCTGAGCTGTCATCAGAGAACAAAAACACTTCCAGAATTTTTCTGCATATGTGTCCAGGCCAAACATTTGCCTTTTCAAAGGAACTCACAACTCTTAGAGGTGAGTTCAAATCTAAAGCAATAACTCTCCAGAGGTTGTAAGTATCTTCCCTCACCCCTTCTAAGGAGTTCCTGAAATTATTCTCGGGCTCTCCTGTATGTGGTCAGGAAACTCTCTACAACTCAACACCAATTTGAGTGTTTATGCCACACATACTGTGTGCCTAGGGATCTAGTTTTGCCACTCTGGCCAGAAGAAAGAAAAGGGAAAGGTATCCGGATGGTCCCTGTCCCCACACAAGTTGTTAGCTCATACTACAGATGCACCTTGCTCAATGCAAACCTCATGCACAAAAGTCTCAATTTATACAAATTATCGAATTGGAACTGGGAGCTGCATAAATGGCTGTACAAAAGGATTCTTCCTATAGAGAAGAATTCAGCAAGGAGTTCCTTAAAAGAACATGTTGCTGGCTGGGTGCAGTGACACATGCTTGTAATCAAGTGGTGTGCTGATAAATTTTTAACAACCAGTTCTCAGGGGTGGGGTGGGAGGTATACATGGCACACTTCCAGGTTTAATATGCGTTATTGATATTTTCCCCACCATTTAATAAAGTCTAAACAATCAAAAAAAAATAAATCAAGCCCTGATTTACAGCACTGGTCAATTTCTGAGGAGTGAATCTTCACCCTGAAAATTCAACCACCAGCTCTCATGAGTGAGTTTGAGTTGGTTCCAGTATAACCCTGCCTATAGTCCTTTCTGCTGGGTAGGACAGGTTTGTTGGATCATTGGAACTCAGGAGTTCTGAGCTACAAAATGGCTAGAGCTGACCAGATGTCCACACTAAATCCAACCCCAATAAGGTGAGCCCCTAGGAACAAAGAGCCACCAAGATGACTCGAGTCAGAAATCAAAACAGATTAGAACTTCTGTTTCAATCAGTATAGGAATCAGGTCCGTGATTGGTTCACCATACTTTCAACCTTGAGTGAGACCCAGTCTCAAAACCCAAACCCCTAAAAATCCTCATCTCCCCTTGCATATATAAACACTAGATTTACAAAATTTCTTTGCAGCTGGAGATTAGGATGATGATTACCATTATTACTTGTTGAGGAACATTTTATTGCATAAAGGGAGACCCGCCTGTAAGCCACACGATTTACATCTATTTGCATTTCATGTGTGGAAACCTTCTGACTTTTAATGACTGCGAAGGCAGCAGTCTAGACACAAGGTGACATTCTGTGTTCTTGAACTGGTGTGTGTGGGCATCTCCTGTCTGTGTTGTAGAATGGCTTCACGCCCTTACATATCGCCTGTAAGAAGAATCACATCCGCGTGATGGAGTTGCTGCTGAAGACGGGAGCATCCATAGATGCAGTCACCGAGGTGGGTAATTCACTTTTCCACATTCAGAGCCCAGTGAGGACCCAGGTTACTTTCTGGCAGTCTGTAGGATTCTTTTCTTGGAGGTTTTGTTGCTCTTTCCTCAGTTTGAGCCCCTAACCCAGCTTTGGGGATGTATATCTTATTAGACAGACAAGCCCACTAGAGATTTCCTGTCTCTCAGGATTTGCTTCCCATTACTGGGTGGATTTGTGCAACTCCCAAGTCCTAAGCTGCTTTGACCTTATCTGAGATGGGTCTTTTCCATACCTCCCACAAAATGTCCATAGCTCTCTTCCAGACACCACGACCATTACCAGAATGTAGCTTGAGTGTTTTGTTAAGTCTTTCAGCCAAATCATGGATGATTTCCACATAGCTTTAATCCCTCCTCCTGGTTTATTACCACACCCATGGCACCAGGAGTCACAGGGAGTAGGCTGGAGTGTTCCTCTTCAAGGATATACCTCTGGTAGGTAGGATTGACTTCTGGAAACTGATCTTATCCTGCCACTAACCGAAGGTCACAGGCTCAGGTAGACTCAGGGTGACCAGTGCTCCACCTCAGCCTGGTAGTCCTCTCAGCCCTGCTTGGAAGAAGTGTCCTTTTCCCAAAGGACAACCTGGCAAGTCACTTCTTCATCTTAAAATTAGAATAATAATAATACTTACCTCCCAGAGTTCTTGTGATTATCAAATGAGATAATTGTACAGTGCTAAGCAGTGTGTCTGGCACACAGTAAGCACTATGTAAATGATAGCTATCATCATCATCATCATCATCATCATCATCATCATCCTGCTCTTTAGGAGCTACCAAACCACCCCACTTCATCGTCTGCTCACTCCCATAAGGCACCAGGGCACAAAATGCAAGTTAAATACATATATACCCAAGAAATAAAGACCAATCTCCCCCCCCACACACACCCTCAAAAGCCACCACCAGAGGTTATATAAGGTAGGTATTCTCTCCATTTGTCAGTTGCCCAATTGAACAGTGAACTTACTCTTGCGTTGATTTTCTTTGTTGCAGTCTGGACTGACCCCACTCCATGTAGCATCCTTCATGGGGCACCTTCCCATTGTGAAGAACCTTCTTCAGCGGGGAGCATCACCTAATGTCTCCAATGTGGTAAGGTCTAAAGCCTGTTATCTTAGCATCCAGAGACCAGGGAAGGGCTTTAATTAGCTTTGTGAGATCATGTCTCTTGGGATGTGGCTATGATTCCCAGAGCAATAGAAACTTCACGGTGAGACGTGATACTCTTTTTACACTGACTTCCCTTCAAATTAGATATACAGAAAGAACCTCTGAATGTCGGAGGTGAGCTGAAATATAATAATGATGGGGAGGGTAGTGTTGGTCTTTTGTTCTGGAGAGCAGTTCAGGAATGTCCCTATGTAGGTTACCTGAGTACACTTTTTAAGTGCATTTAAAGCAAGCTGCACATAATAGAGATTCATGGTTTCATACACAATTCTCTTTTTCTGTATGTCTTTTTAAAATGTAATGAAATGTTCCTGTTTGTTCATGTTTAGTTGTAAAAATATAAATAAGATTTAATAAACTATCTAAAAGGAAAAAAGAAATCCACTTACATATATTTTTATCATAGCTAGAATATATATGTGTATGTGTAGATAGATAGACAGATGACAGATAGACACTTCAGAATTTAATTTCCTTCAGATAAGTGGAGAGGAACCTGAGTCAAAGGAGGGGGGGCAAAGGTCAATTAATGCAACTGTCACCATGAACTCACATTGTCTTAGCTAATTCCTTATGCAAAGCAACTCATCATAAGTTAAGACCCCAAGCTCTCCATTTCTGCCTCTCTCCTGTTCTGTGTCAACCACTTTGGCTAAGACCACCTAGGATGGTCATTGCCGCCAAACTCAGGTCACATTTTCCTGCCCAGTCATATAGTGTATTTCCATTACACCATCTAATTGGCCACTCTGATCTCCCTGTAACAGGTTGTTGTACTTAGTCTATGTTGGTCCCATTTCCGCAGGCTTCTTAACCCTCTTTGGTCTTTTCATGACCCATTTCTCCCCAGCCTTTTCTCCACTATCCTAGGGAAGGGGGCACAGCAACTTTCCTTACAAGGTTTCCTAAAATTAAGAAGAGGTACACTGGGAGAACTCCTAAATATAAAGTCCCTGAGATACATTAAGGAAGAGCCTGAGAGTTTGTATGTATCATTGTGGGAGTGAAGCACCCATGAACACTTGAGAATTTTTTTTGTTTTATAGAAAGTGGAGACACCACTGCATATGGCAGCCAGAGCTGGGCACACAGAAGTAGCCAAATATTTACTCCAGAACAAAGCCAAAGTTAATGCCAAGGCCAAGGTGAGTTCAGGAGGGGAAAAAAGGGAGGGGGTGGGAGGAAGAGGGAAGATCAAACCTTCCATTTCAGTGAAATGCATTTCTTCTTAAGACTATATCTGAAGCAGAAAGCTTATCTGTCACTCACGCTCAGGTTGGGCAAAGAGACCGGCTTTGTGAGAAATTCTCAGGAGCATGCGTTCCTAATATTTAGAACTGGAAGGGCTCTTAGAGACCATCTACCCCAATCCTCTTCTTTTAGAGAAGAGGAAACTGTCTGAGAGAGAGAGAGAGAGAGAGAGAGAGAGAGACTTAATCCAGAGAGCTCTGCCTCCATCTGACTCATGTTTTTTTGGTAGCCTTTAATCAAGGGATAGGGTTTGGACTTGTGATTTCATTGCTAGAGGAACTCCCAAATGAAGAGACCTCCTCTACCAATGGAGGTGGGCACTCTTTCTTCAACCTCTCTATTGGAGAGGTGCCTAGAGCAGAGTTATCACTCACAGCCCATACCAGCATGCAGCAAAACTCTCAACCAGATTAAAATGTAGCTTGGAAATATTTTAAATAAAGATACAATAAAACATAGATAATGTTAACTTGTGGTTTTCTAAGCATGCAGTCATTTCTATTTGAGCTTGACAACACTGGCCTAGGCCACTGAGAAGTGAAGTCACTTCCCTATCATCACAGAGTCAGTCCAAATAATAGGCAAAACTCAAACCCAGTTCTTCCTAGCTTTGAAGTCTCTGTCTCCCATGCCATAAAGCCTACAGATTCTAAGTCAGAAAGGGAAAAGGATGACTGCAAAGGAATACAAAGAACAACAACTTTCAGAGACTGGATTCCTAGTGTAACAAGAACATACATTATTTGATCCTGAATGACTTGCCCTTGCTTTGAAGTAAATGCTAGAGGTGTGAGCAAGTCATAGAATAACCAAAGGACTTGTACAATTGACTAAGATGAGGGTCAGTGTTTCCTTCCCCTCCTGCCTGTTGGAGACAGAAGGCTGGCACTTTGCACAGTGTGACCTGGGATCTTGGATGTGTTCTATGTGAATCCTGGCTCAGTAACTCAGAACTCTCTGAGGCTGAACAAAGCCCAGCAACCATAGGGTGCAAACAGGAGAGTCTGATGAAAATGTCTCCCTTCCCCCTTAGCAGTTCTAAGTAAAGCTCTGGTTCCTGACATCAAGGAAATCCAAAGCAGAGTGGGAAATGGATCATCCAGCAGAGTTTATAGGACCTCATTTTATAACACCTTCATGATAGATGATAAGTAAATGGATATATAGAAAGATGAGTACTAAGTAAATAGAAGGATTATGTATAGACAGAGAGAAAGATCATAATGACAGAAAGATGATGTAAAGATAAATAGAAAGATGATAGATTGAAAGGAAAAAGAAAAAATTGAAGGAAGGAAAAAGAAAGGAAGAAAGAGAAAGGAAGAAAAAGAAAGAAAGGAAGGAAATTATATAGATATCCTTAACATATGTTCCAAAGGAAACATGGAATTATACACAGTGATTCATTTTGCTCCTCCTTCATGCCCCCAAGGGCATGTCACATAAAGCATCTGTCTCCTCACCTGTTTCTTTCCTCCCCGCTCAGGATGACCAGACCCCACTTCACTGTGCAGCTCGTATCGGTCATACAAACATGGTGAAACTTCTCCTGGAAAACAATGCCAACCCCAACCTCGCCACAACTGCTGGACACACCCCTCTGCACATCACAGCACGAGAGGGTCATGTGGAAACAGCCCGGGCCCTCCTGGAAAAAGAAGCTTCCCAGGCGTGCATGACCAAGGTTTTTATCTCTTTCTCTGTACCTCTGAGGAACAAATAGGCAAGTGGATGGCTGGACTGACTGTGGGAAGGGCATCCCTGTCTAGTCATCTCTGCTGTCTTGGTGATCCTAAGAACAGCTGGGGAAAGTTGGCATCCTCAGGCTTGGCTCTGTTGAGAGCTCCTAGGATCATAGAAGCTGAGAGCTAGGAAGGGACTCCATAAGGCATCTTGTCCAATCCCTATGTGAAGAGTAAATCCCATCTGTACATCCCTGACAAGCCGTCATCCAGCCCTACTTAAACACCTCTGATGATGGGAAACTCAACTATGTTGGGAGATGAACTGTTCATTTCCTAATTGTTGGGAAGTGTTTCCTTATGCCAAGCCCCCAATCTGCCTACTTGTGCCTCTTATTCATTGGTTGTGGTTCTGTCCTCTAGAGCCAAGCAAAATGACCCCTCTTCCATGTCATAGCCCTTCAGATATTTAAAGACAGTTATCACGCCCTTCCTAGGTCATCCTTTCTGGCTAAACAAGTACACGTACCCCTGCCCAGTTTCTTCAACCAGTCTTCCTGGTATTGAGTACCTGCCTCATTTCAGTCATTTGCTCACTTGGTAAATCAACACGCATTCATTAAACACTTACTTTGTGCCAAGCTCTGTAATAACCCTGTCCTCAAGGAACTTACATTATAACTGAAGACATGAATGCATTCTCCTTCAGACGTTCTCCAGTTTGTCAGCTGGGCGGGTCTCTTGCCTTTCCAGAGTAGTGCAATAAAAGGAATCAGTACATAAATCCATGGTTAACTAGGTACACAGCATTCTACTAAGTTCAGAGAGAAATAAAAGAGGGATAAGACATAGTCCTATTCTGAAGACACCTGTTTCTTTGGTGGGCTTGAGGAGTCACGTTCACAGGAAAAGTTAAATAACCTTTCCAGGCAGCATGTGATAAATGATGAATCAATGGCACAGTAATTAGAGTTGCATGAAGTCTGGTGATCTCCTGACTGCTGTTGCTCTCTGAGGTAGTGATCAGTCACTCTCACCTCTTTAGTAAACTAGTTCTTTCTCCATGCTCTTATAACTTGGGGTGTCTAGTTTTTACTATTGCTATTATTATATTATTTATTTATTTTAACGTTCATTTTTTTAAAAATCTGTGTTCCAAATTTTCTCCCTCCCACCTGCTCCTCTCTTACTCATTGATAAGGCAAGTAATATGATATCAGTTACACATGTGAAGTCATGCAAAACATCTTTCCATATTATTCATGTTGAAAAACAAATAGAAACATAAAGAAAGTTTTAAAAAAGTGTGCTTCACTCTGCGTTCAGATTCATCAGTTCCCTCTCTGGAGGTGGATAGCATTTTTCATCCCAAGTCCTTTGGAATCCCAAGTCTTGGATCGTTGTCTTGATCAGAGTAGGTAACTCTTTCACTGTTGATCATTCATAAGCTATCGTTATGCTGAACAATGTTCTCCTGGATCTGCTCATTTCACTTTACATTGGGAAACAGAAGTCTTTCCAGGTTTTTCTGAACCCATCCCCTTCATCATTTCATCTCACACGCTAGTATTCAACCACAGTCATAATACCACAACTTGGTTGGCTGTTCTCTAATTGATGGGCATTGGAGTGTCTAGTTTCTTAGAGCTTCTGACCTCTCTTCCTTCTTCCCTCTGATCCCCTGTATTCCCCCAAAATGTTGCTCATTCTCTTCAGGATTCTAATATTCTTTGTTTCTCCTCAGAAAGGATTTACCCCTCTCCATGTTGCTGCTAAATATGGAAAGGTCAACGTGGCCGAGCTACTGCTGGAAAGGGACGCCCATCCAAATGCAGCTGGAAAAGTGAGTTGGAACTTCAGAGTCCCTTCCTCTTCCAGAAAGAACCAATTCCTTTCTTTGGCTCTTTAAATTTAAAACATCCCTCCTGTCTCCACTTTCGCTTCCCCTCAATCTGACACCCTATAGCTAGAGTCATTAAGAGCTAAAAGAAACGTTAGTCTAGTCTCCCCTCCACCCCCCTCATTTTATAGATGAGAAGACTGAGGCCCAGAAAAAGGAACTGGTTTGCCCAGGATTGCACAATTAGTAAGTGGCAGAGCTAGGATCAGAAACCTAATCTTCTGGTGCCAAGTCAGTCCGGGGGCACTGTGAATCAGGGCTCTGAATTTTGGCATACTGCTCCCACTTGGCATTGCCAGTTGGACAGTGACTGGGAGAGACAGTTGGTGGGTGAGAAATACATGGTTCTGACAACAGACAGAAGGAGACCTGAACCTCTTGTGGAGAAAAGCAGCCCAGAATCCCTTCAGCCCCATCACTGCTATCTCCAGTACGCAATCAAGAACAGGATAGCTTTCCTTTCCCCATTCCCTCACCCTAACAGCCCAGCTACAGTGTAAGTTGCCCTCCTTTCCTCTTCAGGTCTACCCCGGGTCTTCATTTCACCTTGTCTTTGTTTCACGTTGACTTGCTTGGGAAAGAATAAGAAAAGGAAAGGGAGGGGGAGCCCACAGTGTGACTTGTCCCTGTTCAGGCTCCAATTAGGAAGGCCTGGGCCCCACGTGTAGAAAATGAGCTAGTGTTCAACCTGGGTGGGGTGGCTTTTTAATTTGTTTTTTCTTTTTTCTCTCTCTGCAGAATGGCCTCACCCCTCTCCATGTGGCTGTCCATCACAATAACCTGGACATTGTGAAACTTCTCCTCCCTCGGGGTGGCTCTCCACACAGCCCGGCTTGGGTAAGGCCCCTCCCTGCCTTTCTCCATGCCTGGCAGACTGCCAGGGGACTGGACATTGGCCAGGACTTTGAGGGAGGGAGATTCAGGCAGCAGTTGAAGGTTTGAGGGCCCTGTGAGCCTTCTTAACTTCAGGACTTAAAAATCGTCAACGTGGTTGATGTTATTTCTTGACCATGAATGAGTAGAAAAAGTAGGAAATGGCACTTTTCAACCAGAGATCTCCGCATACCACATAGATAGAACTCCGTTTCTACAACAAATGTGTTCCTCTGAAACATCTCTGGTAAATCAAAGTTTTGTAAATTGAATTATGTCTTAAATAAACTCAATGAGCTTGTTTGTTTAAGGCGCTTGGAGTCCTACAATTAATCCATTGTAAAGTGAAGGATTTATGTGTGTGTGTATGTGTACATATACATGTATATAAATAAGAAATAGGTATAATCACCCCCAAAATGTGTGTATTTGACAGGAATAGGAACTGGACTTGTGATTTCACTATTATTGTTCATTGGTCATGTTAGACTCTTTGTGATCCCATTTGAGGTTTTCTTGACAAAGTTACTAGAGTGATTTGCCATTTCCTTCTCCAGCTCATTTTACAGATGAGGAAACTGAGGCAAACAGGGTTAAGTGACTTGCCCAGCATCACATAGCCAGGAAGTATCTGAGAACAGATTTGAATTCAGGAAGATGAATCTTCCTGAGTCTAGTCCTGGCACTCTATCCATTGCACCACCCAACTGCCCTTCATTGGTATAAGGAACTCTTAAATAGGAAAACTTCATCTACCAATTCAGGTTGGTACTTATAACTAATTGTCTTAGAGAATTGGCTACAGTCCTGACAGGTGGAGTAACTTGACTAAGGTTATACAACAAGTATAATCTTAAGGATGGGTCTTCCTGACTTCAAGGCTGGCTCACTACCCACTATTCTGTGTGGTCTCTATGAATTTGTTCCTTGTTTGTTTTCCTTAAAATGAGACGAACTTATATACCTTATACAACACATGCATTTTCTTTATATAACCCACAGTCAGCTGTGGAGAAAGTCTGATATAGTAGAGAAAATATGGAGTTTGGAGTCAGGAAGACCTGTACCTTGACAGATGCTAGCTGTGTGACGCTGGACAAATCACTTAATTTTTATGCCCCTCAGGCCAGTTGAGAGGTCTTGAGACTATACCACACAATGACTAGTTGTATAAACCTAGGTTAGTGTCTGAAAAAAGTAAGACTTGAAAAGCTGTCTTGAAGTATTTGAAAGGTTATTTTATCCTGCTTGACCATAAAGGGTCCAACTAGGAGCCTTGGGTGGAAACTGCAGAGTCAAGTTTTGGCTTGTTATAAAGGAAGTTTTCCTAAAAATAAGAATCAAACAAGAATGGAATAGGCTATTATCAGGAGGGTAGTGAGCGTTTCCTTGCCAGAGATCCTCAAGAAGAGGACCTCAATCCATTGTGGAGAATATTTTATTTAATTTTACTTTTTCCCCAATTACATGTTAAAACAATTTTTAAACATTTTTGTAAAGTTTTGAGTTCCAAATTCTATGCCCCCCTTTTTCACCTCCTCCTCCCTGAGTTGGTAAGCTATCGGATATAGTTTATACATGTGTAATCATGTAAAATGTTGTGAAGAATGTTTTAGAGGGCATTCCTGTCTCAGATAAGACTATATTGACTGCATGACTTCTGAGATTCTTTCCAGCTCAAAGACTCTATGATCTTGTGAAATAATAGGGTGTACTCAACTTTTCTCCACTATCCTTTTGTTTCTTCATACTGGTACTTTTGTTTAAAATGGAACTAAACAGAAATTGGATTTTCATAAGAACATCATAGGATCATAGATCTTGATCTAGGAGACATCTTAGAGGAGGATGAGACCTAGGTTGGTCCCTGATGATCGGTTAAGAGCTATCATCTTGGGTTCTATCAATAGAAGTATTAATGTCCAGAGAAAATGGCAATAGAGGGTGTGCCAAACTCTATTTAGTCAGACCTCATCTGGACCACATCTAATAAATGACTGTTGTCAGAGTATTGCATTCAGTTCTCGGAATCACATTCTAGGAAGGATATTGACATGTAGACTCATGTCTAGAGGAGGGTGATTGGGATGGAAGGGGAACTGGAGAACATGCCCTCCATGAAAGAGCTGGGGAGGGTTAGACATGGGCTGAAAAGGGGAAGATGTGGGGAAAACAAGATAACTATCTTCAAATACTTAAAGCGTTGTCATGGAAAGAATGAGTGGATTGCTTCTTCTCAGTCCCAGAAAACTGATGAGTTGAAATTAGCAGGGAGAAAAATCTCAGTTGGGCATAATTAGAACTTTTCAATAATAAGAGCTATCTATGTAATTATAATGACCAAGCTTGTCTCTGAAGAAGAGATAAGAAAATGTGCCTCCCTCTCTTCTTTGCAGATGTGGGAGATTATGCTTATGAAGCACTGACAGACCCAATTTATGTGTTGGTTGGTTTAGTTGTATTTGCTTTTTTTCATCCCCCTTTTTAAAAAAAAAAACTAGGTACAGTTCATTGGGTAAGCTTGTGAGAGGTATGTTAGGAAAAATATGATATCAATAAAAATTTTAAAATGACAAGAGCTATCAAAGATGTAATGGTTTGATTTCATGGCAAGTAGGTATTATTTTGTTCTTTGTAGTAAACTCCTCCTCATCACTGGAGGTATTCAAATAGAGATTGGATAACCATTTAGCCATGATTCATATATTATAGTGCTTTAAGGTGTGCAAAGCACTTTAGTCACAACAACCCTATGAGGTAAATGGCACACTTATTATTTTATAAGTGAGGAGGTTAAGTGACATGATGGTCCAAAGTTCAAGTCACAGTCTTTGGATTCCAAGTTCAGTGTTCTTTCTACCTCATCACCTTGATATTTATCAGAGATGTTGGTGAATGATATTCTTCAGATTCTGGTTAGAATAGATGGTCCCTTCTAACTCTAAAATCCAATCTCCTCAGAGAGATTCCAGTTAGTTCAGGAGAAAAGACTGACCATGGGAAACACTCTTAGAACAACATATAATAGTAGATAATCTAATGCTACATCATGGAGTGCAGATTTGACTGCTTTAGAGAAGAGAGCAATATGTTGGCCAGCTCATGGACCTGGCTGAAACCTCAAGGTTTCCAAAGTAGATGCAGTCAGCCCATCCATTCACCTTCAGCCCTCCATTCTTGTCCCTTGACATGGATGTACTACTTAGCTTTTGTTTTTCAATCAAGTACCTGTCTGTTAATGCTGAAGTTTTACCTACAAGTCCCAACATCTCTCTGGATCTGTACTGCTGCTATTGCCAGTCATAGGCTCAATCTTGCCATTCCTAATTCAGCCCCTCAGACAGCTGACTTACTCTTGCCTCCAAAAATAAAAAAGTGGGCCCCTTCCCCTCCCACTTACATAAAAGAAATGAGAGCCAGTTTCATGATATTTAAAGAGCACTGATTCCAAGTACAAAAGCTACACAGATGGATTTTTGTTTCCATGGTAAAAAAAAAAAACAACACTCTACAAAGTCACTACTGACAATTTTGTAGAATTTCACATTCAAATCTGTATACACCACAAACTAGCTTTTTAAAAACCCCCAACAACTTACAAATCCAGTGTTAATGTTGATTAGAATGTCTGTGGATTTTTCTCCTGTGCATTTGAGAAGAAGAAGTGAATATGTGTGTAAAAAATAGTTGAACAGTGACCAGTACATAGTAGGGCCTTAATAAATGCTTAGAGTAGGTAGGTGGTGCAGAGGATAGAGTGCCAGGTCTGGAATCAGGAAGACTCAACTTTGTGGGTTCAAAAGTGGTCCCAAATACTTAGTAGCTGGGCAATTAAATTGCTTTGGTTTCCTCTCCTGTAAAATGAGCTACAAAAGGAAATGGCAAACCACTCCAGCATCTTTGTCAAGAAACCCCAGTGGGGTCACAAAAAGTCTACACAACTGGCAGACAACAACAACAAGTGCTTGCTGGCTGGCTGACAGTTGTCTGTCCTGGCCTTTGTCCCTTCATGTGCTTTTCAATGGAAAATCTTGCAGTTTTCTTAGTCTCATGGCCTCCCATGCTATTTTCAAATAGGATAATGAACATAAAGCACGTTGTAAACATACCAGGGGTGTTCTACGGCCCCTCAAGCCCGGTTCATGAGAACTGATTGCTAATATTTCACTGTGAGCATTTATTTACAGGCAAAAACATGGGGCAGCTAGGTAGTGCAGTGGTTAGAGTACGGAGTCTACAGTCAAAAAGACTCCTTTTCCTGAGTTCAAATCCAGCCTCAGGCAGCTCCTAGCTGTGTGATCCTGAGCAAGTCACTTAAACCTCCTTACCTCAGTTTCCTCATTTATAAAATGAACTGGAGAAGGAAATGACAAACCACTCCAATATCTTTGCCAAGAAAACCCTAAATGAAGTCACAAAGAGTTGAAAATGACTCAACAAATCTCTGATACTTAACTCCGCATGAGGTAAATTTAAGCAACAATGCCTTATTTTTCCTAACTATAAAATGATAAAGTTGGGCTAGAGGACTGACCAAAGCCTGCCATCTTCGGTCCTCTCTGATTATATATCTATGATGCCCTTATGATGAGAATCTGGGGAGAGATTAGGGCTAGATACATAGGTGTAGGATTTATCTGTGTAGAACTGCTCATTGAATCTATAAGAGTGGATGAAACCATTAAAGGAGAAAATGTAAAAACAGAAGAGGACCTAAAATGACACAGCTTTAGAGGATACCCACAGCCAGGTCATGTAATCCAACCCAATTGTTTTCTGATGTAGGTAGGAAATGAAAGTTTTCTTCAAAGCCCAACTCAGGTGCTGTGTTCTGTTGTTTGTGGTTTAGTCATGTCTGACTCTTCATGACCCCATTTGGGATTTTCTTGGCAATGATACTGGAATGATTTGTCATTCCTTTTTTCAGTTTATTTCATAGATGAGGAAGCTGAGGCAAACAGGGTTAAGCAACCCGCCTAGGGTCACACAGAGAGTGTTTGAGGCTAGATTTGAACTCAGGTCTTCCTGACTCCAGACCCAGATCTCTATCCATCATGCCACCTCGCTACCCCTACACAAAACCTTTCTTGATCATGTCAGTTCATCATTTCTCAAACTTTTTGGTCTCAGAAATTATTGAGGACTTCAAACGTCTTTTATTTATCTGGGTCATCTCTCTTGTCCATTAGATTGTAAGCTCCTCTAGGGCAAGGACTGTCTTTTGCCTCTTTTCATATTCTTAGCACAGTATCTGGCACATTTGTCACTGTTAAGTTGTTTCTGACTTTTCGTGACACCATGGACCGCCCTGCCCATGGAGGTTTTCTTGGCAAGAATATTGGAGTGGTTTGTCATTTTCTTTTCCAGTGGAGAAAGTACATAGTTGGAGCTTAATAAATGTTTATTTATTGATTGGAATTTATCATGTTAGAAATTGAAACTAATAATTTTAGTGATATTTATGAATTTGTTAAAAAGAAACAATAATAAATCCATTACAAGTTAATATCAATAACATTTTCATGAAAAAACTATACTTTTCAAAACAAAACCAATTTGCGGAGAATAGCATTGTTTTACATGTTTATGCAGATTTCTTTCATATCTGACTAAGGAAAGACAGGTAGACTCTCATCTGCTTCTGTACTCAATCTGTTTTGGTTGAAATACATGAAGAAAATCCAGCCTCACATAGATATGTAATTGGAAAAGAGAAATATTTTAATATGTAAATAGTGTTAGTGAAAAATATTCATGCTAGGGGTCCTAACAGGGTCTCAGGGACCCTCAGGGTTTCCTGGACTACATTTTGAATGTTTTTTTAAAGTAGATCTTAACCTTTTGCGGGGGGGCGTGTAGGGCAGATGGTAGTGAGATCCTTTTGGCAATCAGCCTGGCAAAGCCTATAGCTCACTTCTCAAGTAATAATTTTTCTAAATGCATAAAGTAAAATACACAGGATTACAAAGGATATTAATTATATTGAAAGACTGCCATCAAGTTTGTTTTTTTAAACAAGTTCAAACCCAGGTTAAGAACACATTACTATTACTTTCTCCCTCCTCAAGCTATCTTGTATCTGCTTATCTAAGTGAGTGCTGTACCCGCAATAGAATAAATATTCTCCCAGGGCAAGAGCTCTTTTTTATATTGTCCTTATATTCCCCATATCTTAGTTTGATGCCTTGTACATAGTAGGTGATTAATAGGTGCTTGTTGAATGACTAACTAGATGAATTATGTAATTTGCCCAAGATCATGGCAGTCAGATTCGAACTAATGTGCTCTGATTCCATTCCAGAGTGTTCCATGCCAATGCACTGTCATAGTAAATAACAGTAGCTTGGCCATTAGGGATAGTCTCTTTAGAAGATTTGCCATTTATGGTGCCACTATGGATTTCCCATCACTGCCCTTTTGGTAGACTTATCTGGGTCTCGTTCCTTTTCCAGAATGGCTACACCCCTCTCCACATCGCTGCCAAACAGAACCAGATGGAGCTTGCCAGCCACTTGCTGCAGTATGGGGGGTCTGCAAATGCTGAATCAGTACAAGGTGTGACACCCCTTCACCTTGCGGCCCAAGAGGGTCATGCAGAAATGGTCGCTCTGCTACTCTCCAAACAAGCTAATGGCAACCTCGGGAACAAGGTAACTTCTGGACTAACTAGCATCCTTGAGTACTAACCTGCAGCATCAGGGTTGGGGCTGGTAACCAGGCTGGCTGAGGAGACCGCCAGAGAAGATTCCATCATCCATTACCCTAGTTGCCTGGATTCTGAGTGTGGGGGTGGAGACTCCCAATAATGGGAGTCATACAATGCTATATTGAATATTCACTTCCTGAAGTAGAAACCAATGGCCTTGAGGAGACCTTTCTGTATACAATCTTTGGAAAGCCAAAGAAGGGAATAAAATTTAAGGGTCATTTAAACTTCCTAATCACAAGAGTCCCACTAACTCTTGCTGCCTTGGGCTGAAAAGCTCTTTTTCGAGGAAAGAACAGAACCACTGACAGTAATAAGGGAGTCAGCACATTAGGCTCATTGGATTTAACAGGAACCCAGTGACAGCTGCATTTTGTGTTGGTGTCCGGTTTTCTCTGTTGGGTTGTTTTGTGGCAATTTAGCCCATGAGTTGATAATGATGATGGCGGCCCTCAGCTACTACAAAACATTAACTAACCCATACGATAACCCCTGGAGGCAGATTAATGACTGTATTGCTCTGATAAATTCTGCATTTATATACAACATCCACTTTGGTCAAATCCTTGAACTTGAAGGAAATACACTTCCATAGCTTATATGATGGAAGGATCATAGGATTCAACAGAGGAAGACAGCCTGGAGATGATCTAATGGAAACTGAGGCTCACACCGGTAGTGAGTAGACAAGCTGGGATTTGAACCCAGATTATCATCATCTTCATCATGATCTTCTTCTTCTCCTCTCCCCATCCTTCTCTTTCTCCTCCTCTTCCTCTTCCCCTCTTTCTCCTCTTCTCCTTCATTTTCCTCCTCCTTCTTTTCTTTCTTCACCTCCTTTTTCTCTTTCTCCTTCTTCCTCTCCTCCTCCTCTTTAGAACTGTAATTTTATTGGTATGAGGGACTTAGACTAGATGGCCTGTAAGGTCTTTTCCAACTCTAAGTCTATGCTCCTATGTACACGTAGGTATGTAAGTATATTCAGGATAAATACAAAATAAATGTAAGCTACTTAAATACAAGTTGGGGAGCCAAGTAGCAATTGGTTGAATCATTGTATAGAACATGATGCTTAAGCTTCATCTTGAAGAAAGTTAGGGTTTCTATGAAATGGCAATGAGGAAGGAGTGCATTCCAGGCATGGTAGACTGCCAGTGGAAAAGTATGGAGACTGGAATGGAGCCTCATGAGTAAGGAATAGAAAGAAGTCAGCATCCACAACAGTCTCTTTAGACAACTCCTCTTTTTTCCTCCTCATCAGAATGTTTTCTCTTTGTGCTATCAGAGTTTCATTCTTAAGAGCTGCCCTTTGCAGCTGGGCTGACTTTCTCTGCAGTACTTTAGTTCATGGGAACCTACCTAATTCTTTCTGTGAATCCACTGAAATCTGCTCTAAAAATCTAGAGTGCACATCAGAATATTATACCTAGCTTTCCCTTCCACTATTACAAATGACGGCTTCCTCACAAGAGGCCAATGATGTCTTTTTCAGCAACCAGTTCCTCCTCATTGGAGATAATGAGGTGTAGGAAGTAGCTCTCCCCATAGGTTCTTCCATCTATTCAAGGAAGGAAAATATAGTTAAAGCAAGTGAAGAAATAATTAGCTCCTCTGCTTTGGAGAAAGAGAGAATCTTGCAGACATTTGGATAATTGAAGTGGCCCCCACCATGATTACATTGCTCCACCATGCTTGGCTTGTGCTCTGTTTTCTGAATATCTCAACTCTTCCTTCTTTCTGTCCACACTATCAATGTACATCTTTCCTAGTCAAATCTCTTGACTCTGGTCCACGCAAAGAACCAGCTCAAAAGAGAGGACAAGAGTTTCATGGTTCTGGAGGGTGTTCCTTTGACAGTAAAGTCTATTTTTTTCCTCTGCTATGTAGATTTCCCATTCTAAAAAAAGTATTAATGCTAGCAGACAGTAACAATAGCATTTATGTAGTGTTTTTAAGATTTGCAAGACACCTTACAAATATCTCATTTGAACTTCACAACAACCCTAAGAGGTAGGTGCTATTATTACCCCCATTTGTAAAATGGGGGATCTGAGGCAGACAAAGGTTATGTGGCTTCCCAGTGTCACACTATTAAGTGTCTGCAGCTGGATCTGCACTCAGGTTTTCCTGACTCTAGACCCAGAGCTGTGTGTGCTATGATGCCACCTAGTCATCTACCTAACATTCCTGTAGCACTTCATATTTTTCAAAGTACTTTCACATCTATGGCCTTATTTTATCTTATAAAAAAAGCAGAATAGGTATTCTCTCCCCCATTTTCCGAATGAGAAAACTGAGCTCCAGAAAAGTGAAACTACTATCCCAAGGTTATTAAGACCTTGGTCTCCCAACATTATCTCTACTGGTAATAGTAGACTCATAGGTGGCTCAGTGGATAGAGGACTAGGCCTGGAGTCAGGAAGACCTGAGTTCAAATCTGGCCTCAGACACTTACTAGCTGAGTCTCTAGGTAAGTCACTTAGTCGCTATCTGCCTCAATTTCCCATCTGTCAAATGGGGATAATAATAGCACTTATCTCCCAGGATTGTTGTAAGGATCGATATTATAAATACAGATAATTATAAAGTGATTGGCACAGATTAAGCACTATAGAAAGGTTAGTTATGGTTGTTTTAGTATTTACTTTATTGTAATATTAATTTTATTAATTAATATTCATTAATATTATTTGTTGTTATTACTAATTATTATTCATCCAGACACTAGCTATGTGCCTCTACATAAATCGCTTCATTGCTGTCTGCCTCAATTTTCCCAACTGTATAATGGGGATGATAATAATAGCAGTTACCTTGCAGGGCTTTTGTGAGTATCAAATGAGTGCCTATGTAAAAGTAATTTGCATACCTTAAAAACTCTAAATAGATATTATTGTGAATCATTCCACTATCACATACTGCTACAGATCTGAGATGCAGGTCACGCTCAGTGGGTGGACCTCCAGCACTTGGGTTGGTCTCAGCAGTGACGAAACGTTGTTACTGTTTTTCTTTTCAGAGCGGCCTCACTCCTCTCCATCTGGTGGCTCAAGAGGGCCATGTGGCAGTGGCGGATGTGCTCATCAAACAGGGCGTCACCGTCGATGCCACCACCCGGGTAAACAATGAACCTGTTTCGGTCAATGAATTGCATGTGTGGTGTTCCTCTTCTATGCTCCCTTCCCCACTTTCATCTCCCCAACACACACATAAAAACAAACAAACAAAACAGCGCTGGTTTTCGTGTGACTTCCCTTTGGCTTACTATTGTAAAACCATGGCGACCTCTTACATGGAACTTGGAGATCCCTCCATGCAAACAGTGTCTTCTGGAGAAAGTTGCAAGGGTTGAGATATGTTGAAAAGTCTAACATGCTTCATATTTTCTTTTCAATTTGGACTATTTTCCCAGGGCCAGGACTCCAAACATCTCTAGGGAAGGTGTTTGAGTGAATGGATGATAACAGCTGGGATTCCCACAGTTCCACTTTAAACTTTATCAGAGTGCTTTCCTTACAACAGCTCTCTGGGGGTCATTGCTACAGATGTGAATATTTCCATTGTACAGAGGAGGACTGAGGCTTAGAAAGGTTAAGTCAGTTGCCCAAGGAAATGCAGCAGTTCTTGTTGGAACTGGAACTTGATTCATTTTTCTGAGTCCCAGAGCAGTGTCTCTCCCACTGCAAAACACCGCATGAGTTTGAATTCTATTATACAGTATTAGAATGCAAAATGCATCACTACACAGATCACAGCACATCTATGATTTAACAATACCTAGCACTTAAATGGTGCCTTAAGGTTTGCAGAGTGGGACAATATAATCTTCTGTAACCTTCACAACAACCTTAGGTACTGTTATTGTTCCCATTCTACAGATGAGGAAACTTAGGCCGAAAGAAGTTAAGTGACTTTTCCCCAGGGTTGTCCAACTAGTGGTGTGCAAGGTGGGATTTGAACTCAGGTCTTCCTGGTTCGAAGTCCAGTGTTCATGCCCACTGTTCAACCTCGCTGACTAACATTTACAGTTATCTCCACGTCAGAGAAGTTACGACTTACCCATGGTAATAATAGGGGCAGGATATGTACTCAGACCTTCTTGTCTCTTCCAGCATTTCTAGTCTCTCTTTTGTACCATATTTTGTCTTCTGTTTTTAACATTAAACCCCTAAAGCCATGGTGGCTGCCACAGTGAAAAGAACAGGAAGCCAGACAATCCCCAGAAGCCCTCTGAAAACATTAAGACTAAGAAAGATTGTTCACATTTCCCATCTGATTCTCACAACTACCTTGTTAAGTAGGAGGTGTGAGCACCATCTTCTCCATTTTACAGATGAGAGTACTGAGGTCTGGGAAGGTGAATTACTCACTCACAGACTAACAGTTAGTAAGCGTGAGTCTCCTGAGTCCCAACACAGGGCTCTTTCCACTACATCATGAGCAGTGGTTACTATAGACAATGAGTAGCGTACTTAGAAGAAATGCTTCTCTTTGTATCTCTAACATCTATCATGTCACCTTACATCCTGTAGGTGCTCCAAAAACGTTCACTGAATTGAACTGAATTGAATTAATTCATCTTTCCTGTTTCCCCCCAGATGGGCTATACTCCATTACATGTGGCCAGCCATTACGGAAATATCAAGCTGGTAAAGTTCCTGCTACAACACCAGGCAGATGTTAATGCAAAGACCAAGGTA
This sequence comes from Bettongia penicillata ogilbyi, assembly GCA_023548195.1. Taxonomy (NCBI): domain Eukaryota; kingdom Metazoa; phylum Chordata; class Mammalia; order Diprotodontia; family Potoroidae; genus Bettongia; species Bettongia penicillata. Next base: position 4,503,043 of record JAJHZJ010000180.1, on the reverse strand, counting down.
CAGAAGAAAGTGTCTTCCTTGGGGAATTCAGACATTTTTATGGGCTTAGTTACCCCTACACAGATGACTCCCAAATGTATATAGCCATCCCTTATCTCACTCCTGAGCTCCAGTTCCACATCTCCAGCTTCATGTCCCAGAGGCATTTCCAACTAAACATGTCCAAGATGGAATTCATCCTTTCCCCATAACCCTACCACCATCACTATTTCTGATGCAGAAACCACATTCTTCCCAGTCCTTCAGTCTCAAAACCTCACCATCATCCTTGACTCTTTTTTCTTCGTTTCCTGTTCCCTAAATCTCTAAATACTTCCTGTCCATCCCCTTCTCCCCACTGACTCAGCCATCATTCTAAATTTCCTGGATTTCCTAATTATTTTTCCTATTTCACTTCTCCTGCCTCTAATCCTCTCTTTACACAGTAACCAAAATAACCTTCCTACAGCACATTCTGACCATATCACTCCCCATTCAAAAACTTTCTATGACTCCCTATTGCCTCTAGGATAAAATATGAATCCCTTACTTAAGGCACTCACAATCTGACTCCACTCTACCTTTTCATTCTTATTTTCCATTATTCCTCCTTACATACTCTAGGCAAATTAAGCTCCGAGCAATTACCTGTACTCAAAACATTCTTTTCTTCCCCTATATATTTGCACAGGCCATGAGCCATGCCTGGAAAATACTCCTTCCTCTTTTCTACCTCTTCCTTCAAGGCTTAGCTCTGCTACCTTCTCCTCTGTGAAGCCATCCCCAATCCTCTTTCTTTCCCTACCCCCACCCCAGCTAAAAGTGATCTCTCCTTTCTCAAATTTGTCTAAAGCACTTTGCTACATCTTTCCTTTGGTCCCATCAGTCCCTACCCTGAATCATACACATCTATGTACATGTCACAACTTTCCCAAGGGGAATGTAAACTCATTAAGGATAGGAACTATACCAACACAGTACCCTGCACATAGTAGGCACTTTTAATAAGTGTTTATTGAAGTAAATTGAGATGCCTTAGTTCTTATATTATCCCACACTAACTGTAAGATTGTGATGTAGCTGGAAGAAATTCTGAGTAGGTGTGGCTTCACTCCTACTGGTGAAGACTTGAAAAGCAAGTTTGAGATGCAAAAATAACCTGGAGGGAAGTTTTTTCCACTTATCATGTTTCTATAAACATTTACAATCTTTTTGGCTGTTCCCCACCAGAATACTGAATGAACAGAGTGTCCCAGGATTTGAGGTGTTCTCTTCTCCAGCAAATAGCACAGCTTAACAAAATCCTCCCTTCCATTGCAGCTAGGATACACTCCTTTGCACCAGGCAGCTCAGCAAGGACATACAGATATTGTGACTCTGCTGCTGAAGAATGGTGCTTCCCCCAACGAAGTCAGCTCGGTGAGTGCCTTGTGCATCTTTCTAGACAGCTGCTATCCAGAGCCACTTCATCAGGATTCTTGAATCCACTGAGGTTCTTTCACCTGACATTAATCAATTTTAATTGTAACTCTCTGACTTGAACATCCTTTCAATCCATACTTAGAAATCATAGAGCTTCACCTAAAACCTCAGTTAACTGGAATATTCAGAAAAATGAGGGCTATAATGCTAGCAGTTATGGAATTCAGAGGGAATTTTTCAAAAGAATTAGACAGAAAGCAATAGACCATTAATTACAGCAGTTTCCAACTAATCCAAAGAAAGGTCTAAGGAAGGAATATGGGAGTGCCTGGGACAACTTTCAACAAGGGAGAGTTATAACCGGATTTATCACCAGGACCTTGGGTGCATGGGTCTTTAGGTCACAGCGGGAAAAGGAAAGGTGAACCACCGAGCAGCTGCGGCAAAGCTTTCCTCAGATTTGGCATCCCTAGTTTTGGTGACCTTGCTTAATGAGTGCGGGTGATACCTGGGTTACAGGTGTCTTCACAGAAGCATCGCCCCCTGAGACAGCCCAAAGTCGGGGATTTTAAGCTCATCAAGAGCAGATATTGTATTGTAGCTACTTTACATCTCCTATGGGGCCCAGAACAGGGTCTTTTTAACACCCATGTTAAAATGAACCGTATCATTATGAATCAGTCATCTTCATCAAGTTCTGGAGGCAGATCTGTGGACAGTGTAAGAGATGAGACGGAAACTACCACATATGATCCTTGATTTCTTTTTTTCTTAATAAATTCCTCCTGCCCATATGTTTTCTGGCTGAAGGACCTCAGTCCTTCTAGCCCTGTTCTTCCATGATGTAGACCAGCCCTGACTCAGAATGGTCTGGTTGTTTCAGTTTGTGATTGGAACAAAATGAGGCATGTGGACCATATAACAATTAGCAAAACTTAGCCATAGAATGGAAAGGATATTCAGCAAGAATTCAGCATTGATTCAAATAGACACAGCTTCTTGACTCTAGGTTGGCCATGTTGGTGCACCAGTCACACATATGTGTCAAAGCCGAACAAGGAGCCCCTTCTCTGGAAGTGGCTTCTGTATTTAGGCCACTAGGAACGATATCAGTGCTTTGAGCCTTGGTTCCAATAATTTCTCAAGGATGCTTCCAATACCTTTAAAGGAAAATTTAGGCTAGCATGTGTGTAGTAGATTTTGTTCCTATGGCACCTACCTAAATGAAAAAAAATCCTTGAAGATGTCATGTGATAGAGAATTCACTGTCTTTCAAAGTAGCACATTTCATTGTCATTAAATAGCATTTAATTGTTAGGAAGATTTTCTCTATATTGAACCAAATTCAGCCTCCTTTCAACCTCTCCCCTATCGGATCAAGGGCAGGGACTATCTTTTACCTTCCTTTGTTTCACCAATACTTAGCCCAGTTCATGGAACATAGTAAGTGCTTAATAAATGTTAACTGACTGACTTTTGTTCATAGTTCTTTCTTCTCATGCTCTTCACATAACAGATCATCAGATGATTAAAAGCAGCTCTCATATCACCCTAAGCCTTCTCTTCTCTGCATTTAACAACCCATGAGCCTTCAACCGACCTTTATATTGTCCCCATTCTGATATCCTTCTCTGGATGTACTAGAGCTTTCAATATCCTTCCTAAAATGTGATGCTAGAAGTGAACGTTCAAAATATCCTTCGGCAGTTTCCCATAAAAGTATAATGCAAGCTATATCTCTTCTCTGATTACAGTTATTTGAAGGTTTTATTCCAGTAGATTGAGGTTTCATCATGTTTTGATACCTAATGATAGAAACACAACAAATAGATCCTTGGATCTTTGTGACTTTAAAAACCACATATAGGGATTTCTTGCCCCTTTCTCAGTCAAAAATTCAAGTCAACAAATATTTATTAAGCACTTAGCTTGGCCAGGAGCTATACTAAGAGATTCTAAAAATAGTCTCTGCCCTGAAGGATGCCACATTCTAATGGATGTCATGATGGAATTTTTACCAAAAAGGGTAAACTGAGGCAGATCTGAGCAATATAATATTTATTAACAGAGGCATGCTACCTGTCAGGATCAATAAGAAAATGATACAGAGCTCATCTTAATCTTCTCATGGGGAGACAATATGCATGCAGTTATAGACAAACAAGACACATACAAGATTAACTGGAAATCAACAGAGGGAAGGCACTAGCATCAAGGGGGGATAGGAAAAGGTTTCTTGCAGAGGAGTGGCAGCTGAGACTCAAAGGAAGCCAGGAGATGGAGGTGAGGAAGAAAGCATGCTAGACATGGGAGATAGCTAGAAGTGAGAGAGGGGGTGTCTTTTGTAATGAATAGCAGAGAGACTCGTGTCTCTGGATAACAGAGTCCATGGAGGAGAGTAAAGGATGCGGTGTTTGCTTTTTTTAAAGTACAGTACCTACTATGTGCCAGGCATTATGCTAAACACTTTATAAATACCAAGTCTTCTGATCCCCCAACAACCCTGTTAGGTGTGTACTAAGGGCTGAAATGCCTGGAAATGGAAAAACAAATGGAAACTTTTTCCAATACAATACAAGTTCCATATATCTTAGACTGATAGCTCCCACACTTGCACTGATTTGTGCTTTTGTGGCCATCAGAGTCTATTTATGCAGGTCCAGTGAAGCAGGTACACAGAAGCATGGATCCCAATGGAAACAGAGTGGGTTTTCTCCCAGTCCTGTCTTTTCCTCCCCATTTAATCCCACCTTCTTTTCTTCCTTCATCAGAACGGAACTACTCCTTTGGCCATTGCCAAACGCCTCGGCTACATTTCTGTAACCGATGTGCTGAAAACTGTGACAGATGAAACTAGTGTTGTGGTAAGTACAGTTCTCTCTGTACGTCACCCCAGAGACATCAGTAGAAATGTTTGAACTCAGGACAAGTCCTCCAAACCGTACCACGGACAAGTAGCATTAAACACACCATCAGTTCAGTAGGGGACAGGGAGGGGAGGAGCAGGTTACCACATTGGAGGGAAAAGGGGCAGGCAGGAGACAAAGATCTTAGAACTCAGGTGTGAGGCTTTCTTCTAAATATAGCACCTTGGGTAAAATACCAACAGCTCGTCCCTAGTTACATCTCATTATTTGCAAGAATCTTAACCCATGGACTGATGGCCCCCTGGGGGTGATCTGGTCCATTTGGGAGCAGAGGTCAGGGCCTTTGCAGCACTTGCAATAGACCAGTATATTGATAATACTTGAGGGTTTTTCTCATATCCCCACATAGGGTCTTGCTGCCATCTAGTGTTATTGGGAAGCCACAGAGTGTCTGGGTTTCAGGGTATTAAAATTAAGATGTGTAGGAAGAAGAGAGAGAAAATAGGAGTTGGTATTTTCTATTTAATTATTCTGACAATAAGCAACTTTCTTGAGGTCAGTTTCGCTGTCTGAAACAGCTGGCTCCAACTTTGATAACTGACCAATCTCCCTCCTTCCTTCTTCTCTCGTCCTGGTCCTAAGTCATTGTGTGGAAGCATATGGAGGAAAGCATCAGATCTGGAGTCAAAGAATGTGGGTTCAAGTCTTGCCACTTATTAGGGTGACTTTGAACAAGTCGATTAAGTTCTCTGGGCCTCGGTTTCCATGTATGGTAGATGAGGATAATGAAATTTACTCCATCTAATTTCATGAAGAAATACCATAAGCACAGCACTTTGTTAACAGCCTTCTATTATTGGCAGCAGTTGGGTCTCTAAAAAGTCCCAAAGTCAAGTCTGTGTTTCTCTTCCAGTTAGTCAGCGACAAGCACCGAATGAGCTTCCCTGAGACAGTGGATGAGATTCTGGATGTCTCTGAAGATGAAGGTAAGGGGTGGGGCCAATAAATTCAGGAAAAAGAAGAGGAATAGGACACAAAGATCTTTGCTGATACACTAGGGTATTCCAACACTCTCACTTCTGGGAATCTGAAGGGAGATTCTAAAACTTTCCCCCTCCCCCCTACTTTTACTGCTGTTCTTATTAAAATGTACTACCACCCCAAGCACGTGTGCACACGCACACGCGCACACACACACACACACACACACACACACACACACACACACACACACCTTATAATCATAAGAACTTTAGAATCAGAATGAACCTTAGAGACAGGAATGTGTTGAAGCTAGCTCCTATTGTCAGCTCCTGAGAGCAGATGGTTAAGTTTTCAGCGTTATCATTTCAGCCTCAGAAATCAGTAAATGCTACAAATTGGGGCTTGAGTGACTGTTCCGTTGATTTCCAGACTTAAGAAAGTGATGGAAAGATGATGCAGATTAAACTTTGAAGTCTACTGTGTGCACCATCTTCCCCCAAAGAGCCAGTTGTTAAATGTTTACCAGCACAACGCTCCTTAGTAGGTTCCTGATCCAATATCCAACCCATCCTACCTTCTCTCTCAGAGTTATTCTCTCCTCTCATAGTGGATAGTGCTGGAATTAAAGCAAGGAAACTGTGGGTTCAAATTCTGCCTTTGATCATTATAGGCCATGTAACTGCGGGCAAATCACATAATTTCCCTGAGCCTTAGGCAACTCCATGAGGCTTCTTGGTTAAATTATAAACACTCTGTATAGGTGGATTTCTTATACTCTGACAAAATCAAAAATCTTTTACATGTTGATATAATAGTAATGTGTATTCCATGTACCTTCATCTGATTTTTTTAATTGTTTGAACTCAGGATTTCCTTTAATAAGCTGTCTTGTGGCCAACGATGAAATCTAGGCATTTTCTTTGTCATGAATTATCCAAGAGTCGCTGTCCTTTTGTCTAACTTGAGTTTGGAGATGGCTCTTATCTTCTCCTACCCTCATCCACGAAGTTCGCCAACCAAGTGAATTAATTCCTTTCTTTGGCTTGTAGGGTGACAGATGTGAGCTATAACCTGCCTCTTGCTATAACACTGACTTGAATCCTGTATTTCCTTAAACTTGGCTCTTTTTTGCTTTCCAGGAACTGCTCATGTAACTATAATGGGTATGAAACGCTTTCTGTTTCCTGTGGTCCTTTGTCACCAGAGTACATTTCACCCTAAGCAACCCCAGCTCTCACTAACCCATCCCTCACCACCACCGCTTTCTAGTTTTCTGGGCTGGCTAACGGACCAGGAGCAAGGAACTTGATTAAATTAGGAACTGTATAATCATGAGAACCATCCCCTTTGGCAGGGAGTCCCTGCCCACCCATCTCTGTGTTTGTTCCCATGCTGCTGTGTTTGTGGTATTACGTGCATGAGCTGTTCTTTCATTCTGTCAGCTCCAGACTCACAAAGCCAGAAAACCTACTTTGTGGTACCAGGGAAGGTATCCACAAGGTCAAGGTCATAGTCTCCTAAGCAAGGACTAGCAGGACTGGGGGAATGAGGAGAATTGTGACTAGACATGCAGACGGTCAATTCAGTCATATTTGAAACTTCTTTGTAATAGGTCCAAGCCAGACTTAAATAACAGCATTGTGGATCTTATGTAAACCACATGAGTGGGCTTTAAAATGAAGGGTTTCAATTCTATTGTAGCAATTATTCAATTTATCCCTCATTAATGCATGCTTTGGGAAGAATGAACTCAGAGAGTGCTGATATCTCAAATGCTCTCCTCAAAAAGATCTGCTACAAATCAAAGTACATCAGGCAAAGAGAATTCCTTCTGTCTTCTGTCTGCCTTTTCCTGGCCAAGTTTATCGATGCATTGGCATTTGTATGTCCCTTCATGTAGCATCTTAGTGAGCCCAAGGCTAGAGGAAATAAACTAGTCAAATCAGTTTCTAATTTCTTCTAAAAGTCCTGATCCACCTTCTACCTCTCTCTGTGGTAAAAGTATTGGGAGGAAGACCAGAGGAAAGCACTTTAAAAGAGAAAAACAGTCAAACATCCAACCCCCCCAAAAGAATGTTCTTGCCTCTGTCCTGTCCTGAGTTTAAATTTGTGCCCATTTTAGGAGAGGAACTTGTGGGCTCCAAACCTGAGAAGCAGGATTCCAGAGATGCAGATGAAGAGAAAGAGCTCCTGGACTTTGTGCCCAAACTAGATCAAGTGTAAGGATCTCTTTCCCAGAGGAAGAATTCACATGAATGAAAGAATGGATGAATGGTCGGATGGACAGATGAAAGAAGCGATGAATGAATGGATGGGTGAATGGATGAATGAATGAATAAATAAAGGCATTAATGAATGAATGAAATTTTAAGTGCCTACTATGTGCTAAGTAATAGTTTCGAAAGAACTTACATTTTAGCAGAGAGATATGCTGCACATAGAGTAATGTGGACTGGGAAGGGCATTTTAGTTTGGGAAATCATAGGGATGGTAAATTGAGTCTCAGGGACGCTACATCCAACTCCAATCCTAACCCTAACTTCTAACCCTATAATCAAATCTACAGAAAGGAAAGGCAAGTCCTGGCTATGACCACTGATACTACAGGCTACTGCAGGGCTATTTGGTTCATGAGCATGACCCACTAGGCCCCTGGTATTCTAGGTCAGGATTTTTATTTGGCACTACTACAAAGATAAGGAAGGAAAGAAGAAAGCAAGCATTTGTTAAATATGTACTATCTACCAAGCTTTGTGTTAAACACTTTGCAAGTGTTTTCTCATTTGATCCTCACAGCAACTCTGGGGAGTAGGGGAGGTCCTACTATTGTCCCCATTTTACAGTTGAGGAAACTGAGGCAAACAGAGGTGAAGTGACTTGTTCAGGGTCACACAAGTAACTATCTGAGGTCAAATTTGAATTCAGTCTTCCTGGCTCAGGTCTGCTCTGTGAATTATGGTGGCCACCTACCAGCTCTGGGAAGTGGTGGATCTGTAACAGGAAATTGATAGTTTTTTATCCTCCTACTACTATGATCCCAAGATCCCATGATCCCTCCTTCCCAACTTCCCCAGCCCCACCACAAGCACCCATCTACACATACTCCTCACATCTTACTAGGAAAAAAAAATCACTGATAGAGTTTTTTTATTTGAAATTTGTTTCCCAGCTAGGATTATGAATGGCTTCTCCTTTCACTGATAATGTACAAAGTGCCTTTTGTTGATCTGTTACATTTAATAGCAAATGCAGTTGATGTGTGCAGTTGGATCCCATTTCTTTGCAGATGTACACTGTATGAGGCCAGATGCCTTTGTACATGTGGATACATGTACTTGAATCTTTCTTCTCTTAAAAATAACTGAGCCTTGTGTATGTATGTGTGTGAAAGAGAAAGAGTGTGTGTGTGTGTGTGTGTGTGTGTGTGTGTGTGTGTGTGTGTGTGTCCGTCCATCCGTGTAAGGGGGCGGGGGGAAGGGATAAGTGATTTCTGGTGAGACATAAACCTGCCAAGAATTCTCAAAGGGAACAAGGCAGATTTGTGAGGCAGGTAAAATTTCAGACATTTGGGCACTTGTTGTGGTACCAGCACTGGGGATCCCCTCCCAGTCATAGGAGATACTGAAGATAACACATGGTTTTTTCTTACAGGAGGTAAGAGTCTAGCTGGACAGGCCAGGAAAACATGAAACAGATGTATATAAAACTTAGATTCCAGTGCCAAAATTAAGAATATATCCAGTATGGCATATATCTTCAGAGATAGGAGAAAACTGTGGACTGGAGGACGATTTCACGAAAGATTCATAGATTTGTAGACTATTGGAGTTAGAAAGAACTACCTCATTTTACAGATGGAGAACCAGAAAGCCAGTCCCAGAAAGTGATTTGTCTAAAGTCACACAGAAAATGAATGTCAGGGAAGACTAGAATTCAGGTTTCCTGACTCCTCACCCATTGCCTTTTCCCTACCCTATCATACTTCCTTGTCTTAAGGAAGTGGGCATAAGCCTTAAAAGCAAGGTTCAATTTGTTAGTCTGAGAGAAAGATAAAAAGTAAGGGTGCAAGGAAGAGATGAGTTTGATGCATTGGGTGGGCACTAAGACCAACTGAAGTGGAAGATATATGTTGAGGAATGGGAGGCAAGGTTGGATAGTATAGTAGGAGAGGAAATGGGGGTCATTTTATTAGGACATTCCAAGTTACTAACTACAGCTCTCACAATGATTTTTTTCCATGTGATTTGAACCCAGGGTGGAATCTCCAGCTATTCCCAGGATTCCATGTGTCACACCTGAGACTGTGGTGATCAGAGCAGAAGAGCCAGAACAGGTAAAAATGCATCACTTAACTTCTGCTCATTCCTACATACGATCATGGGATCTGGAGCCATCATTTCGTCCAACCCCCTCATCTTTTAGATAAGGTATCTTAAAGGAAACAGACTTCTTGAGATAGAGAGTTTGAAGGAAAGACCTGGGAAAGGTATGGTATATTCTCTCCATCTGTTCAGGCAGCAACACACCTTATGTCAGTTCTATTCCAGCTGTTACAGCTTTGTCCCTGGTGGAGCCACAAGGTCAGGATTCAAGGCCCAGAATTAATATCATCTCTTGATTTCCTTGTCCATAAAATGGAAATAATGCTTGTTGTTCTACCTGTCTCATGGAAGTTATTATAAAAATAAAATGAGACCAAACTTGCAAAAGCATGTTAAACAGGTGATACCAAAAGAAGAATGATCCTGATACATCCTGTGGACAGTGAGACTGTCCTAGTTAGAGCAAGAACAAGAAAACAAGAAGATCTAAGAATGTATAGAAAGTATGGCCAAGTTGATTCAGAGCAATAAAAATCAGACTATGTAGTTCAAAAAGCAGCTGGGTGGTTCGATGGATACCACACTGGGCTAGAGTCAGGAAAACTCAAGTTCTAATCCAGCCTCAGACATTTACTAGCCATGTGACCCTAGTAGGCCTCAGTTTCCTTGTTTGTAAAATAAGAACTCACAGTGAAAGGAAATGGCAAACTACTCCAGTATCTTTGTCAAGAAAACCTCATGGACATTGTGGTACATGGGGGTCATGAAGAGTCAGACATGACTGAACAATGGAATAGCAACAAAGGGGAATTCAAATTTAATCTGAGAGGTCATGAGTAGCTACTCTGGAGTCTTCTAGGATAGGAGAAGGCTCTAGCTTTAGAGTCTGAGGATCTGAGTTTAAGTCTTGACTCTGTACTTGCCATCTGTGTGACCTTCAGCAAGTTGCTTAACCTCTCTGGGCCTCATCTGTTAAGTGAGGGGGTTGGGCTAGAAGCCCTCTGAGGTTCCTTCCAAATCTATGATGTAGAAGTAGAGAAACTGAGAACAAGTTGGCCTTAGTCTCATTCAAAGCTATGGTAGACACTATAAAATATTTGAGCCTCTACCTGCCAAAACAAACACAGGGATTATATGAACACAATTGCAAAACACTTTTCACACAAATAAAGTCACATCTAAGTAAGTGGAAAAACATTATTTGCTTATGGGTAGGCCAAGCTAATATGATAAAAATGACAATTCTACCTAAATTAATTTACTTATTCAGTGCCATACTGATCAAACTACCAGATAATTATTTTCTAGAGCTAGAAAAAATAATATCAAAATTCATCTGGAAGAACAAAAAGTCCAGAATATCAAGGGGAATGATGAAAAGAAATGCTAGGGAAGGTGGCCTAGCTCTACCATATTTCAGATTGTATTATAAAGCAGCAGTCATCAGAACCACTTGGTACTGACTAAGAATAGAGGGGTAGACCAGTGGAATAGGTTAGGTACTCAAGATACAGTAGTCAATGAATATAGCAATCCACTGTTTGATAAACCCAACAACCCCAACTTCTGGGATAAGAACTCACTGTTTGACAAAAATTGCTGGGAAAATTGGATAAAGTGTGGAGGAAACTGAGCATAGACCTATGCCTGACACCGTACACGAGAATAAAGTTGGCCTTAGAAGGAGAGTGATTTACCCATAGTGCTGTCTGATGAGGGACAACTAGACATCCTGAGATCTAGTAAGTGAAGGGAAATGGTGACCACTTTTGAATATGATGTTTTTATCTCCTCTTCAGGCATCTAAAGAATTTGATGAAGATTCATTAATTCCCAGCAGCCCAGCAACAGAGACATCAGATAATATTAGTCCTGTGGCCAGTCCAGTACATACAGGGTGAGTGTGTCAGGTTCAAGAAACCACAGCTGGATACACCTTCATCAGCCTCTGTCATATAGCAGCTTTTCTCTTTCCTTAGTGGCTGCAAGTGATTTATTTTAGTTTATTTGTTTTTTTTTTTTAGGGGGGTGGTGAGGCAGAGGGATAGAGCCCTGAGAAGGGAGAGGACATTAAACAATCTGTTTTTCCATCTGACCTCCCAGCTTCCTGGTGAGCTTCATGGTTGATGCCCGTGGGGGCTCCATGAGGGGAAGTCGGCACAATGGCCTGAGGGTCATCATCCCACCCAGGGCATGTGCAGCTCCCACTCGCATCACTTGCCGCCTGGTCAAGCCCCAGAAGCTAACCACACCACCACCCTTGGCTGAGGAAGAGGGCCTGGCCAGCAGGATCATTGCACTGGGGCCAACGGGGGCCCAGTTCCTGAGGTAAGAGTGATGGGGAGAGAAGAGAAATAGAATGGAATTCACTTTCCCTGAGCAGCCTGCCTTCAATCTACCGCTCTTATGAGTGTAGCACTGGGAATATGGCCGTACTGATACAGCCAGGAGAGGCAGGGGAAGGGCAATCCAGCTCCAGGAGATTTTCTTGCTGTACTTTAATGAAGAGGAGGAACAATGTTGAATTTTAATCCCTAGTGAATTGATGGTTTTATTCCCTTTTTTCCTTCTTTTCCCTTGCCTTCTTGGGAGAGTCTATAGCCCTGGTGGATTTCTCTGTGCCTAGAACCTGACCATTGTGGTGCCTAATTAAAGTCAACATAAAAGTTTGCCTGAGATGCCATTCAAAGGGGCTTAGTTACTAACCCACTAAAAGTCTCATTCTAAACTGGTCTCCCTTGTAAGACAATCCCAGATAATAGATTCTAAGGGCAGTATTCAAGAAACATAGATTAAAGGCTTCCTTCTACACAAGACACTGTGCTAGGTACTAGGTTTAAAAAGATGAAAAAGAAAATGACAATTCCTGCCTTCAGGGAAAGTCTACCAGGAAAGACGTAAAATGTACATTGATGAGTATAATTCAAGGTAAAATGCTACAGAGGCAAAAATCTACATGAAAAGCTCTAGGAAATTTTGAGGAAGAAGAATCAGTGTAGGATTATTTGAAGTCCAAGAGAGGAAAGGCAATATATTTCCAACATGAGGAATCAGAGAAAACTGCTTGGAGGAAGCAGCATTTGAGTTGGTCTTCAAAAGAGGAGTAGGAATTCTAGGGATGTAGGAGTCAAATCTCGACTTGGTCTAGAGCCCAGGGTAAAGCAAGAAAGGTAGGTTGGTGCCTTGCTCTGCCCTTACCTGTTGTACAGAGATCAGGTGAGTACAAGATGAGGAAGCAGCAGAGTCCAGTGGAAAGAGCACTGGATGGACCTTGAATCAAAGCCCTGCTCTGCCACTGGGCAAGTCATTTCACTTTTCTGATTCTCTGTTTCTTCATCTGTTAAACAAAGGAGTTCGATTATATTATCATTTACATATCTGGTTCTAAATTCTGAATATGTAAATAAGAAAAGGAAGGGACATAAATTCATTTAGCTAGGTGGTTCGATGGATTGAGCTCTGGTCCTAGGGTCAGGAAGACCTGAGTTCAGATCCAGCCTCACTTATTAACTGTGTGACTCTAGCCAAGTCACTTCACTTCTGTCTGCCTCAGTTTCCTCAACAGTAAAGTGGGGATAATAAAAGCATCTACATCTTGAGTTGTTGTGCAGATCAAATGATATAATATCTGAAAATATCTGCAAATATCAGTGCCTACTTAACAAATACTTTTCTTCTTCCCTTCCCAGCAATCTGAGAAAAAATTTTTTTTTCTCTGATGGGGCGCTGCCACCTGGTAGTTTGGCACAAACTTACCAAGTTTGTGGTCACCTACAAGGTAGAAGGAAGGTAGGGGCTTCTACCTTCCAGCCAAGCATTGTCTTCTCTCTCCTGGGTCCCTTACCTACCTGAGACTTTTTTCTATCCTCCTCATCCCTTCCTGAGTCTTCTTCTTGCTCCTAGCCCCGTGATTGTGGAAATCCCCCACTTTGCCTCCCATGGTCGAGGAGACCGAGAGCTGGTGGTGCTGCGGAGTGAAAATGGCTCTATGTGGAAGGAACATCGGAGCCGCTATGGAGAGAGCTACCTTGACCAGGCCCTCAATGGGATGGATGAAGGTAACTGGGGTCCCAGCATCGTGTACAGAGCCAGTGGTGGGACAAGAGGCCTGAAATGGGATCCAGGGTGGATGGGCTTCCTTGAGCAAAGGCACCCCAAGATTCCTCTAGATGATGTCCACTTCAGGTCGAATTCCTAGTACCCAAGACAGTCGGTGTGGTGTGGTGGAAAAGGCAGGGATCTCAAAATCAGAAGACTTCATTTGGAGTGCCAGAACCTAGTAACTGTATAAACCTGGGTGAATTACCTAACTTTGCTAAACCTCAATCTCCTTCCTCATCTGTAAAATGGGAACCGTGATACACTCTCTACCTCACAGGACTGGTGTGAAGAAATCACTTTATAAACTTTAACGCCATGAATATACATACATATATTTGTATCTATACATATAATAATGCTCATAGTTAGTATTTATATGAAGCTTTCAGGTTTGCAAACACCTTTATACAAATATTATCTCATTTGATCCCCGCAACAACCCCGTGAGATAGGGGATATTATTATCATCTCTATTTTACATATGAGGAAAATGAGGCAGCCAGAGTTCAAGTGACTTGCCCAGGGTCACATAGTTCATAAATGTCAGGCCCAGTTTGAACTAAAGCCATCCTGATTCCAGGTCCAGTATCCTATCCACTGTGTCACCTAAATACATACATGCAAACATATACATATATATGTGTGTGTGTTTGTACGTATGTATATACATATAGATTTATAATATATAATATACATAAACATATATTCACATATACATATTTATTTGTTATTATTATTATATGGACTCAAAGAGTTTATAACAGAATTCATGAATATAGACATATACATATTATATACACATATTGTTTTCAATTGATGCAAAAGAAATTTGATACTATTTTCATCTGTACTGGTTTCTATTTTTATTATTTTATTTATACAAATTAATATAATGGAAAGATCCAATAATAATCATGTGTTGTCTCCAGGCACCATTGTTCTAATGCACTTGGGTGACCTCTGGATAGAGAGTGAGTTCCAAAGAATTCCTATAACTACCTCCCATTAGCACTTTAGTACAATGAACTTAGCAAATTAGCTCACGTTACCTCCTAAGGAAGATATTAGACAAAACAAGGAAGAAAAGAAGGAGGAAAAAAAGCCCTGAGATTGGGGCAGGGGGAAGGTGGGAGGAATGTAGTTACAGTGGTGGCAACAGCTAAGAATAGGCAGCCCAGTTGCTTCCACCACCACCCCGATCCTGCTGTGCTTTGGGGAAGGGGGATAGGGAGGGTACAAGAGTTTGAGGGCTTAAGATCTACCTGCTGCTATCAAAATTCCAGATGTATAATAGAATGAACAAAGAATTAAGAGCCAGGAGATCTGGACTTGACCCTATGTCTATTATTCCTGACTGTATTACCTTGGACATGTTATTTCAACTTTCTGAGCCTACTTTTCTCACCTACAAAGTGGTGGGGTTGCATGGATTCTCTCTAAGGCCCAACTTTCAGCCTATGTGAACAATCCAAGCAGTCATTGTTGACTCCTAAGGCATCACTCCTGGTTCTCCTATCCAGGCCCTCCAGGGCATCAGAACTACCTTGAACTATGGCATGTGGCCTGTGTTGGGGAGAAAGGCAGTAGAGTGTAAGATGACCTCACTCCTCCAAAAGCAGGGTGTTGCTGTCATGACCAGGAGGGTTTGGGGGTTTTTTGGTGTCTACAGAACTGGAGAGCTTGGAGGAGCTGGAGAAGAAGCGGGTTTGCCGGATCATCACCACAGACTTCCCCTTGTATTTTGTGGTCATGTCTCGCCTCTGCCAAGACTTTGACATGATCGGCCCTGAAGGGGGGTCTCTAAAAAGCAGACTGGTCCCCATGGTGCAAGCAACTTTTCCTGAAACTGCTGTTACCAAGAAAGTCAAACTGGCTCTCCAGGTAAAGTGACCCAAGCCCTCCTTAACAGAGAATGAGGATAATGGATAAAAGTACTGGAGCAGGAGGTCAAAGACCAGACAGAGCTTCAGGCCCATCTCCATTACCTGATGCCTATGTAACTTTGGGGAAATTGCTTAGCTTTTCTGGGCATCAGTTTCCTTACCTGTAAAAGGATAGATCCTCTAATGTTCCCTAAAGGCCCTTCCATCTCCAACTCCTTCGATCTGATGATGCTAAAGGGTCCCAGAATATAAGTTATAAATGAGGCCCTTTGACCACCCTCTATGAGAAGGCACAATCAGCCTGTGGACAGTAGGATTTTTACTATGCTTTCTAGGTATGTCAGGAAGTTCTTTCCTATACTAAATAGGATACCCTTGAGTGAAAGTCCATATTAATCTATAATAGTCTTTTATGCCTCAGTGAGCATAAGTTTTGATTAATTTCATAAGAATAGGTGGAGGTGGTGACAGTGGTGGTGGTGATTATGGTGATAGTGGTAAATGGTAGTAATGGTAGTTATAGTGATGGTGATGGTGGTGGTAGTAATGGTGGTTGTGGTGGTGGTGGTGATGGTAGTAATGGTCGTGGTAGTGGTGGTGATGGTAGTAATGGTCGTGGTGGTGACGGTGATGGTAGTAATGGTGGTTGTGGTGGTGGTGGTGATGGTAGTAATGGTCGTGGTGGTGACGGTGATGGTAGTAATGGTGGTTGTGGTGGTGTTGGTGGTTTTGAGGGAGGGAGGTAGTGGTAGGGCACCAGGATAGGGTTTGGAAAGGGATGTCATTCAGGACCTGAAAAAAACAAACCATCTTCACCAAGGCAGTGTAGAGGGAGTAAGAGAAAGAGCACTGGATTTGAAGTCAAGAAATTGGAATTCAGATCCTGAGTCTAACACTAGCTAGCTATGTGACGGTGGGCATATCACCAAATCCTCTGAGCCTCATTCTCCATGAAATGGAAATAATACTTTGTGTGTTACCAACTTCATGGAATTCTTCTGAGGGAAGTGCTTTGTAGACCCTGAAGAACTCTGAATTATTATTATGTTATAGTTTTGTTCTGGACTGGTGAGTGAGCACAAAGGCAACTAACATTGAAAGTTATGGCCCATCAAGAAAGATGGCGGGGAGGGGAGGTGGGGCATGAAGGCCCCTTAAGTAATGCAGTAATGTAACCCCCACTGTTCACCCTACAGACTGACCAGAAAGAATAGTAATTGAAGTAAAGTGGCCACAGTTGTTCCCTTATTGAGCACTAAGTTACTTCACTACCTTCCCTAGGCTCAACCTGTGCCAGATGAACTAGTCACCAAACTTTTGGGCAACCAGGCAACTTTCAGCCCAATTGTGACCGTGGAACCCCGGCGGAGAAAGTTCCACCGGCCCATAGGGCTCCGGATCCCTCTACCTCCTTCTTGGAAAGACAATCCCCGGGACAGCGGGGAAGGGGACACCACAAGTCTCCGCCTACTCTGCAGTGTCATTGGTGAGAGACGCCCTCCTGCCTCTGTCCCTGTTTCCTCCTGCAATAACTTTGCCTCTGCCATAGCAACTCCTGCAGAAGCAGCCAGGTGGGAATACGTACGGGCGGAGATTGCGTCCCCCTCCTTTCATATACTGTTCACCTCACAGTGTGTTGACTTCACTCATGGTGATTTGTTTTTGGAAGGAGGTGTGTAGGGATGATGAGCTTAAATTAAGATCCATTCTCCTGTGTCTGGGTCTCTTTAATCTGAAGGAGACAAGTGGGATGGGGTGGTGTTAGAGAGGGAAGGCATGATAGAAAAAAAGGCTTTGTTTAGAGAGCCAAAGGAAGCTTCATGTAGACCTACCCATCTTTGTCCTTGTATGTTTGGTTCCTAGATTTCTTGTGAATTCAAGGGGAGCACAGAGGCCCTGTGAAGTGGCCCTCTGTATGGGGTATAGGTGCTGATAGGACATCCCTAAACCTCATCATTTCTCTGCCCACATTGCAGGGGGAATAGCACAAGCCCAATGGGAAGATATTACAGGAACTACCAAGTTGGTCTATGCCAATGAGTGTGCCAACTTCACCACCAATGTATCTGCAAGGTGAGTTGAGTCAAGGGAAAGAGATGGGAAGGGATGGGTCTCATTCTCTCCTTATAAGCATATTTCATATGGTGTCATAGAGAACTGGATATGAAATAACAAGACCTGGGTTCAAATCTCAGCTTTGCTCCTCACAGATGGTGACTCTGAACAAGTCTCTGAGAATCAGTTTCCTTATCTGTAAAATGGAAGGTTGGAATAAATGACATCTAAGATTCCTTCCAGACCTAAATCTATGATCCTGATCCCACATATATAAGTTAATCTGCTTTCTCCTTCAGCCTAGATGTGGGGTGGCAGAGAATGCTAACTTCTTGACCTGACTTGACCTGACCTACCAGGTCTCATGCTATCTGTGTCCTTAAGGGAGCAACAGAGATTTTTTCATATATGACTTAGATCTTGACTCTTCATTTCACATGACCTTCTGAGTTTGAAGTGGGGTTAAGGGGTTGACCCCACCTTAAAAGCTGCGCTTGCTCCTTAGGTTTTGGTTGTCTGATTGCCCACGGACAGCCGAGGCTGTGGACTTTGCCACACTGCTGTACAAAGAGCTGACTGCTGTGCCATATATGGCCAAGTTTGTGGTATTCGCCAAGATGAATGACGCAAGAGAGGGACGGCTACGCTGCTACTGCATGACGGATGACAAAGTAGACAAGACCCTAGAGCAACATGAAAACTTCACTGAAGTAGCTCGGAGCAGAGACATTGAGGTACTCAATGCTGCCAGAGGGCATTGCTTGGGAGAGGCAGTCATTCACACCTTCTCTGCCCCTAGAGCTGCCATTCTGAGAGAATATCTAAAGCAGAAATAAGGGAAATCAGAAATGGCTTTCCAACTGTCCCAGGTCATTGGGAAACTCCAATCCCCTAAAGAGAGTGGAAGTCTCAACTCATGTTTCCTGAGAAGTTTGGGCTGTTTGATTATAGGCAAAAGGACATGCCATATTATTCTAAATAAAGGATATCATTTCTCAGATGATGCCTCTTTGAAAGGCAAATACATACACATTTATTTTTGTGTGAGTGTATGTTCATTAAAAATGGCACCTACTGTGGTTTACACTTAAGATTTATACAACTTGGGACCTAAGCTGTAGTCTACATTCCTGACAACAAAGTTCAGAGGTATTTGAGGAGAGCCCACTGGCAGTCTTGCTTTGTGTTAAATGATGAAGGAGTAGAAGCAGTGTGGTAAACTGGAAAAATAATAATAATAACTAAAATGTTACATGGGCAGCTAGAGGGCACAATGGAAAAAGTGCCAGGCTTGGAGTCAGGCACATTCATCTTCCTGAGTTCAAATCTAGCCTCAGATACTTACTAGTAAGTCATTTCACCCTGTTTGCCTCAGTTTCTTCATCTGTAAAATGAGCTGGAAAAGAAAATGACAAACCATTCTGGTATCTTGCCAAGAAAACCCCAAATAAGGTCACAGAGAGTCAAACACAACTGAAACATAACTGAACAACAAAAAATTCACAGAGATTTATAAATTATACTTTACATATTTCATTTGATCCTCATGGGAAAGTCCTGTCATTATCCCCATTTTACAGATGAGGAAAACCAGGTCTGAGAAAGATGAAGCAACATACCTAGCATCATAAAGCTAGTAAGCATCTGATTCCAGCTTAGCCATTTACTAACTGCTTGACTCTATCACTTTTCTCTGGATCTCAGTTTCTGTAAAATGAGACCTTAGACATAGAGACCCTCCAAGTCCCTTCTAGCTCTAAGATCTATGCTTTGGTTCTCCTCTGGTACAGAAGCCATAGAGAGGACAGAGTGAATGATGGAAATAAGTGGTGATTGCAGATCAGGAAGGTGAATCTTATTAGTCCCTCTGGAATTTGCCATTTGAGGTTATTTTCTACAGAGTAGGAGACATCACATAGCCGCAGGATCCATAGTGGACTGACTGTGGGACCCACTGTTAGGAAAGTAACCAGTAGCTAGAGTCCAGTTAGAACCTGGGCTCTGCCACTTACTAGCTGAGTGACTACAGGAAAATGAATATAACGATACCTTCACTGCTCATCTCAGTAAGGATAGCTTAAAATAGGATACGGGAAATCCTTTGAGACCTTGAAATCACTCTACACATGCCAGGCATTGATTGCTGTTGCTTTGGTGAGATTGTTACTCTGAGGTTCCTCTAAGAAGGCTGCTATGAGGATGAAATGAGATTATATTTGTAAAAGTACCATTCTTTCACTCTTTTGTATGAAGTATAAGATGAGGTCATGTGTTAACAAGATATCTCTCAGAAATTCTCCAGCCGTCTTCAGCACTAGAGATCTTTTGACCTTGGCGTTGGAGTATCCTGGTCAACTGTGTCCAATAAATCCCTGCATGCATACATTTTCCTTTGAAAACTGTGTAAAGAACAAGCAAGATGAAAATATCTATCAGTTACTTAGGGAGTGATGTTAACTCTAGAGCAAGCATGCTAATTTCCCTGGACAAATTCATTGCTTGGGGAACTTTCACTCTAGTAAAATTCTGACCAAATATTCCCTCAAATAAATAAGCAGGCAGGAAGGAGGTATATTTTTCTAGGGGTCAGATCCGTTTTGAAGTTGGAGGTTTGTTGAAATTCCAGGTACCTCAAGAAAGCCAACTGAAAAGGAGTGATACAAGGACAAAGTATGGTATGGGAGGACTGACCCTGTATTATAGGGATTTAAAAAAAAATGAAAGAGAAAGAGTTCTGTTTCAGCAAGGGTATTCCAGGAACAGAAAACTCCCCATCTCTGGTCCTCAATTTCATATCCTCACCCAACTCATCTGCCTCTTGCTTGATCGCTTCCAAGCCATCCAAGACCTCCCCATTCCTTCCCCAAGACTTGTGATGTGACCACAAGAGAAGACTGTAGCTAAGGGTGAGAGGGGAGAAGAAGGATCTCAGAACTCCTGGAATTTTTAGCACCTCCCTGAAAAGCTGAAGGTGGGAAGTTCTGCCAGTCCCCATTGAGCAGCCTGTGATTTAGCCAGATAGCTACCCACCTTGAGAGAAAATCAATGAAATCTTAAGGAAACTTCAGCCTTCCCTTTATTTCACTAATCCAGTGTTACTTAGCCCAATTATTCACTTTGGATTTTATTCTGACTTGAATCTGTACCCCATGGTACCTGAGGGCAGCTAGGTGGCACAGTAGATAGAGTGCTAGGCATGGAGTCGAGAAGATCTGAGTTCAAATTCCAGACTCAGGCACTTACTAGCTGTGGGAGCTTGGGCAAGTCACTTCACTGCTGTCTGCCATGTTTCCTCAACTGTAGAATGGGGATCATAATAGCACTTTCCTAAGAAGGCTATTATGAAGATCCAATGAGATTATATTTGCAAAATCCTTACTTAACACAGTGTAATTGGCACTACCTAGATGCTTAGTCTCTTCCCTTGCCAAAAGGTACCCCACGAAGGAGGTAGCATGGAGTATCAAGGGAATATCCAGTACTCCTTAGGGTTTCACTGAACACTAAAGGGCAGTTTGCCAACACTGCGCCTTATCTATACTATGTCATTAGTACAAATGTTACGCTATAATGATAATTATTCTGATAAAGATCATATATAGGAATTCCTAAGGATTCCTCTCTGAGTTGCTCTCCCTGTTATGGTGGTAGCAGAAATAGTCTTCCTCAATTAACATAAAATAGCCCAGAGGAAAAGAGAGATGAATGATCCGGTTCTGGCCTTCAACACCTGTCCTCTGGAGTATTGCAATAACTTCCTAATTTTCTCTGCTTCCAGTCCCTTCCCCCCGCCTATCTAATCCAACAGCTGCCAGATTGATAAACCTAAAGCACAGGTCTGACTCTGCCACTCCCTAGCTCAAAAAATGCCAGAACCTTCCTACTTCCTCTAGGAAATAGCAGATCCTCTGGAAAATAGAAAGACCTCTGGAAAAATGTAAAATCCTCCAGCATATTAAACCCTTCACACCTGGCTCTGGCTTTTCTTTCCACGCTGATTCACACTATCCTTCCCCTCCTGCATGGTCTGTGTTCCAAACTTTCCTATTTGCTCTTTTCCCAAGCCTGGAAGGCTCTCCCTCCTCACGTCTATCCCCTCCCTGTTCTCTTTCCAGTTGCTCTGTTCTACAGGAGGCCCATCTTAATCCTCCATGACCCCCTCCCTCCACCGAAGTTGTAATATTTTGCATTTTCAGAGGCAGCATTGCATAGTGAGTAGTTAGCTGACTTTCGAATCAGGAAGACCTGAATTCTAGTCTTGTCTCACCCTGGGCAAATCACTTAATTTCTCAGGGCTACCAGGAAACACTCTAAGACTATAAATTACACCCAAAAAATGTTAAATCTGTATTATAAAGGACCCTCCCAACACTGATGAAATCATAGGTCTAGTTTAAAAAGAATAATTATTAAGTGATATTATAATATATTCTATATGATAATTATTGTTATTATATTTACCTATTGTGACCCAGAATGTAAGCTTTTTGAGAATAGGGACTATTTTTTTCTTTTTTTCTCTGTATTCCCAGTAACTGATTAGATTGTCATGCACAGAGTAGATATTTAATAAAATCTTGTTGAATCTATCCAATCAAAGGAAGGATAGCTATGTGAGGATTCTTTCTGATATGTCCTATGGCTTTATCTCCTTCCTTCCTCTAGGTGTTGGAAGGAATGCCCCTCTTTGCTGAGCTCTCTGGGAACCTGGTACCTGTCAAAAAAGCTGCCCAACAGCGGAGCTTTCACTTCCAGTCCTTTCGAGAAAACCGTCTTGCCATACCTGTGAAGGTGCGGACACTTGTGGGACCTCTGCTTAAGACCCTGCCGGGGAGAGGGAA
The DNA here is from genome assembly GCA_023548195.1 of Bettongia penicillata ogilbyi. NCBI lineage: Eukaryota > Metazoa > Chordata > Mammalia > Diprotodontia > Potoroidae > Bettongia > Bettongia penicillata. Next base: position 4,480,589 of record JAJHZJ010000180.1, on the reverse strand, counting down.
CATGGAAGTGTGTGAGCCAGACATACGCCGAAGTGGTGAACACACAGATCGACTGGGGCCCTTTCTACAGGAATCCCCTAAGTCTTTGTTCCCTCTCATTCCCTTCAGGTTAGAGACAGCAGTCGAGAAGCTGGAGGATCTCTGTCTTTTCTGCGAAAAGCGATGAAATATGAGGACTCTCAACATATCCTCTGCCACTTGAACATCACAATGCCTCCATGCACCAAAGTAAGCCACACCACTCTGCTCCCAGTGTCTCCTTGCTGGGATCAAGTGATCAGGAATGACCTCGGGAGTGGGCTAGCCCTTATCCAGGACCAAAAGCCTGCTGGAGTCCTAGTGACTCGGTCACTCGGTACTATTTCCTAATATAGAACAACAGCCTTTGAATTGTATCTCAAAGGTACAATGGGGTATTCTTCTCCTCTCAGGGTCATCCACAACTTGAGAGGGAGAATATAGCCTGCCTCTTTCTGCAAATGCAGCCAGCCTTGGCCATAGTCATGGAAAAGGCACAATAAGACTAAGAATGGGATTTCCCACTAGGTTCTCTATACTTTCATTAAAAAAAAATCCAATTACCTCCCAGTGCCTTGGTTCTTATAGCCTATCTTCCCCTGTGTGCCAAACCCAGAGACAGAAGAATCATGGGGCTCTGGACAGTCCACATCCTAGTGTTTCAGAAGCCCAGTACAAACTCACAGAGGCCCTGAACCCCAAAAGAATCAGAAGATCTCAGAATTGGAAGGCAGTTCAGAGGTCATCTAGGTCCAACCTGTACCTGAAATTAGACCTGCCTCACATTTTACAGATAATGGAACCAAGGGCCAGGCAGGTTGTTGCTTGACCAGGGTCACAGAGATACTCATCATCTGAGGTAGGATTCAAACCCAGGTCTCCCTAATGCTAAGTATAAATAAAACCCTATCCACTATACTGCCCCTTCCTTCCGAAGCACAGAGAACCTGGTTTTGCGTCCTGGCTCTTTTAGTCACTAGCTGAGTCCCTTTCTGAGACTCAGTTTCCTTACTGATAAAAATGAAAAGGTTAGGGGAAGCAAGGTGGCACAGTGAATGGAGCATCAACCCTGGAGTCAAGAGGGCCTGAGGTCAAATGCAGCCTCAGATACTTACTAGCTATGTGACCCTGGGCAAACCACTTAAGCATGACTGCCTCAAAAAAAAGTAATAATAAAAAATGAAGAGTTTAGACCCAAGATGCCATCTAAAGTCCCTTTAAGTTCTAAATTGTTTAAGTTTTTTGAAGAGGACCCTGATAAAGAAAAAATACCTGGTACCCCCTTTTCTTCTTTTTCTACAGGGAAGTGGAGCTGATGATAGGAGAAGGACTTTAACTCCTCTGGCCTTGAGGGAAAGATACAGTCTTCTCAGTGAAACGACCCTTGGTATAAACTTCTGTGTGATGTTCTGCATCCCCAACCTCCCAGCATTCCAAAAAGGCTGCTCATTGGATTATTTCCCTGCAGGCTGCTACCATCCTAGCCATCCATGCCGTCCTGGCTTGACTAATCCACTGATTTAACTCTTGCCCTGTGCCTAGCACCATGCCCACCATCTCCTGGTCACCACTCAGACATAGCCCGCCTTCGCGTGACAGTGACAGTGACCAAATGAAGCCTCATGTTTTCTCTACAGGTTCTCTCAGTGGGACAGACAGAGCAGATATGAAAATGGCTATTATATCAGAACACCTGGGTCTCAGCTGGGCAGGTAAGTCAGAGAAAGGAACTAGCCATTTCTGTCTTCCGGTACTGTGTTTTGTATCCAGTTCCTCATAAGTGGGTTGTTCGTATAGTAAACTGCAAATGTTGTTGTAACTCTTGCCTGAGTGGCCCTTATGGTGCCTTTTTTAAGGGGAGGGGGGAGGAGAAGAGGGAAAAGGGAAAGAAAGGAGGCAGGGAGATAGAATTAGATGGGAAAAGTTTGTCATTGTTCAGTCATTTTTCAGTCATGTCTGACTCTTCATGACCCCATTTGGGTTTTTCTTGGTCAAGGCACTGGAGTGGTCTGCCATTTCCTTTTCCAGCTCATTTTACAGATGAGGAAACTGAGGCAAACAAGGTTAAATGACTTTGCCCAGGATCACACAGTTAGGAAGTGCCTAAGGTCAGATTTGAGCTCAAGAATGCAAGTCTTCCTGACTCCAAGTACCATGGCACCCTATCCACTGTACCACCCAAGATGCCTAGTAGGGAAGATAGAGAGAGAAAGAAAGAAATGACAGATAAGAATACAAAGTAGAGAGACAGAATGTGGTAGTTCTACTGGGTTTGTGACTCTATCATCATAGGATCTGAGAGCTGGGAGGGACAAGAAATGAAAGCCCACAGAGGTGGGATGGTTCTCCAAAGGTCACACTTTAAGCTAATAACAGAGTGAGGACCCCTGACTGCAGTTGGGTGCCCCAGTCACTCTAGGAGATTAGCCTTTTCAAATGGTGCCTTGAATGGCAGAGGATTCTCCAGGATTTGCATTTATAATCCCTAGAGGTAGTTGTCATCAGCAGGGTGAGGGGCCATCTTCATCCAGTTGAGTGAGGTGACCAGAAGGACAGTGGACATTGGAGACTCTTCCTCTGTTTTACTTCTTAATCCTTCCTATGATGGGGAACTCTTCATCCAGTTACCCCTGCCCCCCCCAATGAAAGCTGTGGGAGAGCCCATGGGAAGACAAGACCAGGGACCTGGAAATTCAGAAGTCTGTCCTTTAAATCTTAATTCAGCCACTTCCCCCCCCCCATTCTCTCTCTCTCTCTCTCTCTCTCTCTCTCTCTCTCTCTCTCTCTCTCTCTCTCTCTCTCTCTCTCTCTCTCTCTGTCTCTCTCTCTGTCTCTGTCTCTCTCTGTCTCTCTCTGTCTCTGTCTCTCTGTCTCTCTCTGTCTCTCTCTGTCTCTCTCTCTCTCCCTCCCTCCCTCCCTCCCTCCCTCCCTCTCCCCTCCCTCTTTCCCTTTCTATCCCCCATCTCCCTTCCTTTCCTCCTTACCTGTTTTTCTCTCTCCTTTGTGCTCTTTATCTGTCATTTATTTCTCTCTCCTCCTTTCCCCCTCTAATCCTATCTCCCTGTTTCCTTTCTTCTCTTTCCCTCTTTTCCCTCTCATTCTCTCTACCTCTTGCTCTCTTTTGTGTTTTCTCTGTTTCTTACTCTTTCCCTGGCTCTTGGCCACCATCCTATATTTTCTTCTGGCCCTTGTCTTCTTATATGTTCTCATTATCTCTTGTGTTCTTTTTCTTATTTTATCTCCATTTTTATTCTCTTCTTTCTTACTGTCTCTGCCTTCTTTAATCTCATTTTCTCTCTTTCTATGTTTTCTTTTTCTCTTCCTCCAGCTTCTTCATCCTTGAAATGAGTCTTTAATACTCTTCTACCCCTCAGAGTACTTATAGAACCAGTAATAGAGTTGGTGCCTTTACATTTAAATGCAAATAAAATCTTTCTCCTGAGGAAATATAAATACAGAAATAGAGCATTATCTAAGTATTTATAGGTTGGTTGGGTTTGGGGGTCTGTTTGGGTTTTTGGTGATAATAGACTGTGTGGTAAGATGAGTGAGAGGCAGTATGACCTGGTCACAGGTCAAAGGTCAAAGGAGTTAGGAGAAGCCAGATTCTAGTGTAACTTCACTACTGTCTATGTGATTTTAGGTAAAAAGAGTACATAATAATATAATACATATATATGTAATATGTGTTACATGTGTGTTATGTGTACATATATATTGTATGGTATATTTCTTTCTGGTATATGTGTTGTATGATACATGCATGTTATATATGTTATGTGTGTATTATATAATACATGTGTATAAAGTCTATATTGCTTACATGTGTGCATATTTTTTTAGAGAGAGGCAGAATAATAAAGTGGAAGAGAGATGGTCTCAGATTTGGGAAGACCTTTGTTCAAATCCTCCCTCTGACACATTGCCTGTGTGACCCTGGGCAAGTCACCTAATCTCTCAATGCCCCAGGCAACTCTTTAAGCCTCTCTAAATTACAGAATAGGCACTGTTTGACATTAGTAAAGGGATTTTCCTTGCTGGGAGTGCCCTACACCAATGAAATTATAGGTCTAGATATAGATAGATAGTATATTACACGTACATATATTTTATATATAATATATTACAGAAATATATACATATATTCTAAATATTACATACATGCATGTAATATATTATATACACGGAGTATACAGTTTATTGCATATGCCAAATATAGATTATATGTACATCGTATTTATATGTATAGTATATTATACACATATAATATATCATTATATAGTATCATATATACATATTATACATGTCATATATAGCATGCTGCACATGGCATACATATAATATATCATATTTACATAAATTCCATATAGCCTATAATACATACCTATACATATATTACATGTTCCCTATGTATTATAAAATCATATGTTGTATATTATATATGCATATATTGTATATCTATAGTATAGAGTATTCTATACATTGCACATACCATATATGCTATATTATACTGTATTCTACACATTTACATTACATTACATATTACATTCTTATATTTTATTTATGCATACATCTATGCATCATATATACATATATATTTATATATGCCACATGCATTTGATCTTTAGCAGAGAGCTGGAGCTTTTTGCCAGGTCACCCAGCTGGTCGTCTGATCTAGGTCTTCAAACCCCCCCATCTCACCCAGATCTTCCTTCACTTGTACCAACACTCCTCTCAAAGTCACTCTTCTCTTTGTGCCCCAGCTTCATTTCCCATACAATGATAGCATGAGACCAGATGATCTCTAAGATATCTTTCCATCTGTAACACACCGAATGCTTAAAGAGAGAGGGAGATGTGGACACTGTAAATCCCCACCTCAGGAGCTGCCTCTCGATAAAGAATTGCAAAGCTAACATGTCACAGTGTTATGGCAGAAGGAAGAATGCTGGGTTTCCCATTAGAGGCCCTCGGGTTGGGATCCTGGCTCCATCACTTACTACACTGTGTAACTTTGAATGAGTCATTTAGCCTTCCTCAGAGGAAGGGGTTGGCTTAGAAGATCTCCAAAATCTCTTCCACGTCTAGATCTCAGATGATGTGATCCAAAGGAAGACCTCTTCTTTGACTTTCTGGCAATGGTGGGGTGTCATAGGGCTGGTGGGAGCCTCTTGCTCTGCTTACACGATTCGGGGGTTTCTTTTGCAGAATTGGCTCGTGAGTTGCAATTCAGCGTGGAGGACATCAACAGGATACGTGTGGAGAACCCCAACTCCTTGTTGGAACAGAGCTCAGCCCTGTTGAATCTCTGGGTCATCCGTGAAGGCAAAAATGCCAAGAGTCAGTATCCCCGGGCTAAGGAAACTTTCCTCTTCAAAAGATTGCCCCAGGTTTTGGAAGCAGAAATTATCCTCACCCTGAGTTTGTGCTGTCTTTGCCACAGGCTCTATCTGTGATGTTAAGTCTTTCTGGAAATGTAAACACACACACACACACACACATCTTAATTGCATTAAGATACAACAAATGTTATTTTAAGTCACTGTTAGACACTAAGTTTAGAGAAAACAGGAGGCCTGCCCTCATGCAGCATTCACTCTAGCTGGGGGGAATAATTAGAATACAAAATAATGTGTGATAAGTGCATTAGAAATAGGCAAAAAGTGCTGTGATTACCAGCTAGGGAGAAAAGGTGAACATGAAGGAGATGTCATAGGTATTGAGATTTAAAGGAGGGATAGGAATTTCATGGACCTAGGAGGGAAAGGAGAGTATTCTAAGCAGAAGGAATGTCATAGGCTAAGGCACAAAAGAAAAGGAATTGTAAAGTGTATACTGGTGCACACAGAAGCAAAGAAAGTAGACTTCCCTGACATTGGGTAGCCTTGAATGCCAAGGCTGTAAAGGGCCTTGAATGCCAAGGTGAAGAGGAGCCACTGAAAAGTGTTGATCAGGGATGTAATGTCACTAGATTTGTGAGTAAGGAATGAAGGTAGAATGTTGTCAGGATCTTTTGCCCGGCGATTAGGACAGCATAATCTGTACCAGGTTGCTGGGGAATCCTGCTGAGGGATTGGAGAATCTTGGTACCAGAATCTCTCTTTCTTAATAAAATTTAAAATGCACCAAAATATTCAGTGAGTGCAACACTGATAAATGACTGGGATTTGAGCTCTTTGAAATTTAGCTTCAGAACCAGTTGGAGCTCACCCTTGCAGGAACAGCCAGGGACGTCTAGGCACGCCTCCTTAATCCCAGGGAGAGAGGAGTCTATGCTCACATGTTCTCATTCGTGGAGAGACCTCTTTGGCCTTAGCCAATTCCACACCTTCATCCTTCCAAACCTAGGATGGAACATGTGGTCATTCATTCCTGCCATCTCCACTTAGCTTCCTGGAGAAGAGAATTTCAGAAGGAATCTTCTCATTTTCTCAGAATTTGCCTATTAGTCACTGAGAAGTTGTTCTATGAAATCTACCCACTTCTTCCAGAGAATGCTCTGCAGCAGTTGTTGGGGGGGTGGGAGGGTTTGTAATATGCCAAAGTGTGAAAAGCTACTCTCTGGAGAGAGACTTGTTCCAGATTCTGACAGGGGGTGTTTCTACCCTCTGAGAAAATAAGCCATTTCTTCTATTTCCACATCTCTCCACACACCACACCAACACCCCCAAAATGATTGTCAAACCTCCAACAGTCTCCCTTGCTAGCCTAAATATAGGCATGGTTCCCAATGAGCATTCTTTCACATAATGCCTGATTCTTTCCTTCCCCACTGACAGTGGAAAATCTTTACATGGCTCTGAGGAACATTGACCGGAGTGAGATTGTGAATATGTTAGAAGGTTCTGGCCGGCAGAGTAGAAGCCTGAAACCGGACAGGCGGTATCCAGACCGGGACTACTCCTTATCACCATCCCAGATGAATGGTGAGTTCTGCTGGCCACCAAACCTGGGCTCTGCCCATAAGGGTCTATTGTGGGAAGTCCCAGTTCCTCGGAAACCAGCTGTGTTCCAAAAGGAAGGGTGGGTTAGCTCCTCTAGTATGAGACCTGGTGTAGGGGGAGGCCTGGGCAAGAGCAGGGCTGAAGGAGAGAGAGGCCAACTGGAGGCTTTAAGTTCTTTCTGTGAAGGCCAGTGCCCTCAAACAGAGCACTTTGGACAGGACCTGGCTTCTGGTCCCTGCCTGTTCTGCTGTTATGAGGGGTACACATGACCATGAGGCTATGCAGTTCTCTGGGTCCCTCTTTGTAAAATCAGGGCTTTGGATTAGATGATTTTTCAAGGTCCTTCCAGCTCTATTATGAATAATTTTAAATTCTCCCTAGGGAAGGAAGGGCTTTGGAGCATTGTCTCTTTAGCAAAGTCTGCCTGGCTTGTTGTGGATGCCAAATTTTAATCCCTTCCTTTTGTGACTGCCTCTGTGAGATCAAGACCTTCACTTATTTTTCCAAAGTCAAATCTCTCTCTTTCTCTTTCTTAGTTCTTCCTCCTTCCTTTTTCTAACCCCCATTTCTTTCATCTCCTCTCATTCTAATGTGGTTCCGCATGCCATGGACCCTCCAATAGCCTGGCCTAAAGAAAGGGAGCCAGAGGAAAACACTGACCTCTGTCTACTATTTGTTCCTTGTGTTGATGGAAGACTCAAGGGATTTTTCCAGGAAGATTTTTCCAGTCTTGCCCTGTCCTTGATAAAGTAGGAGCCAGTAGAAAGAGAGAGATTGGGTGGGGGATACATTGGCTTGGACTCAACCCTTGGGTTCATCCCTTAACTAAGGGGAATTGACTAAGGACATTAATCCCAATACCATCTTGGTATAGTTGATTCTACACCCTCTTCAGCCAGTACATGGTATAGTGGAAAGAATACTGGTTTTGAAGTCAGAAGATGTGGGTTCAAATCCTGGTTCTGCTACTTACAATCTATATGACCTTGGACAAGTTCATGTAACCTCTCTAGACCTCTGTTTCCTCATTTGAAAAATAAGGGGGTTGGATTAGACGATCTCTAAGGTCCCTTCCAATTCTAAATCTATTATTCTATAATTACCTCTGGATCTTATATAAAGTTACAGCCTCAAGATTGACATTCATGCCTTTTAATTTAAAAAAAAAAGATGAAATAACTGATGCAGTAGAATATTCAAGGTCAAATTCCAGTGCCAACATTTACCTGACCTTGAACATATCACCAGGCCTCAGTTTCCCCAAACTGTAAAATGAGGAGGTTGGACTATGCAGTTTTTAAAGGTCTCTTCCAAGTCCTGTGATCTAAGGTCCTATCATGGAAAGCCTAACTTGGCATTTATTTTCCCAAATACGAGATTATGACAATCTTCCAGGAGCTGCTGATGTGTAAATGGTACATGGAGGCATGAAGTATGCCTCTACACCAGGCCTTCAACAAGTGGGGATGGAGTCCCTGGGGAGCAGGGATCGGGAAGTGGGCACCCCCAAAGAAGGGAATACTGTTGGAAGAGCCGTGGCCCCCTACCACGAGGGAGGTCTGCCTGGCCCCAAGCCAGCTGGAGTCTCTGCATGCCGAGCCCCTCACACTTTTCTCTCTTCTGTGTTCTGTGTATCCTGAAACATGCCATCTAGTGCTGCCAGATGCAGGCCACATCCTATGTCGATCACTTCCTGTCACCTTTCTCTTCTGCCTCTGACCTCATCTTGACCTCTAGTTTGCTCATCCTTTTGCACCTGCCTGTCTCCACTGTCTCCACCTCAGCCAAGTGTACCAGAACCACCACCAGCCTCCAGCAGATGCATGTCATGAAGACCTCCTAACCCTCTCCCCTCCTCCCAATGCCCTGTCTCATGGTTGAGGTGCCTGACTGTGTGTGTGTGTGTGTGTGTCTGTGTGTCCATATAGGTGTCCTGTGGCATGAACTCATAAAGAGGGCTAAGTTACAATGGAACCACAAGCCCTTTTCATGGACAATCTGTCTTGTACACTACAGAGACCTCTAGGACCTGAGGAAGCATTTCAATCTACCTGATATTTCACTCTGATGCAGACCCACTTGTAATGAGAAAATTGTGATGAGGTAGAAGCTCAGAAATGAGTCCTGGAGGCTTTGAAAAATCCAAGTCAATCCTGTTGGCAACCACCTCTACCTTCCTACTAGCTGGCCCGGCTCTCATGCTGTCTTTTAAAGTGTTCCTACTGCATTTAAACTTCCCAGTTGATTCAAGTTGACCAAAGATTTATTGGGCCCCTACAGTGTGCCCAAGGTCATCTTTATTCTATAGCAATACAGAAGAAATATAAGGCAGGTTTCCCTCCCTCATGGAATCTCACCATAAGGTTGGTGAAATAAGGTTTATACACACACACATGCACACGTGCACACGCATGCACACACATGTACACACGCACGCACAAACACAAGCACACAAAACTCAATTAGAGAAGTGCATAAGGCAGTATAGAATCTAATATTGAACTCTGTACTACAGACAGACAGAGAGGGGCTAATAAAGCAGAGGATCATTCACGCTCTTCTCAGTTTCAGAGATGAGTTAGGAAACAGGAAGATGCCCAGGAGGGCCTCACCCTGTTATTCAAAGAACAGCTTGTATCATCCCTCTCCCCAGCTCAGTGTTACTCTCCCTTTTTAAGGCAGAATAGGAAAAACAAAAACAAACAGCTGACTGACCTCACGTTTGGTCCCCACAGTTTCTAAGAGATATGAGTGTGGGACCTCTGAAGTCCTTGGTAGCATATGAGTACTGGATGCCAACCACATGTGAACACAGCCCAGAGAAGTCCCTCACTATCTCCCTTTGAAGCCAGACTTACCTCTCTACAGGCTCCCACATGAATACCCAGCTGCCCTCTCCCCTCCCTGACTGCCATTCATTGTTCTGAGACCTTGACTTTACTGCCCAATCAGAACCAGATTAAAAACACCAGCCATCAATAGCCTATGTGTTTTCCCTGTCCTTTCTTCTCTTCAGGCAGGCATCCTCCTTATCTAGGTCTCCTTCCAGTTACGGGGAATGATTCCAAGCCTGACTGGGAGTGGAGGAGGAGGAGAACTGCTGGAACTGAGCAGTTTCCACCAGCCTCTTCATCTTGAGGCTATGGTAGTTTCCAAAGGGAAGCTTGCCCTTGGAACCACATGAGAATCACCATGTGGCTATTTGTGCTGGTGCCAGGCCTGCCCTCTTTAATTGATAACTGCAATCTTTACATCTGTTCCCTCTGTGCCTCTGCCCAGCCGCCTCTCTGATCTGTGTCTAAGCCTTGAATATGAATTTGAGACGGAGAGTGATAATGTTGAGTCAGTTCTGTCTTCCTTTGGGAGTCTAAGAATCTTAAAAGACCCTCACTAGCTAAGAAGGGTTGCTCAGGCTTGCTTCCCACATAGATCCTTCTTACCATTCACAATAGGGCATGAGGGAGAAAGGAGGACATTAAGGAAAAAGACAGTTTTCTTCTCTTCCAATTGCACATAATTTTTTTAATTAACAAAAGAAAAAATACAAAGAGCACAGTTTAAACCAGAGACCTTGGGGCCATGTGTAGATAGTGAGAGTTTCATATATAACATTTCAAAGAAAGTAAAGAAAAACTGCTAATAATTCCAAAGAATTAGCCCTCTCTCTACCATCCCATCCTGCCAAATAAAAACAAAGCTGACTTCACAAACACAGAAGTATAAATGAAGACATAATCTACACATATATCAGTTCTCTTTGCTACTTTAGTACTTTGGTAAATTCATTCCTTTGTTTGATAACAGTGGAGGGATTTCAAAATAGATTGTTTACATGTAATTCTGCCTAACAATCATTTATTAAGTACCTACTATGTGCCAGGTGTCATGCCAAGTGCTGGGGATGCCAAAAGAAGGTACCGTCCTTCTAGAAGTTCACAATCTAATGGAGAAGACAACATGTAGAAAACTATGGGCATACACAGTAGAATAGAGTGTAAATGGAAAATAATGGCACTAGCAGTGGGAAGTGGGGATACTGGGGAAGACATCCTACCTAAGGAAGGATTTCAGCTGAGTCTTGGAAGAAGCTAGGGAAAGCAGGAGGTGAGGAAAGAGAACATTCCAGGCATGGAGGACAGCCAATGGAAAGACATGGAATTGAGAGATGGATAATCTTGTGTGATGAACAGCCAGGAGACCACTAGCACTGGATGAGAGAGTGCGTGGAGTGAAAGGTAAGGAGATTGGAAAGGTAGGAAGGTACCATTTTGTAAGGTCTTTAAATGATGAGAGCACTTTATATTTGATCCTGAAGGTAATGGGGGACCACTAGAGTTTATTAAGTAGGGGCATGACATGGTCAGCCCTGCCATGTTTGGCAGCTGAGTGGAAAATGGATTGGAGTGGAGAGAGACTCCAGCGGGGGAGACCAAGCAGAAGGCTATTACAGTAGTCTAGATGTGGGACCATAGATGAGGGACTGTACCAGGCAGGGCAGCTGGATGAGTGGAGAAAAATGAGATGCCAATCAGGTATGTCGTAAAGGTAGAAACAACAAGACTTGATCGCAGAGTTGACATGTGGGGTGAGTCCAAGTGAGGAGCTGAGTTTGACACCAAGGTCACATGCCTAGATGACTGGAGGATGGTGTTGACTTTAATAATAGGAAAGTTGGAAAGGGGGTCACTTTGATGGGAGGATGATGAGTTCTGCTTTAGACATGTCAAGTTTGAGATGCCTATGGGAACACTCAACACAGTCAAAAGAGAGGCCGTGATACAAGGCTGGAGCTCAAGAAGGAAATTAGGGTTCAATATAGAAGTCTGGGAATCATGTATAGAGACAATAGTTGAGTCCATGATTGCTTAAGATGTGATTAAATGAGATTGTGTAGAAGAAGAGAAGAGGGCCTGGGATAGAGTTTTAGGGGACACACAGTTAGCGGGCATGATCCCAGTGGAGGTCTAGCATGATGGATGCTGAAAAGCTATCAGACAGATAGCAAGAGAGAAGACTGTCACAAAACCCAGAGTGGAGGAAGTATCCAAAAGAAGGTGATTGACATCTCACAGGCCGCAGAATGATCCAGAAGGATGCGGACTGGGAAAATGTTACTAACTCTGGCAATTGAAATGGATGGTAATTTTGGAAAGAGGAATTTCAGTTGAATGATGAGGTCAAAAGCCAAACTGCAGAGGGTTTGGAAGAGTCGGAGGAAGAGAAATACAGGCACTTTGTAGGAATAGTTTTACCAAGGAGTGGAACTGAGAAGGGAGGCAGCTAGGTGGAACACTAGACCTAGGAGCAGAGCTCTGGGCCGGGAGTCAGGAGGACGCATCTTCACGAATTCAACAACCTCAGACATTTAGTAGCTGTGGGTAAGTCACTTTCACCTCTGTATGTCTCAGTTCCTCATTCAGATGAACTGGAGAAGGAAATGGCATAGCACTCTAGTATCTTTGCCAAGAAAACTCAAATAGGGTCATGAAGAATTGGACACAGTTGACATGAATCGACAACAATTAGCTGAGAAGGGGAGGAGAGATGAGCTGATGGTTAGCAGGGATGCACTGATTAAGTGAAGGTTTTAATGATGGGAAATGTTTGTAGGAAGGAAGGAACCACTAGATAGGGAGAGACTGAAAATTAGAGAAAATGGAGATGATGGAGGGGATCTGTTGGAGAAGGGCAAGGATAGGACCAAGTTCATGTAGAAGGATTGGCCTTGACAAGGAGTAGGGACACCTCTTCATCTAAGATAGGGGTAAGATGGAAATGGTGGTGAAAGACATCTGAGATATGAAGGAAAGAAGAGGAAACTCTTAGAGAATGGTCTCCATTTTTTTAGCGAAGTATATAGATTCTCAAATGAGGATTCCTATTCCTTGACAACACAAAGTCCTAGTTACCTTCCTCCCCAAGAATAGGGAGCCATTTGCCAACCCTAGGGTAATTTTTCAGCTCTCAAACCTTCCCTAATGTGGCAAAAGATCTTTATTTTTCTTTTTTTACTTCAATAGACCTTTCAGAAGTTTTCCTGGGATCTCTCAGATTTTCTTTCAGGATTGATCAAGAAGTAGATTCTTGTAGAAATTTCCACCTTCTTTGGCTCAAGCAGATTGCAATGCGGACAGGGTGGCTCTCTCCTGTGAAAAGGGTGCAGGAACCATGTGTCTTTTATCCCCAAGTCCTCAGCAGATTTTAGCCCTGTATATTAACAATTTGGGCAGACCCACAGTAGACCTTTATCAAATAACCATTTCTATACGTTTCTCTTTGGTTCTGCCCTCCCAGATGTTCCCAAGCCAAAAAGGCGAGCTCCTTTGACGTGCCAATCACTCTAACCAAATATCAATTTATAGAAGCATAGAGTCTCAGAGTAGGACTGGATCCTCAATAATCATTTAGTCAATGATCAACATTCCTAATGAGGAATTTCTTCTATAATTTAGTTGAGATACAACATGGCATGGTAGATAGAACCTTGAATTTAGAGTCAGGAAGACCTGGATTCAAAACTTGCCTCACACACTTATATGTTATGTAAGTCCTTCATTGCTCCATTCCCCAGTTTCTTCATCTGTAAAATATGAGGGAGTTAATCTTAATGGTGTCTAAGGTCCCTGCCAGCTCTCTATGATCCCTGATCCAGACTCTTCTAGAAGACCATCCTTAATTGAGGACTCAACCCATAACGCAACCCTCTGAAACTCTTACTTGTTGCTCCTAATTCAGACTTTGAATCTACTTTCTGAGTAGTCCTTGCATGGCCAACACTATACTAGATCCTGTGGGAGGTACAGATAAAATATGATCTCTGACCTCAAGTAACTCAAAGTCCCATTGAGGAGATAAGACCAATATGCACAAAATTGCTAACTGAATATAATACACAATATCAATCAATTATAATAGATAATGTAGTCTAAGCTCTAACTCCAAATTCTGTGATTCAGACAAGTGTTGTAAGAATTAAGAGATGACAAAAAGAAATCTACAGCATCAGTGTAATACAATAAACAGAGCATAGAATCGGAGGTCAGAATACCTGGGTTTAAATGTCAGTTCTGCTACACTACAGGAATGTCCCTGAGCAAGTCATAACTTGTCTGGTCCTCAGTTTCCTGGTCTTTAAATGACAGGTTTTAATAGTTGATTTCTAAGGTTCTTTCTAACTCTAAATTCTAGCAGACTTCCTTGAAGATGGATGAGATTTAGATAAGTGAGGAGAAGAGAGGATATTCCCAGTCAAAGAGGGATTGAATAAAAAATCTGAAAGTGGGAATGAAGATGAATATTCAGGGACATGAGGAGGGAGGTTCACCTCCAGGCTCTCTACTACGACATTATATACATGCATATTACATACATACGTACATATACATATATAACCACACACGCAGACACATGCAAATATACACCATAAATACCACATATATATTTCTACATTGTGCATACGTGCGTATACACTTTATATGTGTATACATATGACACACATAATGCAAATATACATTATGCATCATACTTTCATACCACATATTCACATTTACAATATGTGTTCAGTATACCTATTGAACAATCAATTATATGTGCATATTAATTCATATGTGCCACTTGCATGCAATACAAAGATACACATATACTTACACTTGGCATCCATTTACTTGGGTTTCACTGTCATTGTTGAAATGCAGGGGGTCATCAACAGGCAGCTGATAACCTGGAAAATGCTCTTGTTTTAGCCATTCACAGAGGGGTATACAAATAAACTGACAGTCACATTTAGAGATACAAAAAAAAATGGGATGGTCCATATAGCCCCTTAGATTTAGGGGCTGCCTTAGCTAGTACCAATCTAGCTTGATCTTTGGGTGCTTGGGACTAGATTAAATGGCTTAGAGACTGTCAGGAGGGAAAGAGGGAATGAAGGACCCTGGATGTGGAGTTGAAGAACACTGTCCTAGATGAGAAAGAGAGAGAGACAGAGAGACAGAGAATAGATAGGTAGGTTAGAAAAGAGAGAACAAATATCAAAAAAGATAGATACACAAATGGATGGATAAAGGAGAGATATCCATAGGTTAAGAAATATTGACAGATATCCACAGGTTAAAAATGAATAGATATAGATAAAACATAGCTCGGTATCCATATGTAAAAAGATATAAATAGATAGATATCCATAGTTTAAAACAGATATCCATAGGTTTAAAACAGATATAGATAGAGAATAGATAGGTATCCAGAGGTTAAAAAAAGAGAGATAACAGAGCAGTCTTAAGAATTTTCATGTGTCAGGCACTGTGGTAGATCCCTCCCCTCAAGGAGCTTCCATTCTAACAGAGAAAGGTAGCACTAGTAGAACGGAGCTAGACTCAAAGAGAAGCGAAGCACTGCTTGGTATCCCCAGTTATTTTATTTTTCTTTGAGAAATGACTTTTACTTGGCCCTGAGGTTTTGAAGCAGTGACTCTCTTTGGAGAGCTGATCTTGGAAATCTCTCCCCCATCCACTGTAACAATGTCTCTTGACCCAATTGAAAAACTTCGCTTCGAGACTTTCTCTACTAGGTCTGTAGGTGATCCCAACACAAACTGAGAGATAAATACACATCATAAAACTCTAAAGTTCTTACACAACAATCCTGGATGGCCTGACCTAAGAGTAGGAGGGAAGTCAATCAAATAAAGCCAGTATTGCAAAAGAAGAGTTGGTTTTGATTACTGAATGCCTGAAAGTGATTTTTGAAAGCTTGTGAGGAATAGGAAAGAACCATAGGACTGAAGAAAGTCAAATGGCCTGGATGTGGGTCTGAATCCTGATTCAAAGTAATAGATTACTTCCTACTTGTGTGACTGTGGGTAAGTCAGTCTGTGGACCTTAGTTTCCTCATCTGTAAAATAAAGGGGCAGGTCTAGATGAACTCCAAGTTTCCTCCAGAATTAAATCCATAATCTTTAGATATAACACTGTTCACTAGAGCAGCTTTGGAGATAAAAATGCATATCCCTCTTAGACCATATCTAAGGGGGTTTGGTTACAAAATTTCCAAAGCCTCTGAGGAGGCAGATCTCACCTTTAAAATGATGCCCAAGCTCCCCGTAAGGACAGAGTAAGATTTCCCCAATATGACTTTCTCCTTCAGCCCACACACAGAATTTCATCAATTCTCTAATGTTCTTTACATCTAATATAGGGTTTCTATATGACATATATGTGTGTGTATATACATATATATTAATTATATATGTGTTTTATCTCCTACTAGATTATAAATTTCTTGGGGGCAGGAATGCTATATTAGCTAATCTGTATCTCTTCAGGACATACTACATTATAGATACATAGTAAATGTTTGTTACATAAATGAATGAATTTTGCCCTGTCCCTAAGAACCAAGGTTGACAACTGATTAGAAAGCACAGTTCAGAGTTACTGTATCACCTTCCCTTGGGAACAATATTTTCCCATCTGATTTTTAGGGCTCAG
Organism: Bettongia penicillata ogilbyi; assembly: GCA_023548195.1. NCBI lineage: Eukaryota > Metazoa > Chordata > Mammalia > Diprotodontia > Potoroidae > Bettongia > Bettongia penicillata. The sequence goes on along the minus strand of JAJHZJ010000180.1, from coordinate 4,464,139 downwards.
TAATAGAGGATTTCATTGTATTCTATTCAACAAACATTTACTGAAAAGGTAGAAGGCTCTCTGAGATCCCTTGACTTAGAGAGTCTGGACTCAAATCCCAGCTTGGTAACTTATTCACATAACCTTAGGCAGGTAACCTCACCTGTGAGCTTCTGCTCACTCTTTTGCAAAATGAGTATTTGGGCTGAAAGAGTTAAGTTTTCCCTTCCAGTCCTACATACTATGACCTTTTTAGCATCTGTTGTGTATATAGCACCTAGAGACAACTAGATGGTGCTAGGTCTGGGAGTCAGGAAGACCTAAGTTCAAATCCAACCTCAAATACTTACTGTGTGACCCTGGGCAAGTCACTTAACTCTGTTTGCCTCAGTTTCTTCAACTGTAAAATGGGGGATAATAGTTCCTCTCTCCAAGCATTGTGAGAATCAAATGAGATGTTTGTAAAGCGCTTAGCACAGTGCCAGGCATGTAGTAAGTATATATAGATGTTAGCTATTTTATTATTATAATCATTATCATATAATATTTGTAAAAGATAACAAAAATATTTGTTGTGAGAATCAAATGAGATAATAATGATAAAGCACTTAACATAACATGCTGCATGAGGTATGAGGTGAGAAGAGCTCATGACTGAGAGGAGATAAGGAAACCTTGGAAGAGTATCTGAGTTAGGGTTGAAAGGATGGATAGAATTTCAACAGATGAAGAGGGAGAAGGAGGGCCTCCAAGGTAGAAGGAAAATATCATGAGGAAAGAGATAGAAATATGAGCATGCCAAGGAGTGCTGGGGGTGGTTCAGTATGACATGAGAAAAGGGAAGAATTATGAAAAAAGATTAAAAATTGAAGACAGAACCAGATCACAGAGGGCCTCGAAGGCTGGACTAAGGAATTTGAACTTTATTTGGTGGGCAGCCACCCCCTGAAGAATTTTTATCAGAGGGGTGACATACATGTTCTGTGCACAAGGAAGATTAATCTGGTGTCTGTGTGAAGTATGGAAATAGCTGTGAATAGTATCTACTTTTTGTCAACCTGGCTTGATCTGGAGAGGGAGACAGAGAAGGAGAGAGAGAGAGAGAGAGAGAGAGAGAGAGAGAGAGAGAGAGAGAGAGAGAGAGAGAGAGAGAGAGAGATTCCTTCCTTATCACAGGGGTATGTGTGTGTGTGTATGTATCTGTGTGCGTCTGTCTGTGTCTGTTTTCGTGTGTCTTTGTGAGTGTCTGTAGGTGTACAGATGTGCGCTTGAGTAAGTGTGAATGTGAAAAAAAATCGCTTCTGGAGCCTGTCCCCCTCTGTCTGCCCATCCAGGTTATACCTCGCTGCAGGATGAGCTGCTCTCCCCGGCCTCCCTGCACTACACGCTGCCCTCTCCCTTGCGTGTAGATCAGTATTGGAATGAGGTGGCCATCATTGACGCCATCCCCATGGCCCCCACGGAGCACGATTCCCTGATGGAAATGTCGGACATGCAGGTGTGGTCCTCGGGCCTCACCCCTTCCCTGGTCACCGCCGAAGACTCCTCTCTGGAGTGTAGCAAGGCAGAGGACTCTGATGCCACAGGAGACTGGAGGCTGTGGGGCCCAGTCCTCGAAGATCCCCAGGGCCCTGATCAGCTGGGCTCTCTGGAGCTCGTGGAGGACGACACAGTGGATTCAGATGCCACAAATGGCCTTATCGATTTGCTTGACCAGGAGGAAGGTCAGAGGTCAGAAGAGAAGCTGCCAGGTGGTGAGAGACAGGATGAGTCAGCCAGCAAGGGACAGGATTCAGAGCATGAAGTGTCTCTTCTTTCAGGCCAGCAGAGAGTACAAGCCCGAATAACAGAATCCCCCACTGTGAGTCGAGTCATGGAGAAGAGCCAAGACAGGTAAGTGGTATTTCTAACACTTCAGTTCCTGTCCTAAAACCACTAGCCCTAGTGAGAGACACATCTGGGTACTTCAGAATTAGACACTATGGAGTCATGAAGATTACAGACTAGGAATCAAAGATCTTGGGTCCTATTATCTTGGGCCATCTTGGGACAGCAGTGGATAGAGAGCTGGGCCCGAAGTTAGAAAGTTCAAATCCAGCCTCAGACGCTTACTAGCTGTATGACTATGGGCCAGTCACTTAACCCTGTTTGCCTCAGTATCCTCATCTGTAAAATGAAGATAATAATAGCACCTACCTCTCAGGGTTGTTGTAAGGATAAAATGAGATAATAATTATAAAGTGCTTAGCTCAGGGCCTGCACATGATAGGTGCTAGACAAATGTTAGCTATTATTACTAAATGTTAGTATTATTACCAGCTCTCCCCCGATTTACTGTGTCAGTTCCACTCAGTTTGGTAGACCTGTCAGTTGACTGCTATGTGCAGAATGCTATGTTCTAATTGCTATGAGAGGTATACATAAGCAAGATGTCCCTGCCCTCAAGATGCTTACAATCAAGGGATTCAGGGAGAGAAAAATAACTGGATAATTATATTACAGCATGATCAGTGAATAACGTAGAATGAAAAATGAGAAAACTGGTTGACATAACTGAAAAAAATCTTAAGTTAGCCTAGTACAAAGATTTAACCTAGAGAATACTGAAGCTCTAGTCATGGAAAATTCTTCTGGCAACCACTTGATATAAAGGAATTAGTTGTAATAAATTCTGCCCCAAGATATTTTTATGGAAATGATGAAAACTATAAATTCTGTCCTACCTTAAGTCACCTTGGTCCTTGAATCTGAAGCTTTTAGGACTGTTGAATTTCCACTGGAATTAATAAAAATTAGGGATTATAAAATTGTACCTGCAACTGCTGGAGAAAGAAAACCAAATAGAAAAAAAAGTGCATTGGGGAGTTCATACTCATTTCTATGCAGATGACTTCCAAGTTTGCATATCTAGTCCTAATCTCTCTGCTGAATTCCAAGCTCATATCTTCTTTCGAACCATTGAACCTTGAGGCAGCTAGGTAGCCTAGTGAATAGAGCTCTGGGCCTGGAGTCAGGAAGACCTGAATTCAAATAGGCTTTTTCATTATGTAGCCTTGGGCAAGTCAGTTAACTTCTGTTTGCCTCAGTTTCTTCATCTTTAAATTGGAATAATCAGAGCACCTGGCTCCCAGGGTGAGGATAAAATGAGAGAAGACTTGCACATAGGCACTTTTTGTTGTTCATTATATCCTGCCCCTTCTGACCCCATTTAGTTTGGTTTGGTTTTTTTGGCAAAGATACTGGAGCGGTTTGCTATTTCTTTCTCCATTTCATTTTGCAGATGATGAAATTTTAATGACAAGACACTTCAATATATGTGGCTTTCTTTCCGTTCTCATAGTGTGGTAGAAAGAGTGCTGGATTCAGAGTCAGAGGACTTTTGTTACAATCCCAGCTCTGATACTAACCACCTGGGCAACCTTGGGCAAGTCTTAACTTCTCTGGGCCTCAGTTTCCTCAGCTGTAAAATAATAATGATAATAATAACTAACATCTATATAGCACTTACTATGTGCCGGGCACTAAATTCTTTACAATTATTCTTTCATTTGACCTCACTGGGAGGTGGGTGCTATTATGGGTATTATAAAGCCAGAAAGTTGGACCAGATGACCTCTAAGGCCCTTTCTAACTCTGTCACTTTGATGGGTTGATCCTCTGGTTTCCTGCTAGAGGATCGTAGGCATCTCAAACCCAAGGTGTCCCACAGGTCCTATTCTACCTACAGGTCCCTACTTCTGTCAAGAGCACCACCCTTTTTCCAGGCACTTCGAGTCCCAGTCTTGAAATCATTCTCTACCTTTCCCCCTCCCCTTGACTGCTCCCAATATCCTATCGGTTGGCTAAATCTTGGTAGGTCTGCCATATCTGTCCCTTTATCAGCCCTCTCATGGCAGCCATTCTATATCAGGACCTTAGTACCTCTCACCTAGTCTTTTTGATTTGAATTCCATGCCTCTGCCTTCTTAATTCATCCTTCACCCAGCTGTCAAATCGATAGTCTTAAAACTGCCTCATCCCCATTCCTGGAATGCACTCCCTCTTCACTTCTACCTCTTGGAATGCTTAGCTTCAGTGGCTCAGTGGATAGAGTGTGGGATCTGGAGTCAGAAGCACTGTACAAATGCTAGTTATTATTACTATTTCAAGGCAGCTAGGTGGTGCAATGAATAGAGTGCCAGGTCTGGAATCAAGAAGATATGAGTTGCAATTTGGCCTTAGACCCTTACTAACTGTGTGATCCTGGGCAAGACACTTAACTCTGTTTGCCTCAGTTTCTTCATCTATGAAATGGATTTGAGAAGGAAATGGCAAGCCACTCCAGTGTCCTTGCCAAGAAAACCCCAAATGTGGACATAGAGAGTCAGACGTGATTGAAACAACTGAACAATGTGTACCAGTCACTTTTCTAAGAGCTTTACAAATATTGTCTCATTTAATCCTTACAACAACCCTATAAAATAGGTGTTATTGTCATCCCCCTTTTACAGATGTGGAAACTGAGGCATACAGAGATTTAGTGACTGGTCCAGGGTCATACAGCTAGTAAATATCTGAAGCTCCATTTGAATTTGGGTTCTTCCTGCCTCGGAGTCTAGTACTCTGTGCACCATGGCACCACCTAGCGGCTTCTGATTCCACATTCCAACATCCCTAGTCATACATAGGTGTCTCCCAGCTGTTCATAGAGTCAAGGAAGGCTGTGATAACTGTGGGCAGTTTAAAATAGAAAAACTAAAGTTGTTGTCTAGCTAAGTCCCCCACCTTCATCACCTGGATGTCTTGTATACAGTAAAGGAATAAAATTTCTTCAGAAAATTGAATGCAGATCTTCTGTTTAGATTTCCAAAAAGAGTACCTGTACACTACTGATATTTCTACTTAAGGGATAAAAGTGAGATATTGATATCCTCCAAGGCAGTTAAATGGCAGAGGGCATTGCATGCTGGGCTCAAAATCACCAAGTCTTGAGTTCAAAAAAGACCATAGACACTAACAATATAATCCTGGGATAAGTTGCTTAATCCCTGTCCACCTCAGTTTCCTCAGTTGTAAAATACAGATAATAATAATACCTAACTCCCAAGGTTGTTTTGAGAATTGAAAACAAAACAAAACATTTAGCACAGTGCCTGGTACATAACAGTCACTTAATAAAAGTATGTTGCCTCCTTCCCCTGAAAGGAACAATAGTCTTACAACAGTTCATGGTCACAGGCTCTCAAAGTTGGAAGGAAGTTCATAGGTCTTCTCTTTTAACCCCTTCCCAAATCATCAATTCCCCTCTACATCATTCCTTGCATGTTATCATCCATGCTCTGGTGATAGGCAGTCCATCCCACTTTGGGAAACTCTTAATTGGTAACAAGTTTTTCCTTCTGTTAAACCAAAATCTTCATTCCTGTACCTCCTCCCACCTTTTACCACCTTCATTTTTAGTTTCTACCCTGTAGGGCCAAGGAGAACTAAAGTGATCCCAGTCTTTGCTTGGTGTACTCTAGGTCAGTAGTATCCAATTCAAAGAAAAACAGGATCCCTTGCTGCTGTTCAGTCATTTTCAACCATGTCCAACTCTTCATAATTCCATTTTGGGGTTTTCTTGGCAGAGATACTGGAGTGGGTTGCCATTTCCTTCTACAGCTCATTTTACAGATGAGAAAACTGAGGCAAACAGGGTTAGTGACTTACCCAAGGTCACACAGATAGTAAACATCTGGGACTGGATTTGAACTCACAAAGTTGAGTCTTCCTGATTTCAGGTCTAGCATTCTATCCACTGTAATCACCTAGATCCCTGCAGGTTGTGTATTCACTTAGAAAACCACACATACTTACATATTTCTTTTTTTATTAATATGTAGACAATAAAACTTGATAGGAACTACATTAAAAGCCATATGCCTTTGGCACCTCTGCTCTGGGGGACTCCTGTCTATTACTAGAACTCTAATCAGTTGTGTGTGTTGCCACACACTCCTGGTCTAAGTTTGACTAGGCCATAGGGATGTTCAGTGTTTCCCACCATTTTGAATGGGTGGGATGGAGGTAGGGAGCATGTTGGGAGCAGGCAACCATGTGACTAGACCACTTTTTCTCTTCTCCTTCCTTCTCCTGCCTCCTGATCTGGGCTCCAGAACAAAGGACTGGGACACAGATGGCTCTATCACCTCCTACCTGAAAGATGCTGCACAGAGCTCTTGGCAAGAGGAGGTCACAGGGGGCCCACAATCAATCCAAAGAACAGTGACCACCATCTCCTCTGTAAAAGACCTGGAGCCCAGTGGGTCTCAGGAATATGAGAAGATCCTGGCGCCCACAGTGGAGCACATGCGGGTCGACTCACTGGAACCATCAGAGTCTGAGAGCCCCCTAACCGAGAGAGAGCATGTCATGAGTCAGGACTCTGGAAAATGGATGGAAGAAGCTGAGAGTGTCTTCTCCATAGTCAAGGTAAGGGCCAGGAGGGCAGCTGGGCGCCGATAGCCCTGTGCTGGAGTTTCCTATGGAACTCCTCAAACACAAAACCAGGCATTTCATTCAGGCTGTTCAATAGCAGCTGGACTTGACTCAATACAGAAGCAAGGAGATGAAATTATTCTCTACCTTTCTTTTTTGTTGAAATCTACGAGGTTTAAGAGGCCTAAGGCAAAAGTAGTCAGTCACTGCTAAGTTGCACTGGATCAGTTCCCATCGTAGGTATCACTCTTTTCTCATTATCCCTTTCTCTTCACACTCTGTTCTCTCTCCTTCTTTCCTTCCCTCTTCCTTTCCTTTCCTTCTTTTCTTTCTTTTTTTCCTTCCATCCCTCCCTTCTTCCTCCCTCCTCATCTTCCTCACTTTCTCATAGACACCAAAATCCTAGCTGGAAGGAACCTTAGAAATCATCTGTTCCAACTCCCTGCATTTTATAGATTAAAGAGAACCATTTTCATCTTCTAAAGAAGTAAAGGGACTTACCCAACACCATATTGCTGGTAATTGACTGAGTGGGGATCAAAACTCAACCTTTCTGCCTCTAAACTTAATGTTATTTCTACTACACTATATTTTATCTGTTCTCCTCTCCCTTTTTCTAACCCTTTCTTGCCTTGGGTCTGTCAGTAGCCACCCAGGGTTATCACGACTCAGTAGGCCTCAAAGGCAGGGTAGATTCCAAGATAATCCCAGATTCTTGGCTCCAAGAACCTGCCAGAAGTTAAATAGTTTTATTTAGAATGCTGTCCTGCCAAATATGTGAGCGTTGGACTGACTGCTGGTCTCCATTTATAACACTGATCTACCACCCTGCATTCTCCCTAATTGGGTTTCTGCTATACTCCAAAGCCTTAGCACCTCCCCTTGCCAGCCTCTCCCAGGAAGGACTAGAAAGGAGTGTCCAGGAACAGACACAGTCTGAAATGGACCCTGCTACCATCAGAGGACCTTGCACTCCCTAGAAGAGGGGTTGTTAACCTGAGGTCTATGGACCCCTTGGGAGTATAGATTTAGATGGGTTGAAATTACAGCTTAATTTTTACTAACTTTTGGTTTCCTTTGTACTTCTATGTATTTTCTTTTATGCATTTTAAAAAACATGATTCTGAGAAGGTATTTGTAGGTTTCACCAAATTGTCAAGGAGGGCTAAGATACAGAAAAGATTAAGTACACTCATCTGAGAGCAAGGGGACAGTGAAATGTGGAAAGAAGACAGACGAGAGAGAATTGTTACATGGATCACAGGGTCAAAGAATCATTAAGATCCGGGGCTGGAAGATGTCTTAGAGGTCATTTATTCCAAAGATTCTTAACCTGAGGTCCATAGACCTTTTTAGGAGCCTGTAGAGAGATTCCAGGGGGTCCATAAATGTGGGTTGGGGAAAAAATTGCATCTTTCACTATTTCATTGTTATTGAGTCCTTTAAGTTGTGTCCAACCCTTGGTGACCCCCATTTGGGGTTTTCTGGGCAAAGATTCGGGAGTGATTTGACATTTCCTTCTCCATATTTTCATGGCCTCTAACTAAAATCAAACATTTCCTTCAATTACGATTGTGGGTAGGGATGGGCTGGTAAATACTTAACAACCGACCCAGCAAGAAAAACAGATGTATGCATGACAACTTTTATGTTTAATTAGCATTGTTAGTATTTTCTTCATCACTTTCTTAAGTTTAAGTGACAACAAAATAATAAATCAAGCCCTGATTTAGAATATTTGCTGATTTTCAAGGTGTAAATGCTCACACTGACAATTTCCTCATTGGGAAGTGGTTTGAGCTGGTTCCAGATCACCTCGAATGCAGACAATCCAGCAGACTGCCAAAGGGGTTCCGTGTCAGAAAAAAAGGTTAATTAAGATTTCCCTTTCATTGTCTCAGATCTGAGTCCCTGAGAATCTTATGTGGCTTACCCATGGGGCAAGTGAAAAGCTGAGGTGGGATTTGAACTCAGATCCTCTTACTCAGTCTGGGGTTTTTGCATAGCATGAATTGGGCAGCTGAACTACGCACCTGCAGGAAACAGCTAGGCTGGGGGGCTCTCACAGAGGACAATGGCCACTGATATTTCCATTGATTCATTGAAGCTTCTGTTCAGTTGTGTTGTTGTGTTTGTCCTTAGTTCTCAAAGACGACCATGACATCAGGGAAATGATGATATGCCTTGCATTTGACTTTGATTTGAGTGAGGGAGGGCTGTGCAGGTCACCAACCTCAGTTGTGTCCAACTCTTCACAACCCCATTTAGAGTTTTCTTGGCAAGGATACTGGAGTACTTTGCCATTTCCTTATCCAGCTCATTGTACAAATGAGGAAACTGAGGCAAATAGGGTTAATTGACTTGCCCAGGGTCACACAGCCAGTAAGTGTCTGGATTTGAACTCAGGTCTTCCAAGCTCTTGGCCCAACATTTCTATCTCATGTACCACTTATCTGCCCCCAAAGGTAAAAGGGAGTGCTACCAAGTAGAAGGATCAGAAAAGGTCTCATGCGGGAGAGGGACCTTAAGCAAAGCCTTCAATGATTCTAGGGATTCCAAGCCACAGAGGTGAAGAGCTAGAGCATTCTAGGCATGGGGCAAAGGCACAGGGCAGGGAGGTAAGATGCCAAAGGTAGACAGCTAGCTAATTTCCCATTAGATTTCCTCAAGGGCAGGGACTGTCTTTTGCCTCTTTATATCACAACCCATTAGCACAGTGCTTGGCACATAGTAGGTGCTCAATAAATGTTTGTTGGCTTACTGATTTGACTGGAATGCAGAGACTTTTGAGGAGTAAGGGGAAATCTGGAAGAAGAGGTTGGAGAAAGAGGCATCAGTTGAATAAACTGAGGATTTCTATAATATACAAGTGAAAGGGGGTGGGGGCAGGAAATCGTGAATCAAAACCGTAGCTGTTTAAAGTCGAGGGGAATCATGTTCTCTCTTCCACTTGGCCCAGGTGCCTGGACTAAGTTCCATAAATTCACCAGACACCCCTTTCACTTGCTGAGCTTATTTTTTGAAAGAAACCCTGCACTTCCAGGGCCTTCTCAAAGCCCCAGCTCTGATGGCAAATGGGTGCTGCCAGATGCATTTCCTGACCTGATTTTCTCTTGAATCCCTGAATTTTCTCATCAATGAAGCACCCCCCAGTACTGGGCCTTCTCTTTGGGGTAGGGGGGGCCTTGACATCCACTGAGCATAAAGACTCCTAAAAGAGAAACACCTAAGTAAGACCCCCATCTACTGGTCCTGGGAGAAGAGGGAAGGGTGGAGAAACCGGGGGTGTCATTTTCCTGGGTATAAGTGACTTTGACATGAGAGTCCAGCTCAGAGGACAGCTGTACTTGCCCACTTCCTTTTTGCCCAAATGAACAGCCCCAGCCAGCTGGTATGCAGGGGCTAAAATTACAGGACCATGACGTCACCCTTGGGCCCAGCCTGGGATGGCTGTGTCGGAGGGCGGATGCACAGATCCAGGGCCACTCCAGCTATAGGGCTCCTCCCTTCTACTGCTTTCCTGAAGCCTTGTACCCCAAAAAAGCACTAGATAAAGTCTGAGTGAGCTCATGAACCCAGGGAGAGAATGAGAAGTCAGATCCCCTCCTTAGCTGGACCGTTGGCACCGCTTGGCCCCCACGGACCAGGGCATTGAGGGGGAAACAAGGATGTGGACCTTTGTTACCCAGCTCTTGGTGACGTTAGTGCTGCTGAGTTTTTTCCTGGTCAGTTGTCAGAATGTTATGCACATTGTCCGAGGCTCCCTGTACTATGTGCTGAAACATTTACATCAGGAACTGGACAAGGAGCTAGGGGAGGACGAGAGCCTGAGTGATGATGAGGAATCCGTCTCCACCAGGGTGGTGCGGCGTCGGGTCATTGTGAAGGTAAAGGCTAGGTGGAGGGGAAGGGATAGGGGCCTGAAGAGGCCTCTACAGGGACTCAGGGGGAAAAGAACAGGGGTGGATGGAAGCCTTAAGACCCCCAGGAGAAGAGGAAGAAGGGCAAAGAGAGTGAGGCCCTGTCGGTGGCTCTGATTCCCCATCGGGAGGCTGATATATGCCCATGATACAGTACTGGAGAGTGGTCCCAGTCCTAGGTGGTGGAGAACATGAGGTGGTAGAAATGGCACCTGATTGAACCATTAACTCTTTAAATGTAGTCAACTGACAAATTCTCCATTTTTCTGATTGTATTATTCCAGACAACTTGAACTATTCATTGTTCCCTGAACCTGAATTTTGTCTCCCATATCTGAGTATTATTCAGTCAGTCCCCTATGACTCAAAGTAGTCACCCCTTAAATCTACCCCACAAAATCTTTTTCTTCTTTCTAGGCTCAGCTCAGTCTGTGAGCTGCCCCCTCATCCTTCTCTGATCACAGTTAGGGCTCTCCCCCCTCAAATGATCTTGTGTGTGTGTTGTATTTCTCATGGAGAATGTAAGTTCTTTGGGGGCAAAGAAAGAGTTTGTGTGTAGGTATGAAGGAGTGGATGATTGGCAGGGGTGGTGGGGAGGGCTCCAGTCCCAAGCCCATCACTTAAAGCTTGGTTAGGCAAATCACTCAACTTCATAGATTCCTACATTATTATTAAAATGCTAAATTACTTGAATACAGGGATTGTTCATTGTGTTTTACTTTCTGTCCCCAGCCCAGTCCTCTTGCCCTTTTCTGAGGGGGGAACAGACCTATAATTTCACTGATTTAGGGAACTCCCAAAGAGAAAACTCCTCCACCAGTGCAGTATCTGCTCCAAAATTTAGCCAATAGGAACTAAGAGGTTAAAGGACTAGGCCAGGGTCACACAGCCAGCATGTGTCTGAGGCAGAATTGGAACCCAGATTATCCTGATTCCTATATTACCCCCATATTGTCTCTTACCTTGCATACGGTAGACGCTTGATTGACGTTTGTTGGATTGGTTGAACTGGAGGTACACTAATTCATCTAGTCCAACCCAACCCTACCCCCACCACCATAACTTAGGTGTAGAAACTGTTTCCTGAGCTTTGATTTCTTTACTGATAAGATGGGAATAAGAACACCTCTTCTGACTACTTTTCAGGGCTGTTGTGAGGTTCAGATGAGGTAACAGATACAAAAGTACTTTGTAAAACTATTATATTTCAGTGGTTTTAAACCAGGGTTCTTTCATTTCTTTTTGTGTCATGGACCCCTCTGGGAGTCTGGTCAAGCCTCTGGAACCCTTTCTCCAAATAATATTTTCAAATGTGTAAAATAAAATACACAGGTATACAAAGGAAATGAATTCTAATGAAATACCATTATCAATTTCTTTCCTTTTTTAAATTTTTTATTCATTTAGAATGTAAATTCAAAAAGATTTTTAAGAAGAACATTTCCATGTACACAGCACAACATAAAGACAGGATTCATTTATAAAACCATAAATTTCTATTTCAGATAATTTGCTTTAAAAAAAAACTGTATTACTACATAAGTATTACTACACATTGTTTTCAAAGCTACCCTGCTTTTCTCTGCTTCCTTCTAGGTTTTCTTTTGTTCTCTATTGTTCACTTTTGATTTTTTCTCCTCATCCTGCCTAGAGAAGACTAGAATTAAACTATATATAGTCATAGTAAAAAAAATGCTCTAAATCATTTTCATTAGAGAAATGCAATTAAGATGTTTTTTTTAAAAATAAAGTTCACAACCCCAGGTTAAAACCCTCTGCTTTAGAAGGTGTGTGATTCAGTCAGAGTGGGCATTCCCTCCCCAGATGCAGATGACACCTTCTCCCCAACACCTTATAGACAATATTCTTGAGTTGATATAGACAACAATATTCACGACCAGGTGATGAGGTTCTTGTCACTGAGCAAGGTTGGTCCTCAGGCAGCTGACACACAGTCCTCATTGTCAGGCCTGTTAACGCAAAATCTTTCCAGGCTATTCTGACCTGTCACAGCTTCCCTTTCTTGGGCATAGCTTTCAGGAATTAGGCTTAAGGGGCATCTAGGTGGTTCAGTGGATAGAGTATCTGCCCTAGAGTCAGGAGGACTGAGTTCAAATCCAGCCTCGGACACGTCGTAGCTGTGTGACCCTACGCAAGTCACTTAACCTTGAGGAAGGATTGATAGATGAATGGATGACTTTTGTGGTGTCAAACACTCCGCAATTAAATGGTCCTGGCAGACCTACCCACGGCTCCCTCCTGCCTCAAACCTTGTGATCCTGCTCCATATGGACCCACGTGCTCAGATCAACCACCCACCATGCTCCTGGGTCCCTACTTTCCTTCTGTGATTATAGCATCTGCTGATGCTACTACTTTCTCCCCCATCTCCCTGGCCCCTGCCTTGTTACCTCATTAAATCTGACATTTCCTCTTCTCTAACTAGGGGAATGAGCTTCAGGATATCCCAGGGGAACACGTGACTGAGGAACAATTCACGGACGAACAAGGCAACATCGTCACAAAGAAGGTGAGAACCTAGCTGGGCGGAGAAGGGTCAGCTGGACAGGGAGCAGCAGGGGCCTTTGCCCCACCAAGAAGAAGAGGGATGACAGTTAATCCCATAAATGCTTGAGGCTGATTTTGCTTGCTTCCTGCAAAGGAGGCAAGCCACTGGAGATGTAGAGTTCTCTGTGTCTTCTGGAAAGAGTGACTGTAGTTTCTAAACCAAAATTGGCATGTGTGGTGTCAGAAAGGAAATTCCCTTTGACAGCCCATTTTCTTTTCTGAAATCAAAACTGTCCCAGAAAAAGAGATCTCAGACATTCAGTCACTACAGGGATAGGGACAAGACTGGTGGTTCTAATGTTCCCCTTGACAAATGGATGAGGACACACTCTGTACCAAAGCAAGCACCTTCTCTTCAACTTACAAACTTGGAGATGCTCCTGGGATACTGTGAAGTCACACTGACTAGTCCAGGGTGACACAGAGGTGGGATCTGAAACTAGGTCTTCCTGACCCCTGGGATGATGCCATGCTTGTTTCCTATGGTTACCATAACCCTGGCTAAACCAGATTTCATCTCTTGACAGAGTTTCATAGATTACATGGAACTTACTCCAACCCCTTCATTTTACAGATAAAGAAACTGAGGTCTAAAAAAGTTAAGTAACAACTATAATAGGTAGCAGAGTCAAGATTCTAGTCTCAGTCCTCTAGTTAACCATAGCAGCACAACGATAATCGCCAACATTCATCCAGTGTTCTTTCCATTACAACAGTTTACTTCAAAGGTTTCGGTGGGAAGGGTCCTTCACCCCTTTGACATTTGTGTTGCCTTCTTCCTCAGTGCCTCTGCCTGCTTTGACCTGAAGCATTCCTTCTAAGATCATAGATACTGAGTTGAGAGAGCCCTTTAGACCTACCCCTCATTTTATGACTCCTCCATATTTCTCTGGAGTCTACCCATGCTAGTCTGTCAACAAAGAGATCAAGGCAGGATGGAAGAATAGAGGGGAAAAGGAAGAAACGACATCCCCTACCTAAGAAGGGTTCTTTGTGGAGTAAGTGAAATGTTGTAAGCAGAACTAGTCATAGTGTTGTGCATAGAGAGCTCCCTTGGGCCCAGATCAGATGGACAAAGGAGGAAATCCTGTCTTTTTTCTCTTTCAGATCATCCGCAAAGTGGTTCGGCAGATAGACACATCTGGGGACACCCAGGAACTAGAGGAGGTGAATACTGAGGGGCCTCTGCAGGATCCCAGTGAGCTGGAAGCAGATATTGAGGACTTTATGAAGCATGCCAAGGTATGAGCGGTCTCTGGCTTCCAAGGAGGCTGCCATCACACACTGGGGTCCTTAGGAAGACCTCAGTAGCTCTGTGGAGGCCATAGCCAGATCACCACTTCTTTTTTCTGCTAGCCTGGACTCTTTTTATTGATGGCTGTCTCTCATCTCTTCCAGCTCAGCTTGGGATTCCATCTGTATGTACCCTATTTTCCATTCCCTTTGTCTCAGCTCCCGTGAGGCACTTTGGGAAGAGAGGAGAGCCAAGTGGCCATCCCTCTTTCTGGGAGAGCCTCGTGCCTTGCTGATTCCTTTTCCATCCTTTTATCCCTGTTGTCTGACTGTCTTTCTCTTTCCATGTGATCTGCCCTGCCTTCCTGCCTCTATTGCCGGCTCACTCTAGGCGGAGGTGAGAGGGAGTAGCACCCTGCAGTCGGAGCTGATCGAAGGGAGGAAGGGGGCTCAGATAGTAAAACGAGCAAGCCTGAAAAGGGGCAAGCAGTGATCTCCTGGCCCTTCCCTGTCCAATGGCCTCTTGGGAGGTAATTTCACCTTTCTTCAAGTTCATTAAACTGTGTGCCAATGCATGCATGCAAGGGAGGTTCCATGTTCAGTGCTGGGATGGCAGAGAGGAGAAAACAACACTGATCCCTATAAACTAATGCTCTCTCTATTAGGAGCAATACAACATAGGTACAAAGAAACATGTACAAATGACCATGCAATGAGGACAAAGGCAAGATCCATGCAAAATGCTCTAGCAAGATGAGGGAGAAGACACTTTTAGCTGGGAGCAATCAGGGAAGACTTCATGGAGGAAGTGATATGTAAATAGGTCCTAGAAGGAAGACAATCAAAAGGGAGAGATGAGGACAGGGGGCATTCCAAACATGCAGGACAGTTTGCACAACTGTCCAGATGTGAGGGACAAGAGGCTGAAGTAAAGGGCGAGAGAAGAGAACTGTTTGGCTGGAATACAAAGGCAATCAAAGGGAATAGTTGTAAACAAGGCTAAAAAAGTCATTTAGAGGTAATTTGCAGAACTCTCAAATGCTACAGAAGGTCAGGAGCATATTTTTGATCCTGTAGGCAATATGAAGCTGCTGAAGGTTTTTTGAGAAGTAACATAATAAGAAGAATGACATACTTATATTCTATTTTAAGGTTTGTTTATAGAAGGATCAGTTCACCAATTGATGCAAAAATTTACTTTTTCCTTCTACTTAATTCTTAAATTCCAGTCCTTTTAATGTTTATTAATAATAATTAATGATAATTATTCATTATGATGAATAATCATTATTGACAATAATTATCATGAAAATAATAATACTTGACATTTTATGGCATTGTAGGATTTTCAAATGATGCCTCCTCTAAGCCTCACAACAACCCTGTAAGATAGGTATTTGCAGGTGACATTATCCCCCTCTTATAGTAGGAAAACTGAAACTCAGCAAGGTTAGATGACCTGTCCAGAGCTACACAGATAATAAGCATCAAAGGAGGAATTCAATCCCAGGTCTCTCCAGGATATTCCCTTCACTACACCATATTATTATAGAGTACTTTCCTCACAGTCCTATAAGGCCAATGGTGCAGGTCCTTTTAGAGAGGCTGGGACTTGCTCACCTGACTCAGATCATCACTAGCTGAGTGGCCAAGATCAAGTCACTTTAACCTCTCTGAACCTCTGTTTCCTCATCCATGAAATGGGAACAGGCAATCACTGTAGCATCTACGTTGCAAGGTTGTCAAGAGGACCAGATGAGACAATGTCTAGAAAATAAGCTTGCAAACTTTTGAGTGTCAGAATCAGAATTCGAACCCAGGTCTTGCAAACTCTAACTCTAGTGCTCTTTTCCTGTACAAAATAAAGTCCTTAGAGCTCAGAAAGTTCATTTTGGCCTGCAGAGTTGAGGCAGAGAGAGACCAATTGGAATCTAGTGCAATAGTCTAAGCAAGAGGTGATGAGGATGATGGCAGTAGGGGTAGAAAGAAGATGACCTGTGTAAGGAGTTCTTCCTACGGTCATTCAAGCGAAGCCCCTCTAAGAGCACCAAACATCTACTAGGTCCTGGATCATCTGACTGGGAACCAAATCCCCAACTTCCCCCCATAACACCCACCTTCAGTAATGCCTCTTATGGCCAATTCAGTGTTCTGGAAAGCAGAGGGAGTCAAGAGATGTGTATTGTAGCCCCACTTCTATCACAAAAGGGATAGTCCCAGAGACAATTCACTTTAAAAAAAAACCTTTGTGCCTCAGTTTCCTTATCTACAAAATAGTGATAATAATGCATACCCTGGTTACCTTTCAGGGCTCTTATGGGGACCTAAATGCAGTAGCAGATAGGAAAGTCTCTCAGGAAATTGAAAACCTTCGATAGAAGTAAAGTAGAATTAAAATAGGAAATAATAATGCTTTTGGGAATGGAGCAAACAGTAGCATTGCTAAGTCTCCAAGAGGAGTCCAGAGCATAGTTGTCTTTGAATACTGAAATGTAGCTTTCAAAAAAGGAGGAAGAATTTTGAAAGGAGAACAGTTTTGAGCATAGTAAAGTCAGAAGACAAGGTGTTCCAGTGGATGGAGCCCCAGATATGGGGTCAGAACTTCCTCAGAAGGCAGATTCCTACATGGATTGAGCAAGATGACCTTGGAAGGTCCCTTCCAACTCTTAAGTTTCTCTCATTCTGGGGCTTAGATTCAAATCCCACCCTGATAGTGGCTACCTTTGTGAGAACTTGATCGATGAGCCATTTATCTTTCTGAATCTATGAGACTAAGTTGATAATACTTGTAACTGGTTCCCTTGCAGGGTGACCGAGAGAAAAGCACTTTGTAAAATGAAAAGTATCATGATTTCTTTTCTTTTTGGTTCAGATCCATTATGTCACTGGTATAGGCTAGATGGGGAAAGGGGAAGGGATTAAGCATTTATTAAACACCTACTCTGTGCTGGGCATAATGCTAAGCATTTTACAAATATTACCTCAGTTTACCCTCACAACAACCCTGGGAGTACTGTTATTATTCCTATTTTACAGCTGAGAAAACTGAGACAAACAAGGTTAAATGACTTGCCCAGGCTCACGGAGCTAGATGGGGAGTTAGACTATAAAACACAGTCTCCGAGAGTTGCCTGGACACAGTCCAATATGACACAGTCAGCCTGTGTAATAATAATAGCTAGAGTTTATACAGCTCTTTAAGGTTACAAAGAGTAGTAAATATTTTTAGCATTTATAAACATCTCTTTCATCTTTTATAAACTTTATCTCATTTGATCCTCACTGTAACAACCCTGGGAGTAGATGCCATTATAATTTCCACTTTACAGATGAGGAAATTAAGGCAAACAGAGGTCTAAATGGAGGTACATAGAAGTTAGGGGACTTACCTAGGATTACACAGCTAGTAAGTGTCTGAGGCTGACTTGAACTCAGGGCTTCTTGATTTCAGGACCAGCATTCTAATCCACTGAGGCCACCTAGCTACCTTGAACCTAGGCAGAACTTAAAACCAAGGAGGCCAGTTCTGTATATATTACACTGCACCGTCTCTGGCATGATTATGTGTCTAGATTATTAACATTAACAAGAAAAGACTTTGGGGTGGTTAGGTGGTGCAATACACCAGCCCTGGAGTCAAGTTCAACTCTGACCTTAGACACTTACTAGTGGTATGACCCTGGGCAAGTCATTTAAGCCCAATTGCCAAAAAAAAAAAAAAAAAAAAAAAAAAAAGGCTTAAATTGAGTTCTTGAGGACTTCTAAAGAGTGCTGGAACCCCAGGAATGGAGGCATAAGAGTTGAACAGCCTTAGCCCAACAGACCAGGAAGACTGATTCTGTGCAGAGACTCAGGACAGACCTTCCCTGGGTTTACCTTGAGTGTGTAGGGGATGGGGGGAAAGAAAGGCATCAAGTGCCAACCAGGAACCTTTTGATTGGCTCTGCAATAGCTAGGCAAAACAGTGACAAGATTGTGCAGATGGAGGTTGGCAGACTCCTGTTTCCAGCCCCCTCTTCCCATTTCCACCCCCATGGGGCAAAGCACTGTAGACACAGAAAGTTGGCAAAATGCTGACTGGGCTCTTCTTGTCAAGTCCCAACACTTCAGGAGAAAAATGACTGGTGGAGTCAGTTTATAGGATAAATTTAGCGCTGTGGCAACTCAGCAGCTTAAGCAGGTCACAGAGTTAACCCCAGCCTTGCCGCAGGAGCCTGCATTGGGGAGCTGTCTTAGCATATGGTCCCTTCTTGATTAACTGAGCTCCTGGGCTGGACCAGCAGATGCCTCTGCTCCTGGCAGGCAGCTTTGGAATCGATCTCGCTTTCTTTACAGTGTGAGTACATTTCCATGGCTGTCGGGCCTCATGCTCCACTAATGTCCAGCTTGAATTTCCCAGGGCACCCCTGTGGCAGCTGGCATGCAGGGGAGAAGCAGGCCAGTACCATATGCTGAGGTCAGGAGGAATCTGTAGAGTGCACCTCATTGAGAAACAGGCAAGAGGGGGTGGTAGGGATTGATTTTACCGGGGGGAGAAGACCTGGTCTCAAATCCTGGCTCTGACTCTTAATTGCCTGCATGAGACTATGATGAACAAGTTAAGTTACTCTGTTTTCATCACTTAGAAATAATCCTTAGAAATAATGCTGTGAGGCAAATGCATTATAAACCATAGTGTTTCATAAATAAGTGAACTATTCTTCAGACAGGAGTAGCAGGTGGAGTCCTGGACCCAGAGTGAGGAAGATCTGGATTCAAATCCAATCCCTGATACTTATTAACTGGAGAACAAAAAAGAAAAGGAACTAGCATCTCTGATTCTGAATTGACTTATCTGTAAAATGGGAAGAAAATTTGAAATGTTTTTCTCAACATTTCTTAAAATACAAAATTAATTTAAAGAATGGCAACACTACACTGTATGACTAGGGGTAGCTAAATGGTATAGTGAATAGAGCACTGGACCTGGAATCCGGAAGATCCGAATTCAAATCAAGCCTCAGAGATTGACTGTATGAACCTGGATGAATCACTTGACCTTTATCTGCCTCAATTTCCTCAACTGTAAACAGGGGATAATAACAGGACCTCTCTCCCTGGGTTATTGTGAAGGTCACAATAGACCTCATTACTTGAACCCCTCTCCAGAGTTCCCTTCTCTTCCCTGTAATAATGGAATTCAAATGGACTGGGTCCACGTTGTCTCTTCTAAGCAGAGAGCCCTAGTTGCCCCTGGGATGGTCCCTGGAGGCTTCCCAGCATCCCCCTGAGTAGCAGTTAGAACAGTAAGGTCCCACCATAGTGTGTAGTGATTTTGTTGCTGGTCCCATGCCAGACTTTGGCCACCAGTTACTGGTGTGACAGCTCAGAATCCTCCTTCGAACAGAGACACACTAAGTTCCAGTTGGACATGCCTGTGGGCCTATATCCCTGTCCTCGAGGCACAGTGACAAGCTGCCCCAAGTTCAGACACCAGAGAGCTCAAAGAGGGGAGAAGAATCTGCATGGATGACAAGAAAGGCTTTTTCTAGTACATAATCAAGGCCCTAGGTCCTTGAAAGTTGTGCCATCAAAGCCTGAATTCTAGCCAATCCTTCCCAAACTCAAAGGCTTTGTGGAGAGGTCTAGGGATGGCTGGCATGTTTGTCACCTGAAGATCTAAAGAGAGGAAGAGAAGCCCTCTCTATCCGAAGGTTGGTCACTAGGTGAGGAGACCAATCGTGAGGACCCTCTACAAGGGTGGAGGAAGTTCCAATCTGCAAAGGCCCTCACCAATGGAAGGATGACTCCTTGGAATGCAAGAGGAGTGCAGATGGAGATGATGACTGTGAACTCTAAGAGAGTGGGCTAATCAGCCATAATAATAGCTCACATTCATATAGTGCTTTAAGGTTTGCAAAGCACTTTCCATTTTTCATCCCATTTAATCCTCACAACTGGATTAAGGAAGATACTGTTAACATTCCCACTTTATAGATGAGGAAGCTGTGTCTGTGAGAGGTGAAATGATCTGCCCAGGGTCACTTGGCTAGTAAGTGACCGAGGCAGGATTTGAATTCAGGACCTCCTGACTCCCAAGTCTCATGCTTCGTTCACTTCACCACTCTACCGTCTAAGTAGATGATTCCAATGGTTAAGTCCATCTTTCAGTCCTTTGACTCCGTAACATTGATGGTGATGCTGCCACAGATGGATCATGACAAGGAGGACAGTGATGGTAGCCATGGTTCATGCTTTCACCTGACTCACTGATAGAGTCTTCATCATCTCTTTTCTCGTGATTCTTCCCACTGACAAAGGATTATGTATTGTCTAGTAAGTTTCTCCATTTTACAGATGAGGAATTGAGGCAAAATAAGGCATTAAATGACTTGCCCAGGTCACACAGCTAGTAAGTGTCTGAGCCCATTTGAACTCAGGTCTTACGGACTCTAGGCCTGGTGCTCTACTGCATCACCTAACTGCTCTAGGTGAGATTACATAACTTCTAAAATCCCTTGAAGCTCTGACATTCTGTTATCTATGGCAGGAAAAAAAAAAAGCACTGAGGTCTATACCAAGAGATGATTAAGTGACAAGAGATGATTGAGGCAACAGGTGGCCCCATGGATAGAGTGCTAGGCCTGAAGTCAGAAAGACCTGAGTTCAAATCCAACCTCAAACACTGGAGAACCCTGGACAAGTCTCTGTCTACCTCAGTTTCTTCCACTGAGAAATGGGAATAATCCTATCACCTACCTCCCTGGATTGTTGTGAAGATCAAGTGAGATAGTATTTGTAAAAATCACTTAGCATGGTACCTGATGCTATATAAATGTTAGCTTTCCCCCCTCCTTCTTCACTCCCACTCTATATGCTTGTCAAGTCCATCTTTGGAAGGCTCTAAGCTTAGGTGATCTCTGAGATTCAATATTTTTTTATAAATTTAACATTCATTAAATATCTCCTATGTGATTACTAGAGATGCAAGGAAACATCTCTTTGGTTTCTGTCTTTACGAATCTTATGGTCTAGTCAAGGAGACAAAACATACCTACAGAAGACAGTGCAAGAAATTAAGACTCATGGTTCTCTAGCCCTTTTTTTCTTTAAAAAACAAACACTTTTTCTTACAACAATTCTATGAGGTAGGTTGTACAAGCACTATTATCCTCCTTTTACAGATGAGGAAACTGAGGCTTGGAAAGGACAAAGGTTAAATGACTTGAGCAAAGTCTCATAGTAAATAGCATTTAAGTGAGATTTAAACCTGGGTCTCCTGGTACCAAATCTAGCTGCCTTTTCACTGCACAGAGAAATGCTAAGTACTATGGGAGTTTAAAAGCAGAAAATACATGTGTGGGCTTGAGTCAGGAAGACCCCATGGAGGAGGTAAGCCCTGATATGGGTCTTGAAGAAAGTACAAGATTTAGATAAATGAAACAACACTAATTGCCTATTTCACTATCCCACAGTATCTCTAGAGTGAGATAAAGTAGGAGGGGTGCAGATTGGGAAGGGCTTTGCGTGCAGAATCTAAGGAGTTTGTAGATAATGGAGAGGCATTATTTTTTTAACCCATTAAAAAAAAGACCCCTCCCATTGTTTTTTTGACTAGACATGAGAATTCATAATGTAAGTTGCTCCCAGTAAGGAACCACCCTTCACCAATGTGGGTTGGTAATTTTTTTTGCAAATTACAATCAGCCCAAAGCACTGAAAAGTTAATTGAATTCTCCTAATAAGTATCAGATATAGAACATGAGCCCCGGTCTTCCTAACCCTGAGGCCAATGGGCTAAGCACCATACCAGGCTGCCTCTCATCCCTCATTTTTAAAGCTCTGCCAAAACAAAGCACTTTCCTAAGCAGTTTAGGGAGAACGGAGAAGGAAGAAGGATTATAAGACAGAAGCAACCCAGGGGAGAGACCAACAGGAGCCTCAAAGCCACCAGAGGCCAACAGTCTCTAGAGGGATCTGGGGAGGAACCTAGAACGTTGAAATTGGAGTGGACAAGTGGATATGATGAAATAGGGATCTGTGAATGAGGTGGGGAGTGAAGGGTCAATATCTGGTAGAAAACAGACCTATGGTAGGAAAGCCAAGAGGTTACCAAAAAAGGGAAGTGGACACCAGCCAGCAGGGATGTTATGTAAAATCAATCAATAAGCATTTATTAAGGCTTTTCTGTGTGTCAGTTAATCAACCAATATATATCAAGCGCTTAGGTGCCAGGAACTGTGCTGAGCACCAAAGATAAGGAAAACACAAAATCAAACATGGGCCCTGGCCTTCAAGCATCTCATACACACATTCCTGGTTTTGTTTTGTTTTGTTTTTTCGCTTTAAAGTTTCCATTGAGACATACCCACACCCACGCCCCAAGAACCTTAATTCTAACAGAAACATAGTGTGTATCCAGGTTGGGTCTTGAATTTCTGGTTGCTCTTCGTAATAAGAGCATGTGGTGAGTACCTTCCTTGATGCTGTTTTAAAGGCTGGAGCACTTCACTTCTCTGTCTCTTGCCCCACTTACTCTCCTCCTTCTTGTAACAAAGAAACACGTTTTAGCACAACCTCCACTACCAGACAGATGGTATTGCGTCCTTCTCTATATGGGTGATTCTCTTCTCTTCAAAAAGTATCTCATTCCCTTTCATCTTGTCTTACCCAAAGAGAGAGATTTAAACATTGGCAAGGGATTGGGGGTCACTGGGGATGAGGATGGAATTGGCTTCTCCCAATCATTCAAGGGGATGGTTTTGCACATAAAGATGCCTCTCTCTCTCTCTCTCTCTCTCTCTCTCTCTCTCTCTCTCTCTCTCTCTCTCTCTCTCTCTCTCTCTCTCTCAGGATCACACCTCAACACCCAACCACTGAACTCCACACAATTTGCCCTGCACACTGGAGGAGAGCCCCGCGCGTGGAGGGCAGCAAAGCCGGCTGTACATGTTTCTATAGGCTAACGGCATGATTTCTGTAAGAGATTTCCTTTAACTGTCCTATTCGCATGAACGACTGGCTGTAGACGCATGACCTACAGTCTTCAATCCTGTCTCTGGCAACGGACATCTGATGGAAACCAGGACACAAGAGCACAGAGAGAGAGAGAGAGAGAGAGAGAGAGAGAGAGAGAGAGAGAGAGAGAATGAGAATGAGAGAGAGTGGATAAGGGCTTAGTTGTGGCCAGGGGTGGTGTTTTTAAAAGTCATTTTGATTTTGCCGTTTCCCCCATCCCAATCTCATCAATAAGAAATCCATGTGGATTTCAACCAGAAAAAAAACCAAACCATATACATGAAATCAGCTTGAACCTAACTAAGTCCCTTTGTTGTCATTTATCTGTTTGTACTCACCCTTCCATTGACAGACCCTCACCCTGTATGATCACTCCCTCTTCTCAGTACCTCTTTCCTTGGAATATAGGATACACATCAACACACAGACACCTCTTCACCTGCAATATATACATACACACAGAGATTTTTACTGTGAAGTCTGAGGCTGTATAGTAATCTCCTGTGGATAAACTGGATAATTTTTTTATGTTGTCTCTCTCCCATTTTTATCATCTCTCAATGGAAAACAATGATCTTTAGTGTGTTGGGGGCTCAGGAAGAGAGAATCCCAGGTTTAGTCACAGGGTTCCCAGGGAGGCAGCAGCCCACCTGACAGGGCTTTCTTTCTCAGTAGGTGACCCAGACAGGTGGCTGCCCCAGGACTGCACCAGCATGTTCTATAGAGAAGAGGTTTTCTATTTCTTCAAGCACTTATCTCATAGTTTGTGTTCAAAGTGTAAACTGTACAGTAATCAGCCTTGTGTATATGAAAAAATAATACTAAATACTATGCAAACCAATAGAAACACTTTAGCGGTATGTACAAAGCACTAACAGCCCTGCTCCTGAGGGCTTCTTCAGGCTTCAGGCCAGGGAGCCGCAGCCTGTCCTCTCTGTGGAAGAGGAGGGAAAGGAGTAGGTAATAGTGAATGTATCCGCAAGTTCTTAGAAGTCAGCGAAACACCAAAAGTATCCCAGAGCAGTACTTGGTGCTCTTACTTCCGCATGCCTTGCAGGGTTAAGTAGGGAGGCATGGAAGCAGGTACTGGGCTCTGGGCTCCAGTTAGAGGGTGTAGGTCACAAACAGGTGGGGTTGACCTCTGACCAGGGGCCAAGTCCCTGACCTGACTTAGAATAACTGGAGTTTGAGGGGAGGCTGAGGTGGAAAACGAAGGCTGTCCAAAGAGGGATGACCTCGCCCAGTCCCTAGGTAGCATCTGACTGGGCTTTGGTCCAGGACAGGAAGGAAATAGACAAGGGATCCCTGCCTGGGTACCATCAGTGAAGAGCCTTAAGGTGATTACAGCCGAGCCTCCTCCAGAGGCTAAAATCAGCACAATCCCCACGTCCTCCCCATCTCCCTCCCAGCAGGGCAGTGCAGGCAGCATCCTGGGCCAGGGAGCGTTTCCTTGACCTGCTCTCTTAGATGCTGAGAACATTTTCTTGCCCCTGTAGCCCTTCTGAGATTTCTATGAGATGCATCAAAACCTTCCAGTAGCACAGTGCCCCTTCTCTCTTCTTATTAGAGACCCCGGGGGTCCAAGACCAGCCCCAATGACCAATTATAAACATTCATTGACCTGAGAAAAGAAGGTGCTGCTGCCAGTACCATTGATGATTCCAGGCAGCTAATATGTATCTTTCCTCTTCCCAGGCCCTCAACCCTGCCCGCATTAGGCTCTGGCTGCCACAGCCAGCATCCCAGCACCAACGGGACTGGAACCTCCCAAGCCAGGCTGGTTTTGTCCTTGCTCAGCTTCTGACCTGACCTTGAACCCTTCAGGCTAGATAACAATACTAATAGCAGCAGCTCACATTTCTATAGCGTTTTAAGGTCTAGAAAGCGCTTTCCAAAGTCGAATGACCCCAGAGCTGCTGCTTTCTGAGCTCCATAAAGGATTCAGTGGCCGGTGGTAGTTTGTTAGTTTGTTTTAATTCTCTTTTTGTTTTTGAAGGGGTGGGAATTAAATTTTATATTATTAGTTCGTTCCAGGGTGGTCCAAGGAAATGCCAACTCCTCTGCCTCTTTGGCCTCTTTCAGTTTCCACCCCCTGCCCCCCATCCCCAGTCAGCATATTTTAGAGTATAAGAGACTTGTCTACTTTTTCATTTTAAGTAGGGAAGTTTGGCTCCTATAGTCCCCTTTTCCGGGAGTACACAATATAGTCTCAGCTGTGACTATAGAGTGGGGAAAGGAAAGGGGGTATCAAAAAGATACCCTGCCTTTTTCTTGAAAAATTTCCATCATCCCATGTTGAATTCTTTGTACTTTTATTAGGAAACACTGCCCAGCATAAAAGCAAGCAGACCCAAAAGCTAAATGCTCCTTCCTCACCCCTGTGAAGTGGGAGTGACACTGGCCTAAGGAGGGGTTCCCAACTCCCAACAGGTGGTGCAGGGGGGTAGGATGCACCCCCCACCGGCCTGGGCTGTATCCAGCTCCTGCGCCTGGCCTACCCTTTCTGAAATGAAGGACAGAGGAAAGAAAGAGAAAGGTGTTAGTCTCTAGTGATCAATTCGGAGAGGACACAAGGGGAAACAGGCTCCAGGGTTAATCATCCCAGAGACAAATAGCACTAGCAGAGAATGTGCAGCTGTACGGCACCCAGGAACACCTATAGTATCTCTTTCTGTACCATAATCTCCCTAGAATTGCTGATGCAGCTGAAACCAATAGCATCTTCATAGAGCCTTGTATGGGTTTAAAAGTACTGGTCCATGCTTTGGCATCTTATACCCCGTCTGGCATGGCTGCTTTAGCCCGTATGGCTCCAGGCCCCCTTGGGTAATGTTGCTTTGTGCTCCAATTGCTAGTTGGAGCTGTTAGAGGAAAAGACTGGGGTCTCAATGTGATACCTAAAGAATGCTGCAGTCTGCGCACTAGACGCTTTTTAGAAGTTTTGAAATTAACCTTTATCTCCTCTTTCTTTTTTAAATTGTTATGAAAACAAAACCTTTTTTCTGGACTCTCTCTTCCCACATGCTCTGTTACCTGGAGAGAGTTCCCTTCCCAAGTTCCTCCCTACCCCTTCCAAATGTATAAATCATTCTCCCCTACACCAGCTGAACAGATGTCAAAATTAATAAAGAAATGAACACATGGAGAACGGCTCAGTCTCTCTTTGGAGAGGGAGGGGGGAACAATGGGGGTGGAGGAGGACAAAAATTGGGTTGAAGAAGGCCTGAGGGGAAAAAACTGAGCTCCTAGAGAAATGCCAAAGATTTAAGGACACTCTACATTTCTGAAAATAGCCTGTGAAGTCCTCCCCAAGAAAAGTCTGAAAAAGATCTTTGGACAGGGACTAAAGGGGAGAGATAGAGAGACAGAGACAGAGAGACACAGAGACACAGAGAGAGACAGAGGGAAGGAGAGAGAGACAGAGACAAGAGGGAGGGAGGGAGAGAGAGAGACAGAGAGAGAGAGAGAGAGACGGAGAGAGAGAGATAGGGCCAATATCTATGAGACTAGAAAGCAGATACCATCTAAATAAAGGTAGCATATATACACTGAGACCTGGAAGCAGAGAAAAAGGAAGGGTGGGGGGAGTGCTGATAGAAACAATCAGGAGGTAAGGAAGTGGGGGGCTGACAATATTACAACCTATTAGAAAGACTTCTTCACCTGGGGTCCATTAACTTTAAAAAGTACATGTTTTGATAATGTATTTTATATCATTATTTTCCTTAGTAATTCTCTTATTCCATTCATTTAAAAATATGATTATGAGAAGGGATCCATGCATAGGCTTCAATGGGCTGCCTGCCAGAGAGGTCCACGACACAAAACAAGTGAAGAACTCCAGGGCTTAGATTGTAGAGACACTTTCCCCAATGGGGTTTTTTCGAGCTCTGTATTCATCCCCGCACAAAGAGATAATTCCTCACTCCCCAAAAAGGTCTTTTTTCACAAGCTAAAACCATTAGGGGGCAATCTACTCACGTTTTCTTTCCATCTGCTTTGGTCAAGCTATTCATAGAACCCTTCCGAGGTCATCCAGCTCATCCCCCTGCCAAGCATTTCAGGGAAGGAAGGAAGGAAGGAAGGAAGGAAGGAAGGAAGGAAGGAAGGAAGGAAGGAAGGAAGGAAGGAAGGAAGGAAGGAAGGAAGGAAGGAAGGAAGGAAGGAAGGAAGGAAGGAAGGAAGGAAGGAAGGAAGGAAGGAAGGAAGGAAGGAAGGAAGGGGAAAGGAAAGGAAAGGAAGGGAAAGGAAGGAGGGAAGGATAAAATTGTTAAGTTAAAAAGTACATTTGCAAATGCTGGGATGGTCTTCCTTCAATTGTTTTCGGGAATAATACCTTACATGCAAGAGTAGTATACTTTACTGTTTACAAAGACCTTTTCCATCCATTCTCTCTCCTCACAACAGTCACATGAGATGCGTAAGACTGGTTCATTTTTTTGGTTAGGAGCCTTTCATCTCAGAGATGTGACTTGCCTAAAGGTCACCCAGCTGAACTATAATGTGCTTCTGTTTCCAAGGCCAGTGAACATTCTACTCCAGGGTGCTGCATCAGTTGGGTGTTGGCTTCCACTTTTCAGAAAACACATCAGGGAAGCAGAACTACACCCCCCCCCCAATAATACTTTAAATCTGTATGCAGTTGTACAGCAAAATGCCAAAGAATTAGAAACCTAGTCCTATTTTCCTAGGAACCAAATTATTCTGCTTGGCTCCCAAGAACAGAACTGAGCCACAGATGCAAAGAGGCAGATCTCAGTCTGAAAGAAAATTCCTTATCCTAACAATCTGTTGTTGTTCAAGGGTGTCCAACACTTTGTGACCCCACTTGGGGTTTTCTTGGCAAAAATATTGGAGTGGTTTGCCATTTCTTCTCCAACTCATTTTTACAAATGAGGAAACTGAGGCAAATGGGGTCAAGTGACTTGCCCAGGGTCACATAGGTAGTAAGTAAGCATCTGAGGCCATATTTGAACTCAGGTCTTCCTGACTCCAAACCTAGCTCTCTATCCACAGAGCCTCCTAGCTATATAATAACGATATAAATTAGCTATCCTAACACTTAAAAATGTTTGAAAGTAGATTGAGCTACTAATTGAGATTGCCGCTTCTCTATCACTGGAGGTTTTTAATCAGGGGCTGAATCTATGTACACATGTCCAGAAACGTAGGAAAAGAGATTCTTAGTAGATGCCAGATTAAATGGCCCTTGAGGTCCCTTCCAGCTTTGCAGTTCTGCTGCATACCAGCTCGGTGTGTGATTTCTTAGTGATCCTAAGTCACCCAACCCTCATGACCCTGTTATCTAATTAGGGATTGATTAAAAGCAAGCAAACAAACAGGCCAGAAATGGAAGGTTTTTAGAACTACACAGCATATAAATAAAGGGAACATATACACACCTTCGACTTGCCTGTCATCCTTAGCACCAAATAGAAACAAGATGAATCCAAATCCCTTTTAGATCTATATCCAGAGCACCCAAATATAAATCACCTCTAAAGCCCTCTGTCCCTGCAGTCGCCTACCTCCCAGCCCCAGGTACATAGGCTCCCAAGGTCCATCTCCTCGTCTTCTTGTGCTCATGTTAGGGAGAAGGTAATGAAGCATATAGACACCCTGAACTGCATTCTATGTTTAGAGGCTGACCTAGCAGAGTAAGAGAATTCAGAGCTGCTCCAAACCCAGGAAGAACTTGGGGCATGTGTCCCGAGTCCCCGAGTCCCTGGGGACAGTATCTGCCTAGCAGGGATGAGCGACCTCCATTGACAGAGCCAGAGAGCCAAGAGCTATAGGAAATTCAGGCAGAAACCTCAGCCCAGGTATCTCGGTCTCAGGTGAGCGGGTCCCTCAAGGGCTTTCGTAATGGTGACCTCTTCCGGTTTCAGATCCCTATACAGCCCCAGAAGTCCTGAGGAGGTCCTCAGTGTCACCTTCTCAGAGCCCTGGGGATATGGCGAGGGAGGTGGGGGGAGGGACTGCTTCTGAAGATGAACTGGGAGCTTCAAGACCTGCCGAGCTAATGAACTCACACACACACATGCACACATGCGCTCCCGTGCACACGCTGATTTTACAGTCAATCTTTCAAAGTGCAATTTGTCCAGGAGAAGCCAATATGAGGCCCGTCCGGGGCTCTAGCCAATGGCAACACAGTTCGTCTGGCTCAGCCAGTCTTGGCCCTGTATTCTAATAGGCCATATCTTTATCAGGGAAATGTTGATTCTCCTGAAGTTAAAACTTCTCATGGAGGGACCCCTGGCTCAAAGACAGAGGAATGGTTTGAGCTGAGGAGTAGGGAGAAGCTACCTAAGGGAGACAGGAGTACTGTCTAACCTCCAGTCCGGAGACAGAACTGATCAGGAACCACATTGGCTAGACCTTTCACCCACTCTAGGGACAAACCAAGTTCCAAGCAGCTGACGTGGGTGCCCAGCGCCCTCTACAAGCCGCAGTGGGTGAAGGCCGAGGGTGGGGGCCAGATGCTCAGGTCTGGTTGGGTGGGGGGGATTGACGAGGAGGCTGTGGGCTACGTTGTTGGCGCAGACCTTGCAGACCTGCTATGGGATCTCAGCCAGGAGCCTAGACGCTAGAACTGTAGGGGCTGAGTGTTTGGACTCCAAGGGAATCCCTCACCCCCAACGTCTCCTCTCCCCAACTTTGGGGAGAGGGGGCAGCACATCATGGAATCCAACCTACAAGGGACCTTCTTGCTGAACAACACGCCGCTAGCCCAGTTCTCTGAGATGAAGGCACCTATGTGTCAGTACTCAGTGCAGAATTCTTTCTACAAGCTCAGCCCCCCAGGGCTGGGCTCCCAGCTGGCTGCCGGGACCCCCCATGGGATTACAGATATCCTCAGCAGACCAGTGGCGACTCCAAACAGCAGCCTTCTCTCAGGCTATCCCCATGTGGCTGGCTTTGGTGGACTCGGTTCCCAGGGTGTCTACTACGGTCCCCAGGTGGGGAATTTTTCCAAGGCCGGGAATGAGTATCCATCTAGGAGCAGGAACTGCTGGGCAGACCCTGGGCAGGATTGGAGAGGACGACAGTGCAGTAATAGTGAGTACTTGGCTTGCCTTCCCCACCTAGCCTCTCCAGGGAATAGGATGGGCCCCTGGATAGGGAGGGAGGCCTAATAAAAAGGGAAATCTTAGGAATACAGACATGCTCAAGTGGACTGACATTTAGGAAATGTGTCCTTAACACTGCCTTTCCCCGGCCTTTTCCTCAAGCTTCCTCTTAACTCCTCCACAAGTATCTACTCATCCACCACTTAAATTACCTTGTCTCCTGGGGGTCCTAGTGTCTGGTGAGTTTAGGACCTCACCTGGCATGACCTTTTAGGGCCCATAAGTGAGGAACTTATCAGTTTGGCTCTATTCCAGATCAGCCTTTCTTCACCCTCCCCAATCCATGTCTCTGGCGTCCACGTAGCCATTTTTGGTCCCCAGCATGTGACCAGTATTCAGTCCCCTTGGAAGAGACTCCCATCAGCCCCCTTCCCTCCTGAAGCCTTCCTATCACTTCAGTTGCCATTATATGTTGCTTCCATTTCCTGAGTACTCCCCATCTCTTTGACTTGGGGGAAATGGGGAAATGTTTTTCTCCACCACCTACCACAGTATAGCTCCAATGCATCTGGCAGCTGAGCCAGAGCCCAGAGTCATGGGTATACCCTTGACCTGAGGGCAGCTTTTTCCTGCACTCAGTTTCTGGTTGGATCACAGGGAAGTACCCCCTTAATTCCAGCCAGTAGCTAAAATATCAGGAAAGGAGTTGAGGAAAGACAAGGAGAGAGGGTAGGAATTTTGTGAGTGTTGGCTGTTACCGGTGGACCTATATCCGGATCAGGGAAAGGAAGGGAAGGGAGGATGGAATGCCAGCCAGTTGGAATCCCAGGGCTCCTCCCATTTCCTGTCTGCCCTCCGTCATCCCCACAGATACTTCAGCTATGGTGGAGCCAGGCTTATAGTCAGGAAAGTATTCAAATACCCATGGAAAGACCTCTTTGTTCTGGAGGATCAGATCAAGCCTAGGCTTCTCAGAAAGCCTGTTGCAAAGCGACAGATAGCCCTCAGCACTCTCTCTCTCTCTCTATCTCTCTCTGTCTCTCTCTGTCTCTGTCTCTGTCTCTCTGTCTCTCTCTGTCTCTGTCTCTCTTTGTCTCTGTCTCTCTCTGTCTCTCTCTCTCTCTGTCTCTCTGTCTCTGTCTCTCTCTGTCTCTGTCTCTCTCTGTCTCTCTGTCTCTGTCTCTGTCTCTCTCTGTCTCTCTCTCTCTCACCTTTTAGAGCAAGCTTTTTGCCTGGTCCCAATC
This sequence comes from Bettongia penicillata ogilbyi, assembly GCA_023548195.1. Lineage (NCBI taxonomy): Eukaryota > Metazoa > Chordata > Mammalia > Diprotodontia > Potoroidae > Bettongia > Bettongia penicillata. The sequence continues at coordinate 4,432,669 of JAJHZJ010000180.1, read as the reverse complement.
CCCTCACCTGAACTATGGCAGGATCCTGGTGTATTTTGTCAGACTTATCTCCCTCCAATCGCTGCTGGGCAGCTTTCATTCCAAATGATCCACCATCCTGGAAGGGAGGCAACAAAAGTGGTCTCAGCTGCAGAATTGGGGTAAAGAAAGAGGGAAATGGACAGAAACAGAAAGTTGGAACCCTGCTTACTTTGCTCAATACAAATCCTGCATAGCCTTCAGCCTTTAGCCTCTTCCTATGAGACCCATTCAGGGTCAGGCCAGCCTGGTCAAGGAACCCCGCAAGCCCCTTCTGAAAGAGATTCAATAGAACCTCTTCAGTTCTTCCTGATTTAGATTTTCCAGACTGGCTCCAATCAACAAGTTGTAGACATGGATTGTCCATGTGTTCATGATTAGGCTATAGACTATTGTTAATCACTTCTCTGGGCTCATCTCGATTCTTAATGTATTTGAGCTAGGAGAACAGAGACACGAGAATCCACTGCCCAGAGATGATGTTGACATGAAGGTATTATATCAATTCCCATCCCCCCCATCCCCATGCCCATGCTTGCTGTGGTATCATGAAGCGGGCCCTGCCAGGAAGCTCTTGGTATTACTTTGGTTCTCTGCATATGATAGGAAATGCTGCCCAAAGGAAGGGCACACTCCCACAAGTGCAAGACTTTTGAGAAGGGTACTGTATTGCATGACTTCTTGGGGGTAGGGCATTGCTCAAGAGATAATAATGTCTTCCTTGGGCAAAACCCTTTGAGAGATTTAGCATCTTGAGGGTAGTTTAGACATGAGTTCAAATCAATGATTGTTATCAAATTGTTTCCAATAATTGTTATGTGAGACTGCAGTCCACACTCACTTATTTGCCTTCTTCCTCCTTCCTGCCAGCCCCAGACCCCTTGAGTGACAGCATCCACAAAAAAAAGCATACCAGACCCACTTTCACCGGACATCAGATCTTTGCCCTGGAGAAAACCTTTGAGCAGACCAAGTATTTGGCAGGGCCTGAGAGAGCACGCCTGGCTTACTCCCTGGGGATGACAGAGTCCCAAGTGAAGGTGAGTTGCTACCCACCTGCTATGTCTCAAGGTTTGAACTCAAAAGGTCTTGGTGGGAATGAGACATTACTGTAGGTAGAAAAGTTGGATGGTGGGCAGCCCTGCTGTCTCCTGCCCTGGCTTTTAATTTCTAATAAGGTCATGGAATTTCAGATCTGACAGACCTTAGAAATCCTTCAGACATCCTCCTCCTCTTTTAGAGACGAGGAAAATAAGAACTAGAAGATAGCAGTGGCTTGCTGGAAGTCACCCAGATTATAAATAGCAGGTCTGGAATTCAAACCCTTTACTTCTGATATTAACTTGAGGATTCTTTCCTACCTCCCTACATCCACCCCCTAGCTTCCTGAAGAAAGTCTTGGCTGTAGAATTAAGGCAAGAAAGAACAAAGCAGACAGAAAAGTGGTCACCTATTTGCTTTACTTAATGTAGATCTGCAGGGCCCATACTTCTTAAACTTTAGCTACACCTTACCTACCCAATTCCAGCCCCAAATGAAGCCAGAAAGCTCAAGATGCCCATGTAATGCAATAGAAGGCATTCTTCTTTAGGAGTCAGAAGACAAGGTTCTAGTGTTACCTATCTCCCAGCGGATGAATTCCCTTATCCATAAAACGGAAATGACAACAACTTCCATTTATCTGAATAGCATTTAAGCACTTAAAGTTTGTGAATTCTTTATTATTTCATTTGACCCTCAGAACAATTCTGTGAGTGCCATTATACAATCCTCATTTTATAGATGAGAATACTCTGATAATACTTGGACTGCACATATCCATGGCTCTGTTGTAGAAAACATGCTATAAACCACTAAGAGGCATATAAAATATAAGCTATTAATACATGTACTATTGACGTCCAAGAGTGGTGAGAGTCTGCAAAGGCCCTCTGAAACATACATAGGCAAATCAATGAGGTGAATTCATTTTTCATGGATACCATTTATTAATAATATAATCATGGCTGACACTTGGAGGGCACCTGAGAGTTTATGAAGTGTTTTTTACAGTCATCGTCCAACCATCCTGTGAGATTAGGTGGGAGAGGTATTATTAGAGCCATCCTACAGATGAGGAAACTGAGTCTAACAGCACTTTGGGGATTTACCCAGGGTCCAACAGCACTAAATGACAGAGCCAGGATGCAAACTAATGCCTTTTGAATCTGATACCACTGCTTTTTCCACTACAGTTCAGTCCCTGCCTTATTCGATATCTTCTTTACTGTGTCTGATTATGCGGTGTTTTCAGAATAACAAAGTTGGAAATATTCTTGGATGTCTTTATGAAGCAGAAAATTGTGAAATTATGTTTAAATTCATCCTACTCTCCTTGTATCAAAGTGCTACAAAGATGTGAGATACTCATTTGACATTTTGACAGTCCCTTGGTATAATCCTTCCTTTCCAATATTACTCAATCAGCTAGCATTTATTAAGCACCTACTAGGTGCCAGGTACTGTGCTAACTTCACATAATCAGCAGCCTAAACTGACCAAGGCTGGTACGAGCTGGCATAGTCCCTATGCCGTCTAGCCCCCAGCCCCTCATAGCTTCTCCTATTACTGAGCTGGGTAAGGCACCTCCAGAGGAGCTTGCTGTAATGATTGAAGGAGAAAGCTTGGAACCCCAACTGAAACGCAGGAAGAACATTGGATTGAAAGGCTAGAAGAGTTTCAGGAGGAATAGGATTCCTTTCTTGGAGAGTAGAAAAGGTACCTAATAGGAAGGGACAGCTTGATAAAGTGGCTGGCTGTCAGAAAACCTTGGCTTATGTTCTTGCTTTACCACTAATCAATCGATCAATCAATAAAGTTCCTACTGAGTGCCAGGCACTGCTCTAGGTGCTGGAATATAAATACGGTGAATGAAACAATGGCTCTGGGTTAAAAATCTACATGGAAATACAGACACATAAATATAAATGGAATAAATGCCAATACTAGGTGGGTGACCTTCGACATTAGACTACATAATCTTTACGTTCCCTTACAGTTCTAACATTCTGTGAATCTAAATTAAAGGGAGAAAAATGAGTTTCTCAGACAACAACTTAAGTACACTTTAAGTAGAGAAGGGAGCTGATTTCAGACCGAAGCTTCTAAAGATGTTTGCTCCGGAAAAGAGATTGGGGAGTGCCAGAAGGAATGCGACAGCTGTTCTGGACTTTTCTGCTCAATTACAAGAAGCTGCTAAAGCAATGAAGAGGCCAGTTTAGGCTTTGGGAAGGGAAAACTTTATAACAAGTAATCTGAAAAAATAGAACCGGTTGCCTCGTGCCGCTTCACAGGGGGTCTAACCGCTTGTTAGGTGTATTTCTGAGGAGCCTTTCTGATCCAGTATGGGTTGAACCAGACGATCTTCCAACTCAGAGTTTCTGTGATTGTGTATTAGGCTAAGGGACAGGAAGGGCTATGAATCTGAGAGAGAACGTCCTCCCCTGGAGAGCCAGTGAACTGGGTTTAACATCAGCTGTTGCCGATGCTGACCCGAGGGTACCCACGCCTGCCTAGGTAACATGGTGGGGTGGGGGCGGGAAAGAGACACCTGATCAGAAAGTTCTCAGCACTGGTCTGGTCCTCTGGTTTTGATCGGAAGTGCTTCCCAAGGGAAGGGCACTTTCCATCAAGTACGGGGTTTCAGAGGAGCTGTCTCCTTCCCCTTAAAACAATCTCCAATTGTAGGTGTGGTTCCAGAACCGAAGAACCAAATGGCGGAAGAAGAGCGCCCTGGAGCCTTCATCTTCCACCACGAGGTCCATGGGAGGAGGCGGTGGAGGAGGGGACCGAACGGTTTCAGAAAACGAGGATGATGAGTACAACAAGCCTTTAGATCCGGACTCAGACGATGAGAAGATTCGGTTGCTGCTGCGCAAACACCGGGCGGCCTTCTCCGTCCTCAGCCTGGGGGCTCACAATGTCTGAGGCCGCTATCTCAGCATCCCTCACCCAGTGCCCATCATCCCCATGATTCTGTGTTATCAGATCTCCCCCTCCCCCGCAAAGAAAAAACCTGCTCCCCTACCCTTTAACACACGCGTATTCATGCACACACACGGTGTGTACCAAAGAACCTCCATGAACTGTCTACCAAAAATCCATTCATTTAAAAATACATCAGTCTTGTTTTAGCTGGAGATGGATCCTGGAATTCAAGCTTGAGATCTCATTAGACCAAGCCAGATAATAGAACTTTGAAAGCTGGTGAAAAGAGGGGGCTGCTGAAAAGGTCTGAATTTCTTTTTAGCTTAAAACCAATTGTAGTTCCATCATTTTCTCCTTCCTTAGTCCCCACTCCCCACCCCCACCATCCCTCATTCTGTTGAAGGGATAATGTGAAGATTCATGAAAATGGGTGAATGTGAATGAGGTTTGACCCCTGAGGGGGAAAGGGCAAGGAGGGAAAGAGCACGAGGGAGAAAGAAGCAAAGGGAAAAAAGGAGGAAAATAAATTGAATCAGTGAAACCTTTCCCAACCCCTTGACTTTAATTTCTTGGATAGATTCCAGAAGAGGGAGGTCTTTTTCTTCTCTCTTTTATAAGCAAGGATGCGCAGAAGGGTTGGGAGTGTATGCACATCACAGTTATCAGAAAACGGACAGACATAGAAAAGTCATAGAAAAGCAGAATGAGCTTTTTCATAATCCATCCCAGATTCCCCCTTGAAGAGAAGAGAGGTAAAAATATGTGGCCATTAGGGCTGCTTTACCCCAAGTGGCCACCCATGCCAGAGAGAATCCCCAACTCAGGCAGTTTCTACTTGGATTAAGGAAAAAGAGAAGGCTCATAGCTGCAAAGTGATTAAGGTTGAAGTCCAAACTGGAAGGTCATATATACCCCTAAGGGAAGCCTCATGGTAAATTTCTCCCCTCCTCTCTGCCTAGAATGCTCAGGTCTCTGCCCTGCCTCTGTCTGTCTAGCCATCAGACTTTATGTATCTGCAGTAGGGGAGAATTTAAGGTGAGAGCCATGGCAGATGATGTGGGGTCAGGGGTGGGAGGAGTGCCTGGAAGAAATCCCAAGCATTATGTCCACTGGGACTTTTCCACTCCACACCTGGACCTCCCTGACTTACAAAAAAAGCAAAAACAAAAAAACAGGGAAAAAGGCTGTGAGAGACCAGAGCTCTCCTCTGAATGAGGCATCTCCAGCTAGGACATCCAAGCATATTCACAGACAGAACAAAATAGGAAAGGGAGACCAGGCCCCACGTCTGCATCTCCTGCCTTCCTCCAGGTTCCCTTGGGTGGAGGGAATAGGGAATGTTGCTGTGAGGAGAGGGCTGGTGGATTCCGGGTGCTTCCTTTTCTCCATATAGTCCCAGTGCCTAGAGCCCAGAGAAGGAGGCCAGTGAGAGCAAGGAATTGCTTTCAGTTTAACTGAATCCTGTGTCACAGCAGAGCAAAAGAGATAGGGAAGGGAGGCAGCAGCCTTGGGAGCCTCATGGGGTGGGAGGGAGAATGGGGTTGGAGCAGAAGTGACAGAGGAAGCTACCCTGCAGGAGGGGAACATTGCACTTACTGATCACCTACGGTTCTGAAGGAAATCGAATAAAAATAAGTCCCAGCATTGTTCCCATGACTCACGAGTTTCTGTGAAAGGCATGATTCTTCTCTACTGTAGAAAATTAGCTATGTTTATTGCACATCTCCTTCTCACTTGTCAAGGATCCCCTTCATGACAAACTTGCTTCCTAAGCACATGAGTTAGCTGCTGAGAACCTTCTCCCTCAGCAAGGAGGGGTGGTTTTACACACATACATACATACATACACATACACACACATACACACACACATGGATGTATATAGATGTATGAATATACACATACACATATATGCATATGCATATATATGAAAAGTTTTACAAAGCGCTTTACAAATGTTATATCATTTTTAATTATCACACCAAGCCTGGGGAGTAGGTGTTATTATCCCTGTTTTACAGTGGAGGAAGCTGAGGCAGACAGCAGTTAAATTTCTTGCAGAGAATCATACAGCTAGTTAAGTGTCTGAGGCTAGACTTGAACTCAGGTCTTCCTGACTCTAGGTGCAGCACTCTATCTATTATACCACCTACTTACCTTTAACTGGAGTAGATAAAAATGAAAGGATGACATTTCACAGGTTCTGAGAGGAGACTTTTTTAGGCAATGATAGGGCAAAAAGATTAGAGAAATGTCCAATCCAGTCTACAGCTATGCCTTTCACATAGTGACTTTCACCATCAAGGGTTGGCATAAGAAATTAAATGGTAATTTTTTGGGAGTCTTGTGCAAGCCACAGATGACATGCAAAGGCCAACAGATGACACACAAAAAGTTTAGAAACACAGAAATGCATAAAATATATGTATAGTATTATATATCCACCCAAATTTTACAATAAGGTACTGTAAACACTCCATGAAAGAAAAAGAAAAAACTCAGACTCCCCTGATTCAAAGACAAGGCCAAAAAATTTCATGCAGATTTTCCATATCACAGGGGCATCAGGCTCCTATCTCCCTCAGTGTGGAAGGGGTAACTGTAGCAATCATTTACTAAGCACCTACTTAACTCCATGCAGGAAATTGTGCTAGACAAAGGAAGTACCAAGATAAAAAAACAAACAAACAAGCAAAAAAAACATTCTCCTGAGGGAATACAAGTATAAACAGATACCTATGTCTATGATGTTTTTGAGAATGGAGTGAGCACTGAAAATTAAGGGAAGCAGGAAAGATCTTCCAAGGAATGTGACCCAGGGGCTGTTTACTCGAAGGAAGATGGGACTTCTAAGACTTGAGGGTTGGATTGGAGTGCCACGTTAAAGAACCAATAACTGGGATGGTTTTAATGGAACAGAGAGTGTGGCAAGGAAATAATGTGCATTTAGTTTGGAAAGATAGCTGAACTGTGAAGAGCTTAAAATACCAACCAGAGGAGTTCGTATTTTGTCCCAGAGACAAGCAAAATGAACAGGCTTGTGCTTTAGGGAGATTACCTTGGATGCTGTGTAGTTTGAAGAAAAAAAGCCTGGAAGCCAGAAATCCAATTAGGAGTCCAGGCAAGAGATGTTGAGAGCCTTAATTAAGATGAGAACAAGGGTAAATGGAGATAAAGGGGAGAGTAAGATGTATTGTGAAAACAGAATTGATAAGATGCGGCAAATGATTGACTGGGAGTAGGGAGGAGGGAAAGGAAGGACTCCGAGGTTGTGAGCCTGAGTGACGAAAAGGAGAGTAGGGTCCTCAGGAGACAGAGAGAAATCTGGAGGAAGTGTGGGTTTAAGGAGATGTGTTTTGATCATGCTGAATTTGAGAGACCATGAAGTGGGAGGAATGCACAAACAGGAAATTTACAATTTCTTTAAACTACCGTACCAAAGATCTGATTTAGCCCCAGGACTCAAAAATCCAGCCAAGTACTTTTCAAATTCCTGGTAAAGAATCTAGAGCCAGGGAAATCAAGTTGGGGAGGCTTTGGAAAGATCAGAGAGACTTGGGTTTAAATATTGACTACAATTTACTGGATGATAATAGGCTATTCAATTTCCTTCTCGAAGCCTCAGTTTCCTCATCTATAAAATGATACGAGGACACTCTCAAGGTCTCTCCCAGAGAAGGTGTGTGCTCTATGAGCAAAGCAGAATTAAAACAGCTCAAAGGAAACCCAGGATGCGTAAGTTTAGAGAATCCATCCCAAGTGTTCACACAGCCTGACCCGTGGTAGAGCATTCCAAGCTCGCGTTGGTCTGGTCAGCCACAGTTGGACACACTGAAACTTAACTCAAGCATAGTGGTGTCACTTTGGTCCTCTTAAAGAATGAAGACAACAACCAACCAATAATCCCCATAAGGATCCCCATTTAACAAATTGGAAACTGAGTCTCAGAGAGATGAAGGGACTTGCCCATGGTCACGCAGCAAGAAAGATTCCTCTCAGAGTCAGAATTGGAATTGAGATCATCCGACTTCCATGTTCAGGGCACTGTCTAGTAGTGTGCAATGCTGACTCTAGGCACCTCTAATTTATATTAAATAAATCAAGGTTAAACCACAGAGAAATGGGCTCCCCTGGAGTGGTGGGTAATCTTTGCCCACTTGAGTCCTATGCAATTCCAGCTGGTTAATCTTCAGGACCTGGTAACTAATGTAGTTTAAGGGACCAGATGAGGTCTTCTAGAGAACAATGACAGGACTGAGGAGAAGTCCGGAAATCATGTCATAAAAGGACCTGAGAGGAAAAAAAAAGACTTGGTCTGGGAGGAAGGGAAGAGCAAAATGGATGGTGGAGATAGTGCCAGGACAGTGGAAAATACTGGGTTTGTAGTAAGAGGCCCTGAGTTCAAATCCCACTTTATCCACTTACTTGTGATCTTAGACAATTGCTCTAACCTCTCTAATTCTCTCTAATCCTATTCATCAGTACCAAGAGAAGGTTGGACTAGATGACCTGTAAAGGCCTCTTCCAAGCATCTACCACAGTGCCTGGCGCATAGTAGGTACTTTGATAATTGATTGCTAATTTGACTTTCAACTGTAAATCAATGAGTATTATTTTCTCTCCCTCCATCCTGTTGTTCCCCTCCTCCCCTCCTAGAGAGGAGAGGAGAGGAGAGGAGAGGAGGGGAGGGGAGGGGAGGGGAGGGAAGGGGAGGGGAGGAGAGGGGAGGGAGGGGACGGGAGGGGAGGGAGGGGACGGGAGGGGAGGGGAGAGGAGAGCAGAGGGGCAAGGAGGGAGGAACAGGGGAGGAGAGGGAGAGGAGAGGGGAGGGGAAGGAAAGGGGAGAGGGGAGGGGAAGGAAAGGGAGGAGAAGGAAAAGAGGAAGAGAGGGAAGGAAAGGGGAAGGGAGGGGAAAGGAGGGGAGGAAAGGAGAGGAGAGGAAAAGGAGAGAGAGAAAATCCTTGCAATAAATATGCATAGTTCATTGAATGTTTTCCCACAAAGGATAAATGTACATCTGTCTAGAATGCTTTCCTGTTCAAGTAAGACATTCCTTCTGATTCTGATTTCCCATGATTCTAAGAAAAATGTTTCCAATTTTCAAATGTTTAAAATTTTGAAGATTTGGCACTTCATATGGAAAAGTCACACACACACACTCTCACACTCACACTCACACACACACACACACACACACACACACACACACAGCACGGGAGAAGTGAAGTTCTACTGGGTACATGTGCTGCTGGCTGACTCACTGGTCTCAAGTTTCGTGACCTTTGTGAAGGTTGCTGCAAGAAACAGAGGGAGATCTTGGGAATGAGGCCGTGGGTCACTGACTCACCTCGGAAACATAGCCCCAAGAATGGGGTTTGGGGCCCCCAACGAAGCTGGAATTCAGTTCACCTCAACAAGCATTTGTTAAGGGCTTGCTGTGAACAAGGCCTGTATGCAGGCTCTAGATACAAAGACAAAAATGAAAAAGTCCGCCAGTTGCAAGGGGATCCAGGAGATCTAATCTTAAGATCCAGGAGAGCTAATAGGCAGTAAAATTGGAGGGACAGTAGGCCAAACCAACGAATGAATAAATCTAATTTGGAGGCTAAAGAAACACATTTTCATCTGTCTATTCCAAACTAAGCTATGAAAAACAATAATGCCTCGCAGTAACTGAGAACTCTATAGTTTACAATGTGATTTCACATACAGTGAGAGGGTAGGCGGTGTGGGCTAGTGGAGAGAGCACTGGAATTGTAGTCCAGAGAGACCTAGATTTAGACCCTGCCTCTTCCATTTTCTAGTTGTGGACCAAGGGAAGGTGCCTCAGGGAACTCCCTGGGACTTGAACCAGGAAGGTGCAGAGGGGCCAAAATGTGCCATGATGGAGGAAGCTCCCCATGTTTTCACATATGATAGTCAACATGGCATTGCGATGCATTATTATTGCTTTATAATTATATCCATAGAGAGAGATGACGGATTCAGAGTGCAGAATGACACATTTATTTTTTTTGACAGCCATCAAGGGGCTATGCACATTTATCACAAGAAATTTTTCTTTTTTTTTCCAATAAGGTGGGGGGTGGGAAGGAAAGAAAATTGATTTCTGTTCATTTTTTTTTTAAATAGAAAGGAGGATGCTACAGATAAACAATGTTGCATATGCATTTCCAGAAGTGGTTACAGAATGTTATTAGTTTTACTCAACTGTTTGACCTTATCACAAAGCATGAAGCAGGAGTAACCTATAAAATATAACGTAAAAGCAAAATGAATGCATCGATAAAACTTTTAACAATTAAAAAACCCTCAAAAGTAATGACAGTTGACATGTATGTAGTGCCCGTGGTCTCATTGGATCCTCCCAACAACCCTGAGTTATTGTGTTATTATCATTTCCATTTTTCAGATAAGGAAACTGAGGCACAGAGGGGTCAAACAACTTGTCCTGGGTTACACAGAATAATTATCAAAAGCTGAATCTGAACATAGATCCTCCTGACTCCAAATTCAGCAGCTTTCTACTGGCCCATGTCCCCTTTCTATAATGTCTTCTTTTATCCTTACGACAGCCCTGGGAAGATGGCAGGACAGGGATTATTTATGACCCATATTTTACAGATGAGGAAGCTGGGCCAAAGAGAGGTGAAGTGGATGCCCAGCATGGTATGGCCAGTAAGTGTCATGGCTCAGACCAGCCTCGAGGCACTTCTGTCCATTACCCTTCCATGCTAATAAGCCTACGTTGGCTTATTTACTCTAAATTTATTTATTCTAAAAATTTTTGGTCAGGATCTCCCTGTACCTATACACTTCAGAGATTATTCTTCAATTTATTGCCTTAGAGAACTGCCTGGGGAAATCAAATGACTTGCCCAAAGTCACACACAGAATTTGTGTCAGATAGTGTTCTGAGAATGGTCTCCTCTATCTACTATACCAGATTCTCTTGCTTGTTTTTAATACTAAAAATAGCTAGTATTTTATATGGTACTTTAGGGTTTGGAAAGTTCTTTACAAACAAACATGGTCTCATTGGATCCTTAGAACAATCCTGAGAAGTAGGTGCTCTTGTTATCCTCATTTTACAGATGAAGAAACCTTGGCAGAGGTTAAGTGACTTGCCTAGGGTCAAACAGCTAATGAATACCTGGATTTGAACTCAGGTCTTCATGACTCCAGGTGCAGCCCTCTATCCATGGTACCACCTTATCTGCTCCTATGTCTTAAAGATATAAAGTCCTTTTATTAAAAAAAAAAAAAAAAAAGGAAAGAAGCTATTTGGTGGAAGTCACTTTGAGTTAATAAGAATCTTATCTCAATGACTAAAAATCAGAACTAATGAGATTTTACAGGAATTTTAGGGCTGTAAGATGACACATGAAGGCAGGATGTGGGGCTGGTTACAGATGCAGTAACTTCTGAGCCAATTATGGGGTGTGAAAGGGGGCTAAAGGTGAGTGAAAGTCAGGAATAACTATTGCATGCCAAGGCCCCATTACTACAAACTCCCAGAACCACATAAATCTTCTTATGTGATGGAACCTGGCCTTCTTTAAGATTCCTTAGAATTATGTAGGTGAGCAGGGAAATGTCACATGACACAGAGGGAAAATACTGAACTTAGAATCAGAAGACATTGGTTCAAGACCCAGTTCTGTGTCTCAATTTCCTCATCTGTAAGGTGAAGGGACCAGACTAAACAGTCCCTAAGGTGCCTTATAGCTCTAATATTCTATGATGCTTTTGAACGTTGGAGGCATAGACATCTTCTTGACCAAAAATTTCCCCTAGAATAGGGTTTGAATCCAGCAGGGTCGGGTTGTTTTTCCTATGATTTACAGACTCAGGAAAACTGTTGGATGCCATATAGAGAAGGACTACTCCACTTCCTGGAAAGGTTGAAGTAAAAGGGTGTAATGGTAATTATGAGAGTTAAAGATCTTCTCCGCCCATTAATGTGCTTACCCATTAAGGAAAGTTTGATTAGGGGAGATTTGTTTTGTAGGAAGGCCTATACCTTTTGTTAATTTCTATTGAGGCACAGGGTCAGAGGGTTATGCTCTCTGGTTCTGAAAAGTATATTCACTCTGAGGTGAGGTTTTACTTTGGGGTTTACTCATTGGAAGTGTTTGTTGGACCAGAAGAGACAGGGCAGTGCTAAGGAGCACTCCTCCTTGTCTCCCCTTTCAAAATCCAGATGTTGGTGCCTCTGTCTCTGGAAGCTATCTATGTATTGCTTATGGTCAGACAGTTGGAAGCCCTGTCTGTTGATCTTTATTTCTCTGTATGTATTTTCTCTGAAGTTCAGGGTGCTGACTTTTTCCCCTAAACTAAGCGAATGATATATATGTGCTTGATTAAAGTGATTACTGACCCCTAGAAGTTGCTTTCCTTTTAGAAAAACAGATTTAAGAAACTGTAACAAGAGGCCTCCTGTGCATGTTGGCGTCCTTGCTATTACAAAGGGATGACTGGGTTTAACATGAAAAGGAGTTCAAATCCAGCCTCAGAAACATATTAGCTGTGTGACCCTGGGTAATTCACTTAACCCTGTTTGCCTCTGTTTCCTCATCTGTACAATGCTCTGGAGAAGGAAATGGCAAACCACTCCAGGGTCTTGGTCAAGAAAATCCCAAGCGGGGTCACAAAGAGTCTGACACAACTTAAAAAGGACTAAGCTTGACAAGTCTGAAAGGTAGATGCTATTATTAGACCCATATTATACATGAGGAAACTGAGGCAGTCAGAGTTTGAATGACTTGCCCCCAAAGTCATATGGCTAATAAGTGTCTAAGACAGGATTTGAACCCTGAGTTTAGGTCAAGTATTCTATCCACTGTACTAACCTAGCTGCCTCTATTACTTCAAAGTTTGATGATTGCTTTTCCTGTGTTATATCCCCATTGTCTCTCCTCTTCTCCATATTTTGACCCCTTGGAGAACCAATGCCCTCCTCTCTTGAATTCCTAGCATGCTTATCATTTCACAGTTATACCCACCCAAGCCTTAGCCTTGAAACCCTCCCACCATTCATGGACTTCACTCCTACACACATGCTACTGAACAGAAATGGTGAAAAACTTGGGTCTACTACCAATTTATGTTACCCAACCTCAGCTGGAGCCCTCTCTGCTGCTAGACCATCCTACTCTACCTCCCTTATCAACCCACTGTTCACTCTCCACAGCAACTCTTCCAAACCTTTTCATCCTTCCTCAAACCTCTCATGGCTCCCCACTATCCAAAAAAATTGAGGCCATTTGCCTTGAGTACCTTTCTCCCCCCTTCTTCACCTATCACCCTGGTGCTTTCTTCTACTATCTCCTTCACCTGTCTCTCACATGACAAGGAGGCCTGACTCATTATCAAGGCTAATCCCTTTACTCTTTCAAGTGATCCCATTCCATCCCATCTCCTCCAACAGACTGCCCCTCTGTCATCCCCACTCTGCCAGCCACTTATTTTCAATCTCTCTTTATCTCCTGACTCATTCCTTTCTACAACAAATATGCCCATATCTCCCCCATTCTGAAAAAAAAGACTGACTTAATCCATCCCTTCTAACTATCTGCCTATATCTCTTCTGCCCTTTGTACCTAAACTTCTCAAAAAGGTCATCCACAAAGCAGAAATCTGGGAAACAATTTTTACAGCCAGCATCTCATTTCTTAAATATATAGACAACTGAGTCAAATTTATAAGAATATAAGTCATTCCCCAATTGATAAATGGTCAAAGGATATGAATGGGCAGTTTTCAGATGAAGAAATTAAAGCTATGTATAGTTATATGAAAAAAAATGTTCTAAATCACTAATGATTGGAGAAATGCAGAGCAGAACAACTCTGAGGTACCACATCACACCTATCAGATTGGCTAACATGACAAAACAGAAAAATGATAAATGTTGGAGAAGATATGAGAAAATCAGAACACTAATGCATCGTTGGTGGAGTTGTGAACTGATCCAACTGTTCTGGAGAGCAATTTGGAACTTTGTCCAAAGGGTTGTAAAACTGTGCATACCCTTTGTCCCAGCAACACCACTTCTAGGCCTATATCCCAAAGAGGTCATAAAAAAGAGGAAAGAGAAAGGACCGATACGTACAGTTGCTTCAGTCTTTTCATCTGGAAAATAAGAATGCCATCACTTGCCTGATTCACAGGCTTGCAGTGAAGATAAAATGAGGCCAGATAGACAGTGCTGAACTAAATTTTATTACTGTTAGCCACCTCTCAGTTTCCCACACTGCTAAGGGACTAGACTAACATAAACGGAATCCACAGTTTTTAAAACAAAAAGCAAAATTCCCCCAAAACTAATTTTTTTTCCATTGATTCCCCCTCCCTGACCTAATCCAGTCATTCTCTAGGGAATCTGACAAGGAACAGAATTCACCATTGAGGATTTTACTTCCTCTGCATGGAAGAGGTACAGTTACTGAGCAGGACAGGGAGGAGGAGGGAGAAGGAATCTGAGAAGCAAAGGATGTCAGCCTTCCACCAAAGGGATGAATGACCTAATGGACTACCTGAAAACTGGTTGCATTCTTCAGATGCTGTCAAATGCATTATTCCTCTGACAGTAATAGTTCTGGGAAGGAAGGGCTGATAAAAATGTTTTATCAGCTACCTGAAGTTTTCTTTTTCTTTCCCCTTGATAAGGTTAAGCTCTCCAAAACAGCTAGAGTGTTTTACATTCAGATGAGCTGGTATCCTCCTTTGACTAGGATAATCCTGTTTTTTTTTCCTAGATGCCTCAATCCTGGGACTATGGGATGTCAGAGCTAGAAGGAGCATTATAGCACATCTAGGCAAACTCCTTTTATTTTTAGAGGAGAAAACAAGTCATAGGTAACCGATTTAGAATTGGAAGGAACTTTAGAGGTCATCAAATCCAACTCCTTTTATTTTACAGATAAACTGAAACCTGGAAAGATTAAGTAATTTGTTTAGGATCACATTGTTAATCCTACAAAGTAAAATGACCTGCCCAGAATCACACAGGTAATGAGGCAGATCCTTCTATTTAAACTCAGGTCTTTTGACTCCAAATCTAGTATTCTTCTCAATTTATCACACTGCTAGATAGCTAGGCTAGGAAACCTCCCAAGTAGAAAGGACCCTGTGTTCATTTTGTAGAAAAAACTGTAAAGTGAATACATCTGCTTTGTGAATTACAGCATTTACCATACATTGGCAATGCTAAATCATGAGACTTCTTAACTCTTAGTTGTGTGAAGCTCTGTATTCTGGGACTCCTTTCTCTGGAATGGTTTTAGAGAAAAGATAAATTTTAGCCCTCAGTGCTCCTTCAATTTCAATAAATTTTATGAAAACAAGTAGGATGAAAATTACTAGATCTGTGTTGGAATTTGCCAGTATCCCTTCCCTATCTGGTTTTGTTTGTTCCCTCTGCTTCCTTAAGACTGAATTGACTAACTAAATCATGGACATCTGTGCTTAGGGGTGGCTCTGTGTGATGCTATGTGACTAGGGTAAATGAGGTCTTTTCTCTAGCCTTAGAAATCTGTGAAAGTTCACAAATTACAAATCTTGGTCCAGACACTGCTAGCCATGCCTAGCAGTGTCTCATATACCCTCAGGAACCTTAGGCAGAGCTATAATTGAGAAGGGCAGGTGGGGCTTTGGCTAAGATCATGGAGACCTTTCCAGGAAACTTTGAGGAAGCATGCTCTGTTCTATAACTTGCCATCCCCACATTTCCCAGTTTTCCACTGACTTGACACCATAACCCCACCTCCCACATTGTGACTGCCTCAGCTCTGTCCTAGGCCACCTATCCTGAAAGTGCCCACATTTCTTCTTGGGGTTATTCCCTTTTTCTCTCATTGCTTCTGCCCTATACCCTCACTGAATGCTAGGGCCCAGGGTGATGAGCATTGCCTCATTTTTTTTTCTATTGCCTCTGCATGCTAGATTCTCCTAATCTCCATTTCTTAGTGGAAGTCAGGGAGGGATGAGGGAGAAGAGTCAGAGGTTATTGGCTTTGCCATTGTACATTAGACTGGACTTTCCTGGGGCATGTGTTCCCTCCTGTAGTATGACTATACCCGGCTGTGAGTGTCTCACACAAAAACCAGCCATTGCATAATGAAGGTCAAGGCCGTATTCCTCTGTGGGCTCCTGAAGCATCAAAGGAGTTTCTTCTAGGCCTGGACCATGCCCTTCACTCCCTGAGCCTCCTCCTATCACTCCTCCATCCACCCAATTTGTCACTACTTTGTTACTCTTTGGTTCTTAGTTATGGTTCTGGCCTTGGGTGGGCCACAGACATAAAATGCTGTGATCACTTCCTAGTGGCTAAGTATGGCTAACTTTGGGTGACTAGGTGGCACAGCGGATAAAGTACCAGATTTGGAGTCAGAGAGACTCATCTTTGTGAGTTCAAATCTGGCCTTAGATGCTAATTAGATGTGTGACCTTGGGCAAGTTATTTAACCCTGTTTGCCTCTGTTTTCTCATCTGTAAAATGAGCTGGAGAAGGAGATAGCAAACCATGCCAGTATCTTTGCCAAGAAAACCCCAGATGGGGTTACAGAGTCAGTATGACTAAAACAACTAAACAACATGGCTAACTTCAAAGTCTTATTTACAGACCTTGATAATCTCATGAGCAATGACTATGTCTGCCACCTGATACCCTGACACCCCACAGTAATCTCCTCTGGCTACAGTCATATCCTTGGCCTTGCGGCCTTTGGCCATAAATAGCCTATACCTGCCTCTGACCAAATAATAATAATAACTAATCATGGCAACAACAGCAACCATAAAAAGCTCTGATCCTGCTTATGCTAACAGCCATAAGAGCCAAACAGGAGCCAGAGCACTGGGGATAGAACGAGATGGGGAGTGACAAGTGGGGAGAGCTTCTGGTCCATCTCCACAAGGGAGCTAAGGGAAGTTAGAAAGGGAACAAGCCTTCACAAATGAATTCTGTCAAGTCAGTCAAGAAGGTCTCAGAATCAATGCTGACCGCTGGGACAAAGAGAAAAATTTGTTCACATACTCTCAAATTCAATAGGTATTTACCAGGCCCCTCCTGTGGATGAGGTAATATGTCCAATGCCAAGGGAACAGAGGCTGAACAAAACAGTCTTTGAACTCAAGGAACATCCAAGTAACCAAGAATTTCTTTGGCTTCCATGTTTTTAATGAGAAAAAGTCACTAGACAATGGAATAGAAACTCTGACTTTAACAGTGTCTGGGAACAGGTTTGGGGGGCTCCATTTCTGCCCCCTCTTACAGCATTTTTCTTGTCCCCTCCTCTGTGGCCAACCCAAAAGCCATTAGTTCAAAAGTCCTTCATTAGGTCCCTCTTTGGAACACATTAGCAAGCCAACAAATATCATTTATCTTAGAAAAGTGAGTGAAGGCATATTCACCTGTCTGGGCAAGAGAATTAATGCAGCGTCAATAGGAAACCACTATTTACCTCTGCCCCTCACACCCTCCTTTTACTATATGGTATATGGCAGGCTGGTTGGTCAAACACTACATATGGGAGTGAAAAGAAAATGAAGGGATAAGTCAACAGAGTCAACCTCTAGTAGGTGTGGAGGGGACTCAGATGGTTTAAGAGCTGGTTACCTCCAGTCAGAGTAGAAATGAGGGACTGCAAAAGTGCTACATCAAGGAGACTGAATGGGCTGTGATAAGAAAGTCAGGGAAAGGGGCAGCAGTGCAGTGTGTGTGTGTGTGTGTGTGTGTGTGTGTGTGTGTGTGTGTGTGTGTGTGTCCAGTTAAAAGAATACTCCAGAGGTATTTTCCATCCTGGGGAATGCCCCCTGCAAAAGGATCAGGAGAGCAGGAAGGGCGTGGGGGGTAAATGGGAGAACCCACAGGGAATAATCTCATGGGTGTGTACATGCCTGTGTGGCCCAGGAAAAGAAACCAAACAGGTTGATAAGATCTCTCTGTTACCAAAGCAGAGCACCAATTAAACACAAGGCAGATGTGAGCAAACAAGGCAGTGGCGTCCAAAGAGAAAATCGATACCAGATTATGTGCTCTGGCCCAATCATATACCAATTAATATAGAACAGGTGGATCCTGGGGGTGGGAGGTGGGGGGGGCACACACACAGAATGGAAGGTGACCACAGGGCTAGTCAGCCCCAGGGATATCGCCTGATCCTGGAGCTGATTAGTGAGTGAGTGGGTTCCCTGGATGATAAGGAGACCTCCCCATCTGACACAGACCTCTGCAGCTGACTCACCCTAGCTGAAATTGGCGCTGGGTCGCAGCAGTTTCAGAATATTTCAACATTTCCACCAAACTGGGGTGTCAACCCCAGATTCCCTTACAGTCAAAAGGCTCTAACCCCTAAATCTAAAAATGCCTTAGCCAATTACATCCAGTCTGATTATCTGCATGAAGTGGAAGGATGAAGGGATGGGGAAGGGGGTGAATCATGGGGAAAAAAAGTAAAAAGTAGTTGGAGAAAAAAATCATACTAGTTCTCCCTCCATTGGATACAGGGAATGAAAGGGAGGAGAAGGAAGAGGGGAGTCCCACAGGACAGTGAAGAAAGGTTCTTGGTGGGGGGATGATGGGGAAGAAAGTCATCCAGATGTGCAGAGAGTCTGCCATGTGGTTAAATCTGGCTGTAGAAATCTAGGTATTGCTTCTTCTCTAAATGTGTATCCCCACCAGAAAGGTTAGGAAATCAGGTTGAAAGAAGAGGAATGTTGTTCTTCTTTTTTTGTATGTTTGTTTTCTTTTCCACACCACAAGAAGAGCCTGAAAATCCTGGTTTGCAGCCACATCGAAAATGTGACTGGGCATTTCATAAATACGTTCTCAGGAAGATGGCAAAAGACAAACCAGGGAGCATTGCAGCACACAAGGCAGGTGGAGGTGAGCAGAAAGCACAGTCTGTGTGTACCAGGGTGGTCACCATAAGGATGACTGACATGCAGGGGGCCAGAACTGCAGAAGCATTTGCCTGTGGAGAGAACTTTTGCTAAGTTTCCCTGAGATGGATCAACGGCAACACAGGTCTTGAGTGAGAAGGGACCTTAAAGGTGTCTAACCCAAACCCCTTCAGAGAGTTCTGAGAGGTTAAACAACTTGTCCAGTGTATCACAAGTATTGAATGTCATAGGTAGAATTTGAACCCAAATCCTACACTCTCTTCCCTGAACTACAGTCAAGAACTTCAAATCCAGAGTCTGGGAAAGAAAACAGAAAACCATAGCTAGGGGTTTAGTTCATGCCTGCACAAACACAAACAGGTGAATGGAAGCAAGAGGCCTGAACTTGTAACTATCAAAACATAATGCCCTAAAATTCCCTCTTCCCTGAAGCTTTCCAAGACTCAGGAAAAGGTGGCTAAATCAAGGATGCATAAGTGAAACCAAGAAGCAAAGAAGGAAGCAAGGAAAATAATATTTTCCCACCAATGCCTTTCTGCTGACATAAAAGGATACTGGCTCTTCTCTGACCCTTTCTTAAGAAGGCAGCCCCACTGGCCACAAACCTTGAAATCTGTAGCTTCTCCTCGACCCCTAGTATCTCATGTCCCCTGATGCACAAGCCCCAGAGACAGAGACTTTTTGTGAGGGGGTGGTCCATGGTCCATGGACTGTTGCATGCTAAAGAAAAACGAAATTTGCTAGCCGAATATTTTTTAGACATTTTGCAAGATGCACGGCCTCCCTGACAATTTTTAATGTACTAACTGCCTGGTCCAGTGAGCTGATTAATTGGTGCTGGAGAGATCAATAAAAAACAGAAAATTAAAACAATTTTAAAGTGATTAAGTAGTTTAACACCTGTCTCCCGTCACGTCAGCGCAGGAAGAAAAATAAAGCAGGTGTCGAAGGGGCCTCCTGAAGCAAGAGAAAACAGTGCCTGCCTTGGAGAAATGACAAATCATAGCTGGTGGATCAATCTGAAGGCTGCTTGCACTTCCCTAACCCCAATGCTGCTAACAGAAGCCTGGGGACCTCAAGGAGAAGGCTTGGCATCTCCTCAGGCCTCTCCTGCATTGGTTAATGTCTTGGGAGCAACCACCTGGTCCCAGTTTCAAGAGATCCTTCTCTTCTTCCTTACTTTGAGGGAGTCCATATACTCAAGAAAAAAAAATCAAAGCAGAAAGTAGCATGGAGAGGTTACTTAAGAATATTTACTTATAGCTTGGAAGGATCTGAAATGCTAAGCGACCAGTCAAGCTTCTGTTATTGTCCCAACCATTCAAGAGCCCAAATCCTGTGTAATCTACATGCATTTAAACTGTATCAGGTCATTCATAGGGATGGAAAAAAGTATCTGCATCACCCCCATTTCTAAAAATTAACACACTCCATCCAGAGGGGTTCACCCCTCCATCTCTAGCCTAGAGGGGAGCTTGGACAACCAATAACTTTGGAGCCCCAGCTACCAGCATTCTTAGCTTTAAAAAAATAACATAACCAAATTTCACGACAAAAGAACTTGAACAAACCCTACCCATATCTTTATGAGGAATCAGGATTATAACAAATCAACTGATCAGTCAGCTCTTTACTGCACTTTCCATCAACAGGTGGTAAGAATGTGACCAGTTGGCAGGTGACAGGAGAAGACAACACCTCAAGCACTCCTGTAAGATC
This sequence comes from Bettongia penicillata ogilbyi, assembly GCA_023548195.1. Lineage (NCBI taxonomy): Eukaryota > Metazoa > Chordata > Mammalia > Diprotodontia > Potoroidae > Bettongia > Bettongia penicillata. The sequence goes on along the minus strand of JAJHZJ010000180.1, from coordinate 4,412,059 downwards.
CTTGTGTTGTATGTGTCTTCAGTAAGAGCAGCAACTTCGCAACCTGAAATCTTGATAGGTGAAGGTGTTTGTCCGCTGGCCTCACAGAAGGGAGAAATCAGTGGCTCTACCTACCTGGCAGCCTCTTCAAGTATCATAGAATCTATGAGTGCAAAGGGACCTGAAAGCTAATCCTACACTTTGATTTTACAGATGAGGAAATCAAGGCCAGGAGAGATGAAGAATTTTGACCAAGGTCACTCAGGCAGTAAGTGGAGAAGTCAGGATTCAGACCTAGGTCCTATCATCTCAAATACAGTACTTGTTCCATCGTGACTTCTGTTGCATTTATCTGAATCCACTTCCCTGAAAGTCAATCAACTGGTTCTCCCTGACACAAGAATCCTTCACACATTGGCTAGTGGAGAGGTCCAACTCCATTACTCACCTTGAATTCGGGAGTATGGAGTGGGTAACAGATGGGATGTTTTCGTACAAAGTACTCTGTGCACTTCTGCAATAGTACAGTTGGGACCTGGGGGTATACTTCTCACTTCATAGATCACAGGATACTAGCCATTTTTGCTAAGGGGATTTAGATCCAAGAAGTCATACAGCAACCGAGAGCTAAGTTCAGAGACAAAATCAGTTCAAAATTTCTCCTGGCAGACAAAGCCTTCACCAGCCCCTCTCATGCTTCATGCTGTCAGACACTGAGAAGCAGCGGTATGAAATGCATAGACATGCAATATGAGGAACAAGACAGCCTTCAGGTTGTTAATTAAGGTTATTTACTCATCACCAAGCTGTCTGCAAGGAGAGTAACTTCATGGTTACAGCAACTCTCAAACAAGGAGGGACATCAGTGGAGACAGTGGAAACACTTAACAACATTTTGGATCTTGGGAGTTTTGAAGCGGTTGTCTACCATCAGATTTAGCTGATACCCCAGCAACTTGCCTCCAGAATCCTAGGACATAATGAGCTAGAACCTCTTCAGGAATGAATTGGTTAGGGTAGAGATTTGCAGTGTGGAAGAGTAGAGAGCTGACCTCAGAGTCAAGAAAACCTTGGTTCAAATACTGACTCTGAGACTACAGTTAAGTCATCTATCAGTGTCTCAAGCAACTCTCTAAAACTGTACTTTGCAGAACAGGCATTGATCAGTATTGGAAGAGGAAGCTTCCTCACTAGCGTTTCCTATATACATAAAATAATAGGTCTTGCCCTCCCACCCAATACAAATCAAATCCCCAAATGACAAACAAAAGACACCTAAGCACCTGCCACTGGACGTCTTAGTCCAACCAATATTCAGTAGAACCAAATCTCAGCAAACAAGAATTGGGACAATCTTGGAGCTTGCTGAAATGATGTGATCTTTGTACAGATGTGGTCAAAAAGAGAGTAAACAAGGCGCCACAGGCTAACTTTTCTCCTCTGTCCCAGATTGTTAGTGTGCAAAGAACATCTGCTTTGGGGTTCACCTTTCAACTTGAATCAGACCTGATGAGGACTCATCTGGGCAAAGAGGAGTCAATGGTATCCCGGAGGGCCACTGCAAAAGAAAGTCCAGCCCAAAGCCCTTTGGCACTCTCAGAAATAGTTCTGTGTACCACTCTCAGGCCCAGAGCAGTTCCCTACAGTGTGACTCTGGCTGACAGAGATAAAGTTTCCCTGGGCCCAAGTTCCAAACTTGGCTGTTTTGTTTCTGTTAAAATGCAATTGTTTTTCTCCAGAGTGTGCCGTGACTGCTCAGCGTCAGGAAGATGTATGGAAAGCCCCACTTCAATTCGGCATCCCTTTTCTCCCAGACAAACACGGTCGGATTTTAATAAATCAAAGAGCCACACTGTTTAATAAAAATTTATTGACTTACAAGTGATTATTTATCAAAAGGCCATTAATAGCAGGTACTGAAATGATGTGTTACTGGGTGGTGCAGGGAGACTAATAGGAAATCAATGCAGCCAGCCAGCCAGAATGCATATGAGAAGCCCACCCCCCTAGCCAGCGCAATTTCACCAGCAAAATTCACCAGACGCTACCCCTGGTGCAATGAAAAGTTCTCCCTTTTTATTTATCGTTTACAAATGAAATGATCGATACTTTTAATCTAGAGCAAAATTTATTAACTTTCCCATCGGAGAGAGACATATTGACTCATGGGGGGTGGGTGGGAGGGTGGTGTTAGTGCAACAGAAGATGGATGGTTGGATGGTCAGCTCTTAACCTGTCCAAGAGTCCGTGTGTGTCCAACTGCCCTTCCGGCATTGACATCAGAAGCCATCTGGGATGACACTGAATGGAGAAATCAAGTCTGACTATTCAAAGGTGAAAGCAGACAGATGTTGCCTGAGTAAGATCCTTCAGGAGAGAGCAGAAAGCAGTATTCCTCAGGTTCTAAAGGGCCTTGATTTTGTGGTCAATTCTCAGAACAGGATGGAAGGATGGACAGGGCAGACTCCAAAAATACTAAAGTTACTACCCAGCATTGCCAAGGATTCTGAACTAAGGACTTGAAGGGGATAGGTCCCTCCACCTTCACCTAGCTCAGTACTCAAGTTTTAAAATCGTAGGCTGGTTTTTCACTACTCATCATCTTATCATGTTTTTTTTCCTTTTAATCATCCATGGGCAGAAATGGGGTATGTTAACTGGATGAAGCTATAGGGCGGAGCAATGAAATCAATGTTGGTTGATGAGGATGACACCTTTGCAGGTACAATTTTTTTTAATTGGCATAGTTCTCTACTGAATCTTAAGTGCTTTCACCAGCTGTTAGCTAATAAAATAAAATTTAAAAATAACTTTTCGGAATCCATTGTAGGGAGCATATTCCAAGGACAGTAATTTCCCTTAACCATCTTAGAATCCATGGGTATTCTTTAGACACTTGAACCAAACAACTGGGATAAAAAAAATCCCCTAGTGGGGGACATATGGTTGGTATCTAGGCTCAAGAGCTAAGAACCAGCATTGTGAATTAATCCATACTTCTGAGTTTGAATACAGACACAGGGGTCACAGGGATGATACATTTTTGTTTTTTCAAACTCTATGCGGTACCCTGCGGCATCACACACTTAATATTATCACCCCCTTCATGAAATCTTTTTTCTGCTCTCCCCCTCCCCAACTAGCCAGTTTTATAAAAGCGTTCCCTACCTACTCACAGATTTTGTCTGGATTCCTCCTTTACCCCTCTATCACAATCTGCATAATACCCTACTCATTTGTGGGTATCTTATATGCACTTTATGCTCTGCAAATTGTTTGAGGGCAGGGACTGGGACTATGTCACTTTTCATCTATAAACACCTGGAACCCAAGGAAACAAACTGGATTATCCTGGGACCTTCAGAAGCCAACAACAGGGAGCAGCTGAGTAGATGAGTTTGTGCAAGTGCATTACAGTACCATACAGAAATTATTTTTACTTTTTCCCATCCACTTTTCCCCTACCTGCCCCTTTTTCTTAGGAAAGTGTCCTACCTTCTCTTATGTCTTTTGGTATAATTGGGAACTTTCCTCCAAACCATGAGAAAATCACTTTATATCCTTATGTTGCAAACAAGGCCGCATCACCTTGCTCTCAAGTACAAAGATCACCCTTCAATGTCTAAGAACAAAATGGGATCTGAAAGCACTCGTCTGTCTCCAGTACAAGTTATAAGTGATGCTCCAGATTGGTAACAGCTTCCTTGTATATCAACAGCCACAGGCTTAATCTTGTTCTTTTGTTAGAAAAAAGAATAAACCAAAACAAAAAAACCTGCATCTGTAGCCAGTATACAATAAAACAAACCCTCAAATATATACAAGGGTTCTTCCAAAATTTACACATATTTTTTAAAAGAACAAAATATCTCAAAAGTCTTTAAGACTAATTTGAAAAAATATTAGGGTATCAGCTTAAATAGGTTTCCCAAGGAACTGAAAAAATTTGAAAGTCCTATTTATAGACAAGAAAATAAACCTTTTGTTAGAACACTTCCTAAAAGAGGGTCCAAAAGAAGATGCTATTGCAACCAGAGTAGGTTCGAAATGGGGCAAAGGGAATGATTAGGAGATTAGTAGTAGAGTACGTTTTCTCTGGCAATATCTGGAAGGTTATTCAGAAGACTGATAGGCCTTGGCCATGGCACCAAAGAAGCAGAGGCCCTCTGCATATAAAATGAAGACTGAGGTGGCAGTATCTATTTAAGAAGCCATGTTCCTACCATCGTCAAAAAGTCTAACCCAGAGATTCACTTACCATGGCCTCTGGAGGACTATGGATGACTCTGTACATTCAGGTGCGGAGGAGGCCACGGAGCCAGTTTGTGGCTTGATAGTGATAAGGATTTGAGGAATGGATGACCCTTGGCAGTGACTCAGAGTAGCAACAGGAAATTTGACTTTGGATCTTGCCTCATTATAACTGAATAAGCTAAGAAGAAAATCAGAAGATGTCTCTTCCGGCTTGAAAAAAAAGTTTAAAGAACACAATGCCCATTATGCCCTTTTAGATCCTACCAGATTTCTTAATCCAATCTTGCTGAAGCCACCATGTTTATTCCTTTACCCCCAAGCTCTCTCTTGAATTCCACCAGGTCCAAACCAACTTTTTGACTGATTCTTGCCACCCCTTCCCTCTCTATCCTTTGGGTCAGATCATGGATCCCTCTGGCACTCTGGTGAAGACTAGAGACCCTTTCTCAGAATAGTGTTTTAAAAGACATAAAACACAGAGGATTACAAAGGAAGCCAGCTAGATTGAAACACAGTTATCAAAATGTTTCAAAAAAACCAAGTTCACAGACTGTAGTTTTAGAACCCCTGCATCTACACTGCTCCCTCATCACAGAACTTTAACTGTTATTTCTCAAATATGAGTGGTTTCAATGTTCTGGGACAAGGCTGGAAAATTTAGGCAATCTTGTATTTATTTATATGAACAAAGGCAGCTCTCCAGTTTGTCTTTTTCTTGGCAATACTGTTTCTTCTTCACACTCTATGAGACAGAAAATCAGGATCCCTTTAGGCCCCGAGATTACCTTACAAATAAAAGTATTGTATTTTGTTGGGGTTTTTAAAAGAAAGAGGGAGAATCTTTTTTATAATCCATTCAAAGCTGTAACCCAGAGCAAAAAAAAAGGACAAGGAAGAAGGAAAATCCATCAATTCATTCACCAGCCAAGACAACTTTATTTACTCACAAAAACAAATTCAAAGCCCGGGGCAGCAGCTCCGAGCTCAGATCCTGCCAGTCAACGGACCTTGACTTATAACACTGAGCATCTCCCATACATCTCACATTAGCACTTTAATCCTCACAACACCCCTGTGAGGTAGGTATCATCACCCCCAAGTTACATACGGGGAAAGTGAGGCACAGATTGACAACTGCAGCAGAGTCCAGGATCAGAACTAGCCTCTGAACTTAAAACGACCCCTGGCCCCTACCACAGAATGATGGTCTATGCAGCCTCTTCAGTCTCATTTGGTGAAGTCCTGTGGATTTATCACAGGAATTAAAAACTTCATTAGGGAGTAGGGGGAGGAGAGGGGTGGTGGAGAACAACCTGAAGACCACCATCACCTTTACTATAAATTTCTGCAGAGATACAAGGACTAGGGACTGTTTTTATGCTGAAACAATACTTTGCTTCAGTCATTCTTCTTTGAAGAGCAGGACAGAACCCACAAAAGTGAGCCTGGCACATGGCTATTGTAACAGACTTCTCCCTAACAAAGGGAGAAGTGGCCAAGTTCTTCTAAAGACACAGCTCCATACAAGGTGCACAGGTATAGAGTTCACTTTAATGTTATTCCTCCAATGGATTTAATTGTAACAGAAACAAGAAGGCATTTCTTCTTGGGCAGCAAAACCTAGTGGCATTCACTCCAGGCAACCAAGGGGCAAGTGACACCAAGGCCTGAAGGATCCAGGTGTGGCTCTGAAGAAGCTCGAGTTCAAGAATTCAGGAGCAGCTCTGATGAGCTCCGGAGCCCAGGAGGATGCAGCAGTGGCATAGCAGAAACTCCAGCTGGCTCACAGATCAAGAGTAGGGAGGAGAGGCTCCATCAAGGCTGAGGCAAGGGCTCAGGAACGGCTCCGGTCCTCATGGTTCCCAACAATCATCTTGCTATACAGTTTCTGTTGCTCCTCCTTGAAAGTATCCTTCACTTTCTCCCTTTTTAGGCCTCCATCCCTGAGAAGAAAGGGGAGTGGATATAAGAGTAAAGAAGGGGCCCAATCGAGATAGTCACTCTTGCTTAGTAAGTACATGCAACTAATAACTCAGAATTGAGAAACAAAGGCCAGTTAGGACCAAACATGGCTCTCATTAAGCATGACCACAGAAACTAGCTGAGGATTAGTTCATTCACCCCTTTCAATGTGGAAACCTGCTCTTGCCTCAGGTTTACGGTAGTAGCACTGTACTTTTTACCCTCAAAGCACCTATAATAATGTTAAAAATTCTTTTATGTTCCCATTCTCTCATACTTATCCCAAATCTTATGGAAAAAACACAAGTCATGTCAACTTCCGTTTACAGATGAGGAGCTGGGCTCATGTGTCAACATGAAGTAACTTTTTAAATCTATCACTAATCCAAACCCTGAAATACTTGTGTAAATACTTGGAAACAGGAAGAAATTCATTGTCCTGCTTGCTCAAGGATCGATATATACAATGATTCCCAATTACAAGTCCAAGGTCCTCTGGGACACCGGACTTGGAATTAGGAAACTTGAGTTTGAATCCTGATGGTCATTGAATAGCTGGGTGACTATAAGCAAATCAATAAGCACTGATAAAAGTTATGTGCAACACATCATGCTAAGTGCTGATACAAACAACGAGAAACAGTCCCTGTCCTCGAAGAGTTTACATTCTATTTTTTTTAAATTAAATTATTTTGTTTTCACTGTTCCACAATCACTTCCATATATCTTAGATTTTTTCCCCTTCCTCCCCCTAATCTCCCCCTCCCTCTCCACTCCTTCCCTGAGACGGCATAAAATCTTATATAGGTTCTACACGTACTTTCCTATTAAATACATGTTGCATAGAAAGAGCTTACATTCTAAAGGAAGAGATAACAGGTACAAAAATCTATATGGGCGCATGCACACAAACACAAACACACACATGCACACACAGTAGATGGAAGGTACTCCGCCCATCCCTACTCCCATCTCTACCCTTTTAGAGGGAAGCAGATGAGAGGACAGAGAAAAGTCTGCTATAAGAAGATGGCACCTAACCTGCTTTGTGAAAGAGTGGAAGTCTAGGCACTAGAGACAGTTGATGAAAAAGCCCAGAGAATGGAGGTGGAACCTCGGGATGAGAGACAGCAAGAAGGCCCACACAGCTGGATCAGAGGGTCTGTGCACAGACTGCTTTGTGGAGGCCAAAAGAATTCTACACATAGCATGATAAGTTTTTGCCTGGAATTGTGTCAGCCTTAGGAATGAGTCAAACTACTCAATTTACTCCATTAAGCTGGTAGGACAGCCTCATTTCTCCATAGTTAGGTATAGTGATCTCATTTTAGGAGACCAAGCTCTCATAAAAAGGACAGAGGAAATCTGGTTGCTTCACTCACCACAACAGGTCAACCAGCCCTCCCTGCCTGGCGATGGCTGACTTTACCCGGTTTGCAAAGTGAACAGCATCTTCATTGGCCTGCAAGAAAAAAAAAATAGTTACTACCAATCAAAACCTGTTCATGGTGATGAGAAAGCAAATAAAAACAAACCATCCATCTAGGTGCTCACCTCCCTGGTCATGGGGGGAAGATACCAAACGCTGCAGACAATCGCCCAGCTGGTCATCATTCTCAGAAGATAGGTCACCATCCCATATTTGCTGCTGTTCCAGAAAGCATCTCCAAATTGAGGGTCATACTGAAAGTCAAATGAAAACTAGGTGATGTGAAGTCCCTGATCCCCCTCAGCTGTTTAGCCAACAGTAGTACTCATCTGCCTTTTTAATGTTACAATGGAAGTCCTGGGGCCTCTTAAAAGTGTAAATTATGAAGTTGAGGTTGTCTGCGGCAACATTAACTGCCATTTTTCTGCTCATTCTGACTCAATGTAACTTTGGAAGTTCACTTTGACTATCAGTTTTTCTCTCAACCAGGACTTTCCTTGAACAAATCCTTTCCCCACCATTATTCTCAATATCCTCTCTGTTAAGCTGTGACAGTCCCTCTCAGTTCTCATTCTCCTTGTCTCTCTGCCTCCTGGCTTCCCTAACAACTTTGTTTGTGTCACAGCTAATGTTTCCCCTTCAAGCTTTCCCAATATCCCTTTAATGCTTTTCCTCATGCACATAGTTGTCTGCATGTTGTGTCTCTTATTAAGCAGTGAACTCCTTGAGTGCAGGTACCATTTTTGTATTCCCAGCACTTTGCACAGCATGTGACTTACAAGTGGTGCTTAATAAATGCTTGTTGACTTGATTCATCTATACGTTACTCATTTATAAAATTACATGTGCATCTTACTATCATTCTTTATAAAGGCATCTAACCCCCCAAATAAGAGTAAACAGAAAATTTTATGTATCCATGTTACACACACATACAGAATTTTATCAGTCCCTTTATCCACACTATCATCATGGCATTAGCAGTCACTAATAAATAAAGTACTTGTATTTATTCGGGTATGTCTGAATCAATCTTGAACTTTCCAACAACGGAGCTAGCCTAGCCTAAATACTTTCATTTTTCAACAGTTCCAAGAAAGGAAAAACATTTAAGAGAACCATCAGCTTCTTGTGGGGATTATGGCTGGAGCTAGGTAATACCTGTTTCACTCATCAGCTGAAAAATATAAGTTTTAGTTCTCCAGTGGCACTTGTCAGGATGAATAGAGCAACCTTTGTGAAATGAGTTTCTTATGTTTGTTTGGCTTTAGAAATGAAGACATTTTATTTTATCCAAAGAAGATAATAAAGCCAGAAAAAGAGAGACCTTTAAGAGTAATTAATGTGATTTAAACTACAGTGTCATTATATTGTGATGACATAATTCTAAAAACATGCACATTGCTTATTTGGTCTTGACATACAATTTCATCAGTTTGGAAAATAGGCTCCTAGTGTGGAAACTAACTCCCATGATACAAATCAGTAATTTGTCAACAATAGCTTGGAGTTGCCTGGGGCACTGAAAAGCTAAGTATCTACACAGCCAGGTTGTAACAGAGAAGGCTTCCTGACTCCAAAGTTTTTGTCCTACTATGCCACAATGCCTCCCTATGAAGACATTATGATATTGTTTTTAAAAGGTAGAGTCCTTTATTCAGAACTCACCTTCTCTATCAGAAAGGGCGGGCAACCAAAGAGAAAAAACAAAAGTCCAAAATAGCCAAGAATTTCTCACCAATGGGTTATGAGAATTAAGACTAAATGGTAAGTGGAAATGTAGTATTAGGCTTAGATTCCTCTCCCCCGCTTGTCCAAGTCAATATGACAAGGAAGAGCAGTTACCCTAACACTGATAATCAAAGATTATGCTACCAATCTACTAAAAATTTGGAAGTTGTCTAGAACACCAGGACAGTGCTTTTAATAAACCACAAAAAATATGGCTAGGTCAAGACAAGGTGCTATTACAGTGGACAGCTAGATCATGTAATAGAAAGGGTACCAAGTCTGAAATCACAAAGACTCCTCTTCCTGAGTTCAAATCTCAGACTGACTCCAGGCACTCACTAGCTAGGTGACTCCATGGAAAATCACTTCATCCTATTTGCTTCAGTTTATCTGTGAAATTATGTGGAAAAGGAAATGGCAAACCACTCAAGGATCTTTGCCCCCCTACCCCCAAAAACCTCAAATGAAATCATAGAGTTGGACATGACTAAAGATGACTGAACAACAAAAAATGTGGAGAAAGGGCTTTCAGCACAGAACTATAACTTACTTGATCTGGGGACATTAGCATGATTCCTTAAGCCCTAAAACAAACACACACACATGCATATGCGTGCACACACACACACACACACTCAGCTGTGGAGATGGATGAGTATACACATTCATCTCCAGGTCAGTTTTGGCCAGTCAGAGAGAGGTTCATCTGTTCAGTGGTTTAGTTAAGGCTAGATTAGATGATTCCTAAGAACCCTTTTAGCTTCTGGTGAAGTTCTTAGACCATATAAAGACAAAAGTACTAAACTATTATCCTTAGGGATTGGGTTTAGATTTATTTTTTTAGTAGTAAGGATGGGTTTTCATCAACTTATCTATACCTTCCTTTGAATGGTCCAGTTATGGTAGCTGCATCACCCATTGTAGAGGATCCATCTTTTTATATTTTGTTGGACACTATACTATATTCCATTTAAACTATTTATGAAGGTCTGTATCCCAAAAAAGGTAATAAAAACGGGAAAAGGACCCACATCTACAAAAATATTTATAGCAGCTCCTATTGTGATGGCAAAGAACTAGAAATTGAGAGGGTGTTCATCAATAGAGGGAATGGCTAAAGAAGCTATGGTATATGAATATGATGGAATACTACTACTGTGCTGTAAGAAATGAACAGACTTCTGAAAAACCTGGAAAGATCTATATGAACTGATGCTGAGTGAAATGAGCAGAGCCAGAACATTGTACACAGTAACAACCATATTGTACTATGACTAACTTTGATAGACTTAGCTCTTCTCAGCAATGCAAGGATCTAAGACAACTCCAAAAGACTCATAATGGAAAATGCTGTCCACATCCAGAGAAAGAATTTTGGAGTCTGAATGCAGATGGAAGCATACTATTTGCTCTCCTTATTTATTTATTTTGTTTCTTCTTTCTTGTGGTTCCTCCCATAAGTTCTAACTATTCTTTACATCATGACTAATGTGAAAATATGTTTAATATGAATGTATAAGTAGAGTCTATATCAGATTGCACACTGTCTTGGGGGGAGGGGAGAAAATTTAAAACTCAAAATCTTACAGAAGTGAATAATGAAAACTAAAAATAAATTAATTATACATATAAGAAAGAATAAACTATCTATAAAAAAAAAAGAAATAACCTGGTAAAAAATGATTTTGCATGAACAAAATTTATGCAATTAGGAAAAGAAGTGTTATAGACTTGGGATAAATCTTTTTATCAAAATCTTTGATAAGGGTCTGAAATCCAATATTTGGACAACTGACGTAAATATATAGGACCAAAAGCCATTTTTCAATAAATAAGTGGTTAAAGGATATAAACAATGGTTCTCAAAAGCACTATAAACTACTATGTGTTCCAAATGACTATTAAGAGAAGTGTAAATCAAAGCAATCCTATGGTTTTGCTTTATATGCCCAACAAATTGGCAAAGATGACAAAGATGGTAACAGGTAATGTTGGAGGGGTGGTGGAAAGATGGGCACATTAATTCATTGTTGGTCAGCTGTCAACTGGCTTAACTATTCTGGAAGGTAATTTGGAATTATGCAAATAATATGACTAAAATGTCCATAACCTTTGCAAAGTCCAGCGATCTTATTATGAGGCATATACTCTAAAAAGGTCAATGACAAGAAAAAGTCTCATACACACCAGAACATAGACAATAGCAATTTTTTGTGGTATCAAAAAGTTGGAAACAAAACAGATGTCCAATTGATTGGGCAATAAGTAAACAAAATATTACTGTACTGTAAGAAACAACCAATGTGATGAAAATGGAAAACTGTAAAAGATATAATAACAAATGAAGGAGGCAGAACCAGAAAAACAATATACCTAATGAATGCCTACAACAGTGTTAATGGAATGAAGCAAAAGCAACAAAAAATCAAAACAGAACACTGAGAAACTATAATGACCAAGCTTGATCCCAGGGAAGAGCTAGGAAAAGCTACCTCCCATGGGTATAGAAAGATTGACTTTTTTTTCCAATATATTGGTTGTTTTTGCTGAACATTTTTCCTCCTTCTCCATTTTAAATTCATTATTATAGGGGATGGCTTTCTGGAAGAGGTTTGGGGAAGATACACTATAGGAAATACAGATGAAAATTTGCTTAATGCTAAATGGTTTACCATTTTCCCCAGGTTCGGAGAAGAAAAAAATTATACATCTTAGGGCTAAAAAATTTCTTTCTTCTGTCTGCACTATGGACAATTAACCATTCTTCTTCTCTAATACTCTAGGCACAATGACTTCAGTCCAACCAAAAAAGTCACTCTACTGGAAAATGATCAACCCAGTCATTGGTAACCCTTGCTTCTTAACTCCATCTTCTCCTACTATATACCAAGGTTTCGAGGTAAAATAACTGCTCTCTCACAGATGGTAGGTTTTATACCTTGATAGCAACAGGATAAACCGTGGCTCCAATTTCAAAACTGCCCTTCTTGAACATCATCACCGATGTGTTATTGATGCAAGTTCCTGAAAATAAAAGAAAAAAGCTATTTCCTCTCTTCTTAACCTTACACATATAAATTGTACTCTTAGAGATCATGGATCCAGAAGGAATATACAACTAGTAGAATTAGTTTTCTGGAAAAGCTTTATCTCTTGCTCTTCTCTAAAAACGCTCTTCAAATGAGAAAAATTCCTGAAAATAAATCCTACATGCTCTTAAGCATCCTCAGTTGACCGATTAAAGGGACACTCTTCTCAAAGGGAGGTTATTTTTCCCAATGAGCTGATGTCAACACTAGCAACTACAAGGTCAGAGAGCCTTACAAAGTTCACAGGGACTTCCAAACAGTTCAGCTAGAAATGTTGTAGAGACTGGAATGATCATTTGTCAAGAATACTGTAAAAGGGATCCTGCACCTAGAAGTAGGTTGGATTAAACAATTAGTAAGATCTCTTTCAACAAAATTCTACAGGCCTCAGGTGCTATTAAACACCCTGGACAGGAAAGGACAACAAAATCCAAGAAGAGATACCATATATACTACTACCAAAGTCAACAAGCCAAAGTCATTTTATCCTAAGGCATCATGATATATGAATTCTCTTACAGCCTCCCTACACAAAAATAATTTGTTTCATTCATCACTCTCATGTGGTCGTACTTTCTTCCCACTCCATTCCTTATCCCTTTACCCCTACTATTAACTAACCTTCTGGGAAAATGAGGATAGGTAGTTTGCTCTTATCCTGTACATGCTCAGTCAGTCTTGGGATAAAGAAAAAAAGGAAATTAAAGTTTAGAAAAAACTATCTCTATCATTTATCATCATATTATTGAAATACATGCATTAAGAACCTTTATGTATTTGATACAGTGTTAGATGATTTAATAAACATGTTTCCTGATTTAAAACAACACTGACAAAGATATGGAAGATACAAATTCAATATTAAATTTATATGCCTATTAAATGCTTTACTAACATTTTTTGCATACCAAAACAGTAGTAGAGTCAGTGAGCATAGTGCCTCATACAGAGGGCATATACAACCCATATTTGCTGGTTAATCAATTGATGATATAAGAGTCAATATGGAGATGCTGAAGGAAATTCAGACAATGTAAAAATAAAAGATATTGAGAAAAATATATTTTTTTAAAAAGAATCAATATGGTGGGTCAGATCTACATATATCTACTTCGTTATGTTTCTGATAATGGTTTCAAGTAACATTTTGTGGAAAAGTATGACTGTCCTTCCTATGGGAGATAGTCCCATCTACATTGATTCTTTACTAATATCAAATCTTAACCAACATAGTCAGGCTTTTGTACATAGTGGGTATTTAATGTTTACGGAATTATGTTTATGGTAGGTCCCTTCTTCTCCCAGGAGACTTATTAGTTATAGCAATGCTTACCTTTCAGCCACCAGGTGGCGATCTTTCACTTCAGACCGTTCAAACCACACATGAGGGCAGGCCTTCACCATAGCTTTCTGAATCACACCCATCAGTCCCCCATGAATTTGGCCCACCTAATCTCAGACCAAGGAAGATTTATTAGTGAAGCTGTCCTAACACAAATGCTGGAGTCCCAGGACATGGCTCTTTAATAATAAGAAAGTCCTACTTCTAAAGGTAAGATCAATGTCCCAACCACTCACCCTCTTGGATTTTATTCCACATCAGTTTGGTTAATGCCCCATCAGCATTAAATGTCTTCTTTTAATCAGTGGTGCCAGTGAAGGATAGCTACAAACACAGCTGAATCCCATAGAACTAGAATAATGTGTATCTTAAGTGAAACCCACCCCCACCCTGTGGAGTATAATCCCATCTGCCCTTGAATCCAGATCCCTTTCAAATATCCCGTTCCCTACCTTTCACCCCTTTTTTCCATGATCTACCTGGAGACATGAAGTGAAACCTCTAACCACACCCTCAGCAACCTGGGGCAGTTTCTGCTCAGAATGTCACCAACAAGGTTGCAAAGTGGTCGCTAAAGCCCTAGGGACAAAGAAAGCATCTTGGAAGGAGGTAATCCAAACTGGCATGTGGGTATATATGTGTGTATGTGCTTTTGAAAAGACACTCTACAAAAATTACCTTAGGGTCTAGCATTTCCCCAGCCCTGGCCTGTACTAAAGTAATTAAGCCATAAACAAAGAAATGGAGAGAGGACCTCTTACCATGGCATAGTAGCCATCACTGGCTAGAATGATAACATCAATGGGAGAAGTATGATTGGCTACACAGATGCCGCCATTCTTAGGTCGATTTTCCCTAGTTTAAAACATACAAAATTATAAAATACACAAAATAAAATACATAACACTTGATGCTACTCCTGTGCACTTTTCACATTCTACTTTAAGTATTCCTGTCCTATTTCCCCTGATACTTGAGGGTTCAAACTACAGTTTGCCCTTAGCTGAAGCACACTCCTTCACCTGTCTCTCAAGGAACTTTCTTCCTTCAGCTAAAGTACCATGTGAAGCCTCTATTCTCTTTACATTTATTCTGTCTATACTCATATATGTCTTGTTTCCAATTTGAAGGGTAGGGATTATTTCAGTCGTTGTATATATCCCTAATATCTAGCACAGAGCAAGTACTTCATAAATACTTACTGACTAGAACTCTCTTGCTCATCTTTGAATCTGCAGCCCATATACTCACTCACAACGGGAGACAACAGGAACTTGATAACAGCTTGTTCAACTCCACTGAAATGATGAACTCAATGCTAATCCCCCACCTTACGAGAGCTACAGTGATTCTAGCTAAAAGCCTCAGAAAAACGTCCTTTCTGCTTGTCACTAAGGAATGGTACCTTTTGCCAGGACTATTACTTATGTTTCTGATCACTAATCTAAATTTGGTAACTGTCTCACCTGTCATGGTAAGTAATGATGGCGGTCAGGGCACGGACGCAGATCCGATAACACATCAAGTGTACGTGCTTACTCATGAATTCCTTAAACCTGCAACAACCAAGATAAAGGCATATGTAAGAGGAAGTGGAAAAAGTCAATGACTCCAGCTATTCAACTATTACTATTTACTAGCTTTTATGTCTGCAAAGTAGTTTTAAAATATATATATACACACACGTTATATATGTATATATAATACATATTATATACACATGGCTTTTTATTAGTTATTCCTAAAAACCCTGTAAAAGGTCATAGTATTATTGTATTAGTATCTCCACTTTACACAGGGGAAAACTGAGGCACAGAAAGAGAAGAAGTGACTTAAAGTCACACAGCAAGTTAATGTGTATTAAAACTCACAGCCCCAGAGTTTGCAGTCTCGGTGAACCATGCTGTCTCCTAGATCCTCTTCCTCCCCAATCAATCCCTGCCCCAAAGAGCCACATGTTTGCCAGAGGAGACTCTCCAAAGCAGGGCAAGAACCAGAGAGTCAAACCCTCTCACCAGCCTGGCCGGAAGAAAAAGAGGTCTGCTAGCCCTGGGACTTCCCAGAACTCTGAACTTTCCCAAAAGGAGCCCCACTTTCCTTCAAAGACTACGCTCCTTTAACTCCTCACAATCTATTACTAGAGCAGACAATCAAAACTAAAGACTTAGGTAAAAAACAGCTAACATCGATCTCAGTTTCACATCCCTTCACCTCATGCCTCTAAAATGGAGGGGATATGGAGTCTATTTCATACAAGGGAAACTAAGAACACTCTACAGATCTGGGCGTAAGAGTTAAGAAGGAGATTATTTTTAAATGATACTAATCTTTAACTTATCAGCCTTCTAATAAGTCTCTAGAGACCTGGATTTGATAAAAGAAATAGCCTCAGTGTTAGTAACTATACTGCCTTACCCAGGGATCCCATTCCCTTTATACACAGACATCAGAAATCTGCTCACCTTCCATTTGGCAAATATCCCACCATGGTTGTGCCCACCACCAAAAGGCTGACCCCCGTGAAGGCAAGAGCTATCCTGTAAGAGGAAAACAGGTTAGAGGACAGCAAACCAATGACTGGCACCGGGAAATGATGAATTTAATACACGGGAATAAGACTGGATTTCATGAAAACCACCACCAAGATCTGATCACCCAAAGCCTGAAATAAAGAATTTCAACTACTTGTTAGGATCAGAGGACATCTAGGCACTAGTCCATGTACTGTGGTTTCAGATCTCAGGGGACATTACCTCCAAGGACAAACTTATTAACTGTTCTCTTTCCCTTAAGCACCTGCCTGACCCTTCCCTCTGGTTTTAAACATAGGCAGGAAAACAATTCATCTCTTTCAGTAATGGAAGCCAGAGCCTAGAGACATTCTTTAATTGGGCTCAAGATCTAGTTAGGATAACAACATGGTACAAATGACAATTTTTTAAAAAACATGTCTACATAAGGGACATAAGCTGCAAAGAAAGCCATGACCAGAACATGGTATGAAGAACATGATGTTCCTCACTGTTTATTCCATCCAAACAAGCAGTTTGGCTACAAGAAATTCAATCATCTCAGAGAAGATGATGGAATGCAGGGACTCTAAGAGATTTTAGGGAGAGTCAATCAGCTCTCCCAAGTAACAAATGAATTCTTAGAGAACAACTAACTAGTATAAACCAAATACTACTACATCTCTCCTCTTGTTGAAAAAAGGCTCAGGTATTAAAGTCATATTTATACACTGAAAACGGACAGGACTAACGTAAGCGTTTTTCCTCTACCAGTTCCTGCCCTCACCTGAGTGGCAGAAGGAAGCAATAGCGAATCAGCACCCCCAACCCCCACAAGACAGTGAGTCGCAGGCTGATATATTGGAAGTTATAATTGGTTCTGCTCAGCAGGTTCCAGGACTCCAACTCCTCCGCTGAGAACCTCTTTGTTACTTCATCATCCATAATGGTCTCCATTCCTTTTCGGCAGAAGTAGAAAATGTCAGAAAGCTCAAATTCTGCAGTATCCAAGGCCTTATTGCTCCCACTTTTACGTATCTCTTTGATCTCTTCTTCTAGTGAAGTGGGATCTTTTGCAATTATTCCTGAAACAAAGAGACCCTTCCTGTCAAGCAGCATACTAGGATACAGTTTAATGAAAGTACTCACAATGTCCAATGGGGGTTAAAAGCTGCAAGTTCAAGGGGCCCTATTAGGGTAAGTTCAAGCACCTTATGAGCCCTGAGGTAGTTCTTACCATTGGTGTACGGCTTGTAAAGTTGATGGTTCTTCTCCTTGGCTCCCCTTTCCATTCTTAAAGTAGCCCACTGGAAAAAAGTATCAAATGAGGCAAGAATGATACTCATTCTCCTCTATTAAAATCCTCTATTAAAAAGTTTTACTTCTAAGTTCCCTGAAGCTAGATGGTAATCAAAGCATCAGACATCTAAAAGAAAACCAATAATTTCCACCCAAATAGCTCTTCTTTTCCTTTATTACCACCTAAATGACTGAAATTTAAATCCTAAAAGGGCAATGGACTACAGACTAAAAAATTGGGGGGATAAGGATTGTTATAGTTTAATAAGTTGCTTCTACCCCACTCAAGACTCTGTCCAAGACCAACAAATCTTCTTTACATGGGTGGCAAATAGATTAAAAAAACAAACAAACACAAAAGCTATTCTAAGCTTTGTGGTCATACCTCAAGCTTCTTACCAACCTATCCAATCTCTTAGTAACTTCACTTCAGCAGAGCCCTGCAGCTAAATTTACATCTACAATTCTTGCCTAATGACAAAAATTAAAAAAAAAAAACAGGAGGGAGGCATCAGAAAGATGTTGGTGATCTGGTATGGTCATGGCTCCCCATTTCCCCAAGGAGTTTTTGGTATTAATTCCTATTAGACATTATCTCATCTTAATTTTAGATGGGACACATGAAAGCAGGAACAGTTAAGAATTGTGAGCTTGCCTTTCTATCTTAATATCCTTTTAAAGGAAATAAAAAATAAGGTTATATCACAAGTATCAAAGCATAACTTTCAGTAAGACTCTTCTACTATCTTTGAGGTAGTAATTAATAAGCCATTGCAAAATTAAAAAAAAAACAAACAACCCATCTCTTTGGAGAAGAGCAAAGGGTAAATATGGAGTAAAAATCCCCCCTCCCTCCTGTGCAGTATGTATATCACTTGTATGCAGGTTAGGAAAGGAACCCATCATTCTATGGCAAAACAAAGTTTACATGGCAAGATATATAAGGGTTTACCAACAAAACATGATACTTGATTAGTCAAGCCAAATAGCCTAACAATCTGACAGAAGATAGTACAATAGTACAAGTAGAACATCAACTTCAATAAGCAAGGTCAAAAGAAGGACAAGAGAATGATCTGGTCAATGCTCTGATGCTGTCTGGTTAAATCATTTGAGTTAAGCTGTCTAGAGAAACTGGGCACCTAACAGAGGCAAACACACAGAAACTGAGATTCAAATTATGAACACTACTTCACTTTGCTTTCTGCACCTGACATGTCTTCAATCTTTTGGCTTGAGAAATCTTATAGGTGAAAGAAAATTTAAATAACTGTCCCAAAGTAGAGTCTGGTTCCCTGAAACCAACAGAAACTCTATGATACGTACAACATATAAGACACACACCACTGCTAATTCCTTATTTTACTTTTCAGTTAAGGAATTGCCTTTCTAAAGAGATTTCAGAGAACAAATGAAATCAGACTGATCCATAAAAGTCTATGAAGAAAACTTTGGTACTTCTATTAGACTAAAATGGGCAGGAAATACTGTTCAAAAACGCTTGCTTCAATTTTACAAAAAAAGAACTACAGTATAGTATTTTATTTTAAAATAATAGAAAAAGCACCAGACACAAACTGCCATAATCAAATTCAGCAACAACATGGCCATTTCCTCTGACTTCTTTTCCTTAATCTGAGAATAGCAAAAGTCTCTTCTGTGATCTAAATGTACTGTGAGTATATAGGGACATACAAATACAACATATAAACACCTGTGAACATACAAAGAAGAAGGTTAAAGGCAGAGCTAGAATAATCCAGCTGCAGACTGAGAAAAGCTAATTAAAACAAGGCTCAGTATTAACAGAGGCAAGTATGGCATAACATATAAAACATGAGATTTGCAAGGTAGGAAGGCCTGAGTTCCAGTACTTTCTCAGAAATATACCGGTGAGGGGAAGGGAATTTACTAGTGGTTATGACTTCAAACAAGTAAATAAAACTTCTCAGTATAAGTTTTCTTATTTAGCACTTATACCTTTTTAAAGGGTTACTATGAAAATCAATTGAGAAAATGTAAAGAAATTTGCAGACAATAAATAGGTATAACATGATCATTAAAATTATTATTAGCTTGCCCTTTACCATAGCAAAGTTCCTTTTCTGAACTAAGAGGTCCTGGGCCCCTAATGTCCAGAGGTAAACTTCTGATAACTCAGCAACTGTTAAGAGTCATTTAGGAGCTTTGGCCCAAATTTTCTAAAGACTCAAATATTCTAATATTAAACAAGACTCAGTTATTTCAGGAGGGCATGGTAGTCATCTATCAAAGAAAAGTCATCATCCTAAACGAGGATCCTTTCTCAGAGTATGAACATCCTATTTGCTCCTCCAAATTTAGAAACCATTTTCTAATCTATTCATTATCACTTCATTCTACATGGAAGAAATGAGCACATTTTAAGAACATTCATGACAATGCCATTTTCATTGGTGTAAGGAACTATCACTCTTCTCAATGCAGATAATGCAGATCTGCAATTACCTACTGGCCAAATCAGAACTTTAGAGTTGTCTAAGGCACCAGGAAAAGTATGTGTTATGTCGAACTTGAACCCAGACTTCCAGATTCCAAAGCTGGCTCTCTATCTACATAGCCTTTTCTCAAATCCCCTTAGGCATATGACAATCAAAAATGAAACATGAGTAAAAAGAACTTTTCAACAAATCCAGATTCTCTTTGGACAATGTATCTTAAGAAATTCATGGAAGGGTTTCTTTCTGCACCAAGTTAGTGGGAGTATCCACCTACTTGAAGTGATATTCCTAAAGCATATGACTGATAATGATATTCTTCTGTTCAATAAATTCTAGTGGCTCTTCATTACCCTTTACAATCCAATAAAAATTCTTCTATTAGGCTTTTAAAGCCTTTCACAACTTAGCTCTAACCTACTTTGCAGGCCTTATTTTACATTCTTTCTCCAGCCTTCATGTACTCTTCAGTCCAGTCAAATTGGCCTACTTTCTACAATTGTCACAAATGCCATCCTACGTTCCACGTAAGCCTTCACAATAATGTCCACCATTACCTGGAGTGCCTCTCCCACAAAATTTTCTATATATTTTGATAAGTATCTAACATATGTAAGTTCCTTGTGGGGCACTGCTTTTTTGTCATTGTATCTATTACCTAGCACAGGACCTGACCTTATAATTATTAAGAACAAATATTTAACAAATGTTCGATGGACTATTTTTTTAATCGGCAAAAGTTCTTATATCCTTTGAGTGGCTGACAATATGCCTTGGTAATTTTCATTTCTGAAATCCTAAGTCACGAGATAGTGAGACGCTAGGTGATATTTATACTGCTTCAACCTCTACTTTTTTTTTTGGTCTGAGTAAGTGTCTGAGGTCAAATTCAAACTCTGGTCCTCCTGACTCCAGGGCCCATGTTCTATCCATGGTGCCATGTAGCTGCCCCTTCAATCTCTACTTCTAATTACCATGTCCTAGGGTCAGTGATTCTAAAATTGTGGTATAGTAGAGTTTTTTTTTTTAGAAGACCCAGATTCACCTATGAGTCTATAAAGAAATCATTCATTTTAAGGTCCTTCTACAAATGAGGGAACTCCATCTGCTATCCCAAGTTAACTTTGTAGGTCAACAGGCCAGTTTAACAGTATGCGTTTTAAAAGCCACCTCCACCATTTTCCACTACAGATTTTAATCTACATTAAAATGAATATTTTAAAATGTAGCCCATTACAATAGTGCTTACTGAACTAGGCTTCACAAGACTATATTCACCTACCAGAAGCTATTGGGGAGATATACAAAGTCTCTGGGTCCTTTTGGCTCCAATGATAACTTACTCATACAGTGCTTTGAAGTTTCTAAACTGCTTTCCTCATACCTCATAAGGAAAACAGTCCCACTACTATTATCCCTAATTCACAGATGAGGAAACTAAAGACCAGAGAATGACCTGGCTAGGATAAGACAGCACTAGTAATCCTACTACAGACCCAAGTTATTTATCTATATACCACACACCTCTCCAAACTGGTCCATGAACTAAAAAAGCTCAACAGGCCAGTCACAAAAAGTCCATAGGCTGGTATCTGTTAATATCAGTGTCTTTTATAATTAATCATCAATTTCTTGTACTTAATAAAAATCAAGAACAAGCCTCTCTCACTGCTGTCTCTCAAAATTTTCAATTATTCCAGCTAATTCCAGTGATTGTTTTTTCCACACAAGAGAATCCAGGAAGGACTTCTGCCACGAAGGACCGAATGAGAAGTATTAAAAAAACTACACTGTCCATTAAATAGTCCCTGGACAAAACTCTGAAAATCACTTTTCCTTAAAGGATTTCCAATTACAGGAAAAAGAAAACACAAATCCCAATATAAAACAGATCTTCTTTGTCTTGCGCGCATGGAATCACCGTGCACGGTCTCCTCTCTGCACCTCTCACAGGCCGTGTGCACGTGGGCCATTCACTCTGTCTGATCTTCACTGCTCTCATATGGAGCAACAATATCTCTCCTACCTATTTCACAGATCAAATAATAATGGAATATATGAAATCACTTTGAAAATTGTGAAGTACCAGGACAAAATGTAGGGCAGTATTCTGAACGCTTTCTCAAATAATGGTGGTCTAGGAACCACAGGAAAGAGATTTCCTTTCTGAGACAAACTCCCAGACCTCTGGTTAAAAACACCCACTAACAGGCAGCTAAAGGGGGTCCCTCTGTCGACCTCAATTTCCTTGACTGTAAAATGGGGATGATAATGAGCCTTCTCAGTGTGGTGAAAGGGTCAACATTGGCACCCGTGGGTTTCATTTCCATCTCTATGCTGATGGTTCTCAAATTGACCTATCCTACCCAACCTCTCTGCTAACCTCTAATCTAGCACGCTGCAAGATGTCTACTGGATATCCAGTGTGAGGTTTCTGAAGGTCAGCTGGAGGTGCAACCTTCCCCCCAACTCCTCTTAATCCAGTGCCTTTCCTGCTGACTATTCCAGTATTCATTCCATATACGGCTTTAAGGGTATGCGTGTGCACAAACGTTTATGGTTTTTTTTCCAATCAGACTGTAAGCTCTTTGAGGACAGACTACCCTTTGCCTCTCTGTAGCCCCAGTGCTTGGCACAGTGCCTGGCACCTTGTAGGCACTTAAGAAACGCTGATTGATACTTGTTAAGTGCTTAGCCTAGCTCCTGGCATGGAGCAGGTACTTAAGAAATCTTTGCTTCCTTCTTTCTTTTTCTTCCCTCCTCTGTGCTTAGACATACTAAATAAAATTGCAACAAGCACCACATCCCTGCCAAAAAATACCCCCCCACACACAGAGCCCCATCCTTGCTTCTTAGTTAAAAGAAAGTAACACTAGCACCACCTTACAGAAGGATTTGGTAAAACTCATTTCCTTTGCTTGGTATACAGGGCTTCTCCTGGATGTCCCACAGATATCCCAAACATTGTATGTTCAAAATGGAATTCATTATCTTTCCCCTCAACCTGACCCTCCTCTAAACTTACCCCATTTTTGTTAAAGGCATTACTATCTTCCCAGTCACCCAGACTCAAATTTCAGTGTTATCCTCAACCTACATACTTTGTCTCATTCCTCATACTTAATTAGTTTGCTATTAAATTCTAGGGATAAAGCAAAAACAGAGAAAGTCTGAACACAACAGAATAAAGTAAGCATATTTTCATACTGAATAACTGCTGCAATCAAGTATTTTGACATACACATAACTTTTATGTTCCTCACAAAAAAAATCTAGTCACATCATGAAAATGCCAGTGTTATATAAGAACACAATTTGGCACATGGTTTCAGACATATGTTGGGATAGAAGAAAGACTTTACTCTCATCTGAGAAGGAGGCAAAGGGCAGTGGCAGTTCTATGATCTCACTTCTACTAAGCAGAGATTTGGGGAAAATAAATATTTTACAATGTTAAATATCTTACCCATGGCCTTTTAAATTAAAAACAAGAATTTTTAGCTCCATTTTCTAAGGAATATATTTGATATGGTGTAATGTAATAGTCACCTTTATTTAGGGTAATTCAAACATTAGCAAGAACCTTACGTTCAATCAAAGACTTGTGAAGGTTTTCACAACTAGTATAAATGAGGTAATACTGTTTTGCTCTGAAAACCACTACTTCCTTCCCCTACCCCTTTCTCCATGCATCAAGGAAGAATAAACCAGATGTCAATAACCGTTAGGTGTATTCCTCCCTTCGCCATATGTTAACCATTTGTAATATAGCACAACTCACCGCGAAGATTTTTAACAAAGTTTTCATGTAGAGTTTTCGGATACCAAAGGAGACGCCAAAAATGGCTGGGACAATGATGAAAACCAGAAGGAGAGTGAAGAGGACTGTAAGGGAGATGCCAAGCAAGTTGACAATCAGGCTGTTAAAGGGCAGCAGCAGGAACATGGTGGTGGATCCAGACAAGGCCAAAGCCTTTCACCCCAACAGAAACCCTGTAGGCCCTGAAACTTTTAAACTGTCCTCTCTGGGAGTAACAGTCTGTGAAAGGAACTAAGTTCCCAAAGTTTAACCAACTCCATTCCAAAGTTCACATCCTTTTACCATCTGCATATGGAAGAGTAAAAAATTACCAGGAATGGTCCACAAATGGTAGACTGAAGACTCCAGATCAACCAGAAAAGATTTATTTTGGAGGTGAATAAGAAGGGATAAATATTAAACAAAATCATCCAAGAGTCCAGACTCAGTTCTAGGAGAATGAGCTGAGATATTTCTGCTTCTGGTGTCCTCACATTGATTTCAGAGATCCTCTCTCATCCAAATGCACTTGGCAGATGAATCTGTCTTGGTAATACACACCAAGTTGTTATGTCATTGCTAGAATTGCACCAGAAAAAGGTCAACTTTGTGCCAGAAACATTCAGCTAATCCCTGAGCAGGCTACTGGCACATTATATAGAAGACTGTTCAAGTTAAAAATGGAGAAATTAAATATTTTTTTTTACTTAAATCCCTTCACAGGATGAAAAGAATGTCTTCACAAGTGTGAGTTCATGTTTGGCTCCATTCTTCCTCAAGAGAGGTTCCTGGTGCTCTCTGCTTCCAGGACCCTCCTACAGAGCTACAGTCCTTGACAGCAGACCATAGACACTGGCAAAAAACTTCTCATGCTGCCTCCACAGAATGAAATTTCAGACCCTTCTGGCACTGATCTCCACTGAATAATCTTCCTTCAGGGCCCCCTTTCGATGACTTATGTTCTTAGTAAAAAGCTGCTCACATGCTGCCAGAGCTGGAAGAGAAAATGCAAATAAAAGTCAGTCTAGCAAATCAAGAAACATCAATTTTTTATTTCATTTTTCTAGGAGGCCAGGGAAATGTTCAGGTGGTCCTGAGCCAGGTTCAGTAATTCTGTTTACCAAGGCCTGAGGATCTGGCAGAGCAAAAAAGACAGAGAAAGTGGACAAGAAACACAGATATTTTAAATGATAGTGTCTAACTCTAAAGCACTAGCTTTCAATTTCACCATTTCAAATATCCCGATAGAATTCATAGTTTGCAAAGCTGAAATAAGAAATAAATTACTATGTCCAAAAGGACAATATGTAATCACCAAGCCTGAATTAGTGCCCTACAGTAAATGACACAAACAACAACTTCTGTTTCTAACTTCCTATATATCACTGATAAACAAAGCTTTGACCTTAGAAAAAAACATACTCTTATGCTAGGGCTGACTTTACACAATACTTCCTGGGTAAAGAGGAGCTGGAAACAAGGCAAATCTGTGCACAATTCTGTGTCTGCATATCACAACTTGGAAGAGCCCAATCCTAGAAAAAATCCTAGATTTCTAGATGCATCCCATCAGTGCCTCAGAAAATTAGGTATGTGTTTCAGTGAACCAAATTCAGCAAATCAAAAAGCTGTTTGATTCACCTATTCCTCCAATAACCATTTATATAGTTCTAGCCAAGTCAAGTCAAAAAAAGTGTTTATAGCAGCACCCACACCAGATGTGGGGGACAGCTATGCGAAGAACAGTCAAAAAAACAAGAAGGTTCCACACCAGTAATCAGAAAAAGACCAGGTCGGCTCTGGCCCCTGTTCCAGGTCTTGAGTCACTCCCTACTGGTGTCATTTCATTTAGTCCAGAGTCCTTGAAGTTATGACATGTCCCTCCCCCTCCTCAATTCAAAGAAAACAAATTTGCCAAGATATTCATTTTTCTACATACTCTTTGCTCCCACTTTCCTGGAGAAAGTGAATCCTCATTCCTAATTCTCCAACCCAGATTTTGTGTATGTGTTCCAGGCTCTGGAATATGAAACAGCTGAAGTAGTCAAGATTAATAATCCAACCAATACTAGTAGTAATCTAATGTGGCCTTCCAGAAAGAAGGAAAAATATCAATCATATATATTAATTAAATTCCTGACTGGAATATCTTATTCTACTGGAAACACACTCATCAAAAACCAAAACTGATACCAGAATGATCACACCAAGGCAAATTCTGATAGCTCAGTTAGGTCTTGAAAAGTTGCAGATACCAAGACACTTTCTTCTCCCTTCTGACTTTAGCAGTCTCCTCTACCAAAAATAATTTCTGTCTAAATCAACTACTCATTCCACTGAAAAAGGGGTATTTTTCTTCAAGTAACTTACAAATCCAAGATTCCTAGCTTTGCGATAAGAGTCATTAACTAAACAAAAGCAGGTCTGTCCTAAATACATGGGTACAGTATCATAAGCCAGAACTTTGGCCACCTGACCTCATAGGTCAGTCAACTGTGGACAAAGGCCACTTGAGCCTTTAAGGAGACCATGATTTTACCTGAGTTTACTCATTTCCCCAAACCCAAGAACCCCACTCTTTCCCCTTGCTCCTGGAAAGCAGCACACTACCATACTGGTGTTTTAATTTATTTTTATTTATCAATTAGTAAAAATCCTTCACTTTGATTTTCTCCTGCTCTTCCCCTTCCCTACTCCCATGTGAGTGAGAATGAAAGAAAAATAAAACCCATTAAAAACAAAGTCAAGCAAAACAAATTTCTGCATTGGCTACATCTAAAAGGAAAAAAAATGCACTCAGGTCTGATATGTCTCATTCTGTACCAAGTCTCTCACCTCTCCATCAGGACGTAGGTAGCATATTTTCATCATTAATCCTCTAGAATGTGGCTTGTCATTTTTATTGGAGTTACTAAGTCTTCCAAAGTTCTGCGTCTTTACAATATTGTCATTGTACAAATTGTTCTCCCAATTCTATTCACTTCACTCTCCCTGAGTTCAAAGAATTTTCCCCAGGTTTTTCTGAAATCATCCACTTTATCATTTCTTATACAGCACAATAGTCATGCTGCCGTACTTCTATATTCCATCTTGTTCATCCATTCCCCAACTGATGGGCACCCCATTAGATTCTAATTCTTTGCCACCTCAATAAGAGCTATTTTTTTGTAAATTTTTAATTTGCTTTATTTAGGACTAATCCCTCTTTTAATGTACCCTTCCTCTAACTCAGCCTTTCTCCTTCCCTTTTCTTGCTTATTTTCTTGCTGAGTAAAATGTATTTCCATACCCAAATCTTTTTTCTTCTTTCAATTAGTTCATATGAGAAAGAGGTTCAAATATCAAACATTCCCCCACTCCTCCTCCTCAATAGGCTCCCACTTATGAGATAATTTCCCCTAAGCTTCCTTTTCCTCCCCTTCCCTGAATATTCCTCATTGTTACTTTTTGCTTTTTAAGCCTATTATCTTATAGCAGAATCACTCCAGACCTCCTTCTGTCTCATTAGACTTATCTCTATGACCCCAGGTGTATGACAGGGTTCAGGAGAAATATGTATTTATCTCCCTATGTTAGAATGTAAGCAGTTTATCCTTGTTTAATCTCTTATCATTGTTTTGTGTTTATTTTTTTTTTCTGAATTCCTGTGTTTGAACTTCCAAGTTGCTATACAACTCAGGTCTTTTCATCAGAATGCTTTAAATCCCATGTTTCATTAATTCCCCTATTTCATTTTATTCCCCTGTAGTATGATGATACTTAGCTTTGTTAAGTAAATTGTTCCTGGCTGTAAACCTATATATTCTTTGTCTTCGGAAATATCATATTCCAAGTTCTCCATGCTACAACTCTTCAGTATTTGGATTCTTCAACCTAGCAACTCTAGATTTTACTATGGTGTTCCTAAGAGTTTTCATTTGGGGATTGCTGTCAAGAGGTGCTTCATGAATTCTTTCTTTCTCTAGCTTGTCCTCAGAGATCTAAGGTCCTTTTTTTTTGTCATGGTTTTCAGATAGTCCAATGATTCCTAAATGTTTTCTCCTAGATTTGTCTTCCTGTCAGTTGTTTTTGCTATGAAATAATTTCTTTTTTTCTTAATATTTCTTGTGTCATGGAGACATTAATGGCTTTTCCTTGGTTCATTCTAATTTTTAGGAGTTTGTTGCTTGGATAAAATTTTATACCTCTTGTGCAAGGCTATTAATTCCCTTTCCAATTCTTTCTTCTGTAGTTCTCAATTCTTTTCCACTTTTTTTTCCTTCGGGCACTCATTTTTAATTTTTTTTAAACTTTTGAGTCATCATCTCTTGTGGCAAAATTGTGTTTTTGAGGCTCTGCTTGTAGATATTTCCAATTCATTCTCTTCTTTTGGATTTAGGTCTTAAGCATCCCTGTCACAATATAACAGCCTTTTATCCTAGGATTATTTTGTTTTTTTGTTCATTCTTGCAGCCTACTTTCTGACTTTAGACTTAGATTACGGTCAGGCTCTGTGTACTTCTGGAGAGTGGTCTGAGCTGGTCCTGTGGCTGCTTTCCTGGGAGTATTTTGTTGTTCCAGGTTCTAAGAAGCAGCTCAGCCTGTGAACCTTTCAAGTTCAGTGATCCCAACATGGTCTGATCTAGGGCAAAATGTGATTCCTGACTCCCTGGGTCTGAGTTCTGCAAATTTCTGACCAAGGTATAGGCCTGAACAACAGAAACCTACTGTTGGACTCTGTTACTATCAGTCACCCAGAAAGCTCTGATAGTTTAGAGAAACAGAACTGCATAATTCCTTTTTGTTGGGCATTCCTGTGATGGTTATTACTTGGCAGGATTCAGACTGAGTTAGAAGCTAGACCTGAAACCCTGCTTCACCCTTGGGTCTGAACCACCTTGCTACTGCTTGCTTCTGAACTTCCTCTCTGCCCAGTATATAGACTAAGGCCTGTAACTACTCCTTACTCCACAATGCATCATTGGGAGCAGACGCATCCTCAATCCTCCCTGAATCTATGACCCAGATGTGGGAAGTAGTAAACTAAACTTCCAGTTGACCTGTTTCTACACCATGCAGGAGGTGTGCCAGAACCTCACTGTGCCCTTTGCCCCCATCAGATCTAGTGTTCATAGATCTCTCTTTGTCTTGCCAACCTGGGCTGAAAATGATTCACTGTGACTTTTTTTCTTGGATTTCCCAATCTGTATGCAGGCTGGTGCATTTTCTAGATCTGTTTGGAGCAATTTAGATGGGTGGAAGGGGAAACCTGCTGTATACTTTGTGCTACTCTACCATCTTGGTTCCACATCTCATTACAATCACATTCTAGGTATAAAAGCACTAACAAAGAATGACAGAAGAAATCTGAGAAGGGGAAAAGAGAGAAAACAAAAGAAAGGCTATGTAATGTTAATTTTTGCTTAATCCTAGTCCTAAACACCAACCGTGGGGCAGGCTGGCTTAAATTTTCTCCTGTCTAATCTGCCCAGTTTTGGTATTGGATCATAGGTTCAAAGATTTAGAGCTGGAAGGGACCTTAGAAGGCTATCTAGCCTAATCTCTTTATTTTATAGATGAGGAAACTGAGATCCAGGGACATTAGGCAGCTTTGCCCATGGTCATATAGGTATATAGTTTTCATTTTATAGATAACTAAGCCTAAAGAGAAACTGACTTGTCCAAGGTCATGGTACTAGTTGTTGCCAACACCAGAGTCAGGTTTCCTAATAACAAGAGTCAAGGTCCAGGGTTCTTCTCACTGACACATGGCTGCCTCTTACTTTTTTGCAGTGATCTTATCAGGGAGAAAGTGAAATCAATTTATTCATCTGGCTATGCTGACTTAAGAACTAAATAGTCATTTAAAAGCCTTCACTGATAATTTTGTTCATAATATAATTTCATTCAAATTTTGATCCCCACAATCTGTTATTTTCCAAAACAACTTGGTGTAAGATTCAAGGACTCCCACAGGTAGAAAAAACCAGAAGGGTAAAAGTCAATTTGAACTTAAAGTTGTGTTTCAAAGGAAAATGACACAAAAGCTAAGGAAATTGTTTGATGGGGATAAGAGTTTATGAGGAAATATGTAAATTGTTCCTGGAAGTTTAGCACTCAGCATAGAAAGGTAAGAACAGGAAAGAGGTGCTATGACAAAGGACAAGGAGATCAATTCAAGGTAAAAATTAGGTGAGGAAGGCAAAGCCAGGATACAACTTGCCACTGGAAGGAGTTTTTCTTAAAGGCATTCTAACTTGGACAAAATAACTCACATTTATATTGTACTTTAAAATTTTCAAAGTACTTTCTGGTTTCAGGAAATTCTGTTGAAATGGGGAACAAACTATGCACTAACCTGACTATACTCCCAAAATAATACAAAGCAATCACAAATCTATGACCCTGGGACAAGTCACTTAACCTTGTTTGCCTCAGTTTCCTGACCTGTAAAATGAGCTGGAGAAGAAAATGGCAAACCAGATCCAGGATCTTGGCCAAGAAAACTCTAAATGGGATTGAGTCATGGAGAGTCAGACACAAATGAAATGACTCAACAACGACAACAACAAAAATCACAAATCTGAAAACACAGTCTACAAGTAGTAGAATTACACTCATGACATGCAGGATCATAAATTTAAAATAAGGAAATTTACAGGTTATCTAGTCCAACCTCCTCATTTTACAGATATGAATACTGGGGAACAGAGAGGTTAAGTGACTTGCTGGGGGTTAAGCACAGTACCTAGCACACAGAATATATTTAACAAGTGGTTGTTGATCAACCGACTACCCAAAGTCAGACAACTGGAAGGACTATATCAGAACTCATTTTCTCTAACTCCAAATCCATCATGATTTCCACCATACTACTCTGTCTTCACAGAACAATTCTGTTCTAAAACTTCCAAAATGTTAACATGATGTGGCTAAGTTGAAGCCACTCTAATGTCCAACTTAAAAGCTGCTTCTTGACAGTTCAAATTCCAATTTGTCATTTCTGATGGATTCGGAATCAATACACCAGAGTTTGAATCCTATTTCTGCTACTTATCCGTGTGACACCGGGCAAATTATTTACTCTCTTAACCTACGATTCCTAATCTCTAAAGGGAGGCAGTTGGAAGAGATGACTTCTAAGATTCATTCCAACTCTAGGAAATCTATGATTCTTATATACTGAGGTATTTGATATGCCTAATGACTATGCTTATACCATACTCTTATAAAAAAAAAAAAAGAGGACAAAATTAACAAAAAATGAATTTTTTCTAGATCTGTTTGGAGCAATTTAGATGAGTGGAAGAGGAAACCTGTGGTACATTTTTTGTACTCTACCATCTTGGTAAAAGATAACTAAAAAAGGAAAAATAATTAAAAAACCCAATCTTGGAAAAATAAATTGAGAAAGTCATAAATGAAATCCCATTTTAAAAAATGCAACAACTTCCAAGTCTAAACAAGCGGTTTCTATGAAATATTTAAAGAACAAATTATAACTACATAGTATAAACTGTTTTCCAAAATAGGAGAAAAGGTATTCTATCAAATTCTGCTATATACAGTCAAAAAGTCAAAGATGTTTTTGATCACACTTCAAAGACTAAAAAATTAACAGAAAAGATACAAAGTATAAACAACATTCTAAAAGGTACTCAAAATAGATAATCATAGACTTTGGAATGGACTTATGATTTCATGTATAAGGGAACTCTCAGAAAAAAATTCCTTCTACCAATGCAAGTAGGCATCTTCTTTGCAATTTAAAAATCTAAGGTTTTGGAGAGGGAACTCAAACTGTGATCTTTCTGGATCCAAGATCAGTACTCTATCCACTCTACAAGGGCAACCTCTCATAAAAATACCAATTAAATAAATTTTAAGTATTAACTCATATTCATTCAACTGATGAAAACAGTAAACAATGAGAAAATTCTATGTTGGTGGAGAAGTGGGGAAAAAGCACATTTTTTGCAAATATTTTATAAAAGACTTACCTGTATGAAATTCATAGCAAAACTACATTGAGGAAAAAAAGGAAATTAGCCATGTTTCCCAACAAATGGAAAAGGCTGAAAAAACTGTAATAATACCAACATAATGGAATATTACAGTGTTATGAGGGATGTATATGAAGAATTCAAAGGAAGGAGATAAAAACCATATGAAGTAATGCCACAAGTAAACAAAACAGAATCAATATAATAATAATTATGCAATTATTATTATATATAATATATAATAATCATATAAAAATAAAACTTTAAACATGATTCATATATAAAACATTGGACAATGCTGCTACAAATTTTTCTTTAGTAAAAACTACTAGCACATAAAACTAAAACACATGTAATATGGGGTACAATCACTTTTATGCTGTTTTACTTCACTGTTTTGTGGGGATTAGGATTCAACTGTAAGTACACTGCTGTTATTTGTCAAAAGAAAATTTACTGACAAAAAAATGATACGTTAAACATGTCTATACAAGTGACAAAATAAATTTTTTTAAGAAAACTGTTAAATCATCCAAGCAAGACCTACTTGATCAAACTGTACAACATTCTTACCAAAAACATAATGCTTTTCTTCTTGTTCCATGTCCAAAAATTTACAAAAATCTTACTCTTGCACAAAGAAGGTCCTAAAATGCCAGAAAGGTTGTGTGCCACAACTATAAACTCAGTCTGTACTAGGAAAATACAATGACAATTCAGCAGGCAAAAGAAAATGTTTTACCGTTTCAGCCAAGTAAAAGTGACTGTATCCCTCCCTCTCTCTAGGCATCTAAATTGTACGCCATCATATGTACAACTATCTCCTGAGAAAAATTACATAATCCTTTCTCTTTCCCCATCTTTCTGCAGCATGAAAGGAAAAAAACATTTTAGGCAGATCTTGTACCACAGATTCATTATGTTGCAGACTAACAACATAGTCCATAAAATAAATATTGTACTGCTACAAGATAAGTTACCAAAGAAAAGCTATAATGGAAGTCTGCTTGAAGCACTAAATATGTAACACTGTTCAAGTGCAAACAACATCAAATATTCCTCAGCTTCAGTCAGGGGAAGCCAATAGAAATTTAAAGGAAAGCACCACTTCTTGGGAGAGTACAAGCCTGTGAAAAGTTGTCATATTTAAGAACAGAAACCAGTCAGCTACATTTCTGGAGGAAGTATTCAAAAGAACATCATCAGTCTTTCCAGAAAACAGACAATCCCACATTACTTAGAGAAAAATAAATATGTAATTTATAGGGGAAATTATTTGCCTTCCCAGAAGATGTTGCATGAAAGAGCTCTTTCCTCCAATTTTTTTTATAGCATACTCCATTTTTAAAAAATGAGCATGTACCCTCTTAATGTTTTATTTATAAATTATATATATATATGCACTACTGTAATGATAATTATGTGCATCATGAAATTTACACAAAAACTAGAAATTTTAGGAGGATGAGCTAACAAGGAAATATCTGACCCTATAGTCATTCAACAACAGAGCTTCTTGAATAGGGAAGCAACATGGTCTTACAGATTAAGAATATCATAGTATTAAGATTATTAATTTGGTAGCTGTGCTACTCTTATCTACTGTCTTTACAACCCCCCTTCACACCTGCTGTCTTCCATGTACTACATCCTCCTCAACCCTGGGAGTCCCTCATTTCCTTCAAGACAGTTCAAGCACTACCTTCTTTATGATGTCTTTTCTGGTTTCCCCACTGAAAATTAATTTTTTTGGTCAGTCAAACATTTATTAAGGGCTTACTATGTGTTAGGCACTGGGAATACAAAGAGAGTCCAGTCTAACCAATAGACTGGACTTAATTTTGTACATATTCTGTAAATACTCATTCATATATGTGTATGTATTAGTCTCTCCCATGAGAAGGTAAGCTTCTTTATGAACAAGCAAGAAAGAAAGCCAGGATATTAACAACAAAGTACTAATAATTAAAGAAATACAAATTAAGGCAACTCTGAGATTCTATTCTCACTCCTATCTGATTTGCAAAGTAGACAAAAAAGGAAAATTACAGATGTTGGAGAGGTTGTGGAGAAAACAGGGGCATTAATGCATTGTTGATAGAGTTGTTACTTGGTCCAGCATTCCTGGAAAGCAAAATCAAAAAGTTACCAAATTGTACAAACCCTTTGATAAAGCAATGATACTTAGTACTATGATACCTTGTAACTAATCCCATATCCCCACTTAAAGAGATCAAAGAAAGAATCCATATATACAAAAATACTTAGAGCAGCTTTTTTGTGTTGACAAAGAACTGTAAACTAAAGGGGTATCCATCAACTCAGAAACAACTAAGAAATCAAGGTACATGGATGTACTGAAATACCACAACTAGCTCTAGGAAAGGATGAAATATATGGGCTTGATAAACCTGGCAAGATTTGTTCAAATGAATGCATCAGGAGGATAATGTATCCAATAACAAAACTATAAAGGCAAACAATTTTGAAAGACTTAAGATCTCGGATCGCTGCAATGGCTAACCATGACTTTCAAGAATCTGTAACGAAGTATGCCACCCACATCTTGACAGGAAGGGGATGGACTCATGGTGCTGACTGAAACATCTATTTGTGGACACTACCAAAGCAGAAAGCCGTTTTACTTGACTATGCATGTTTGTTACAAGGATTTTGTTTTTCTTTTCTTTAAAAAATCAGGAGGATAGAAGAAATACAGAAAGGAGAAGAAATATGTCTGTTAATTAAAAATTAGTTTTAAAAATATAAGCTTTCTAAAGACAAGGATTATTTTACTTTCATTTTTGCATTTCCAGCTCTTAGCACAGTTACCTAGCATGAGTAAGTGCTTAAAATATTGACTGAATGATTAGAGGACTGAGAAGGGAGAATCTTTAGACAGAGACCAATTAAGAGAGTATTGCTAAAGCAATATAACAATATAGATGAGAGCAACAAGGATGGTAGATATGTTAGAGAAGAGATGGGTATGGGTGTGAGCACTGTTGTAATAGCAGAACGGACAAGATACGTGGAGTGAGATAATCAACTGGCATTTGTTAAGGATCATGAATCTGGCACACAGTAGGACGTCAGGCATTGTGATAAGAAAACTGAAGATGACGCTGGGGTTGTGCACCTGGGTAACTGTAAGGATGATAGTGCCCATGACAAAAATAGGAAAGTTTAGAAGGGCACTGGGGAACTGAGGGACCCATCCTGCTTATCCTTCACTAAAAATGAAAAGGTTAAGGGAGCAGACTCCAGCACCCCATCCCATCCCACCCCAAGCATTGCATTACCAAGGGCTAACTGCTACAGCCACAGCCACAAGGTGACGTAGGGGGCAAGGTGTGAGAACACTGAGAGAAAATTTTGCCTGTACTGCTACTGCTATGAATGTCCTTATAGGTAGTAATTAGGTCATTACCACCATGAGAGGACAACACCGAGAGCAAATGAGTAGCTTTCCTGCAAAGACATGGCAGGCCAGCAGCAAGAAAAGGTGGAGCTGGGTGATAATAGATGAAATGGGAGTTCAGTTGTATTGAAAACAAGCCATACCATTAGCTAATGACAGGGAAGGTTACTACTCTCTTGGTTGGTAGGGAAAGATGATAAGAGTTGAAAGGTTCCACAACAGATTGGACATTAAAAGTGAGAGTGAGGAGTGGAGGATGATGCCTCAAATGATCTTGTATTTATTCGTCCACGGATATGTTGTATTTCCTTAGTAGAAAGTAAATCCCCTCGAGGGCAGGAAAGATCTCATTTTTGTGTTTCCACAAATTTATACTGCATCTACTTTATGCCAGATACTATTGCAAAAACTTTTCACTAATACTATCTCATTTGATCCTCACAATAACACTGAAAGGTAGGTACTTTTATTATCCCCATTTTACATTTGAGGAAACTGAGGTAGAGAGCGGGTGACTAGCCCTCAGTCACACAGCTAGTAAGTGTACTGAGATTGGATTTGAAGTCAGGTCTTTAGGATGCCAGGTCCAGTGCTCTATCAACTGCACTACCAACTGCCAGTTTACATGATATAGTTCACTACTACCTTCCAGGTTAGGACGTATTAGAGCTGGTACTTTGCTGGAAAGGATTCCAAAAACACAGGTCACTTATATGATTTACAGTGGAAAAATTAATCATGACTTTTAAATCATTAATGATCTAATTTTCAATGAGAATCATATTAAGGTTCAATATAGGACTATCAGTAAGGATTCAGTAAGAAATTAAGGATCAGAAGGAAATTATAAACTGGAGAAAGATTTGCATATAATATATTAATGAATATTAAATCATTAAAACTATCATTATGAGAGGTAGTGTATGGTATAACAGATAGGGCATTGGACTTGGGAGTCAGGAATTCCTGAGTTCAAATTTCGACTTAAAATATTTCCTTAGCTGTGTGATCCTAGACAAGTCACTTAATCAGTTTCCATTTCCTTCTCAGTAAAATGAAGGAGATGCAATAAATAGTTTCTAAGATCCTATCCAGCTCTAAATCTAGGATTCTATAATCAATAACTCCCTTTTGGTTAGCACTTGTGATCCCATCAATGAACACTGCCTCCACTGATACATATCACAAATGTATCTGTAATTGGCAGTCTTGGAGAATTAACACCTTGAAAGTACTGAGGTTAAAAAAGTTAAGCCTATGAGTTACACAGCAAGCACATGACAGAGGCAGGATTTCACTGTATGTCTTCTTGACTCCCAGGCCAGCCCTTATTTAGGCCTCTCATAAAAGTCCCTTTATCATTTAATACTCACTGATGTAGTCTTTTTAAACCAATTTATAATTTCAATCTTAGTGGAATATGAGTTAGGCTGGGAATCAAGAAAATTGTATTCAAATCCTACCCTATGAAACATGCTCTGACACAAGTGGAAGCATATTTCTGAAACACTCTTTTTTAGTTTCTCTAGAAATATTATAAAATAAAATTTTTCTCTAAAGCCTTTTCCAGACTTCTGGGAAAAACTCCTTGGAAAGATGGGTGAAAGGCTGAGGACGAAAAGGGCTTTCACTGGGTAAATGTATCAAAGGCCAATCTCCTCTCTCCCCAAAGGCAATGGACTAGGGTGCACCTCAAGAAATAATCCTCTTTTTAAGCTGGAGGCACTCTCAAAGCCTTCAACTCAATTTAGATTCCAGGAGGGACTCTGGATTCCACCAGGGGAGTATTTGGTCCAGGGACAATGTAACAGTACTTTCTTACTCAAGCTTAGAATGTTAATCCAGGCTGTATTTTAAGATAGTTTTTCCTCATTCAAGAATCCTATAAATGTTATCTGAAACTGTCTTGGGGCAAAAAGTCAAGCTGGAGGGCATAGGGGGCATGGAGACTATGCCAGTGTGGACATCTCTCTCTACAAGCCAGACTGGTCCCAAAAAAAGAGTACATTAGTATTAATATCTTTTTCTTCAATACACAAGTTCTCCTTTGGTTTTCTCCTCCTACCGGTCTGTGCCTCAGTTTCCTTTACTGGAGACATCATACATGTCCTGCTCCTTAATTTGCTGGTATACTCCCTGCAGTCTGTGCTGGACCCTCTTCTCGCTATATAATCTCTCTTTTGGAGACTTCATAAGTTCTCATTAAATCAACTGGTATCAATCTACACAGATGATTCCCAGATATCTGTATCTGACAACTCTCCATCTTCCATCAGTAGCTCTGTTGTGTTTCAACTTCTTGAAATCTACCTCCCCCATAAACTGATGATCACACTGACTTTGTTTTTGACGCTTAACACCTTTTCAACTCCCTTAGGTGCCTTCTTCCCTCTGATTGCAGGGCTGGAGGGTGGAGCAATAAATTCCTTCCAAAGCCTTCCTTTATAGAAGGGGATCACATATGAATTTCCCAGTTTACTCTCCATTGTCCATCAGCAGCTCTGATTTTGACTTGAGTGAACAACATACCATCCTACTCCCAGAGTCTCTCCCACCTCTACTTTTCAGCTTCTTTTTGTGTGCTGTCCTCTCTCATTAAAATGTAAACCCCTTGGGACAGGAACTGTCTTTCTTATTTGTATCCCCAGTACTTAAGGCAGTTTATGGCCCAGAGGAGGCACTTAATAAATGTCCGCTGAATAAGCAAATTAAATATATGCAGTCTTAGTCTTCTGAGTTTCAGTCTCAAATCACCAAGAGCCTTTAAGACATTTTCAATCAGATTTCCAACCTCTAGGCACCTCAAATTCAGTATGTCTGAAATAGAACTCATTACCTTTACCCCACACCCTTCTGAATTTCTATTTCTGTCAAATATTCTATTTCCAATTGAGTCCCTATCCTGCTTTCCAAAGAGAATGTTCAAGCTTCATTTCAAACTTCCTAGGGTACCTCGTTTCCCAATCCTTTCATCAGTAGAGGACCTAGAACCTCACTAAAAATATTGAAATCACTCACAAAGAGCTTTCCCTTCTCCCTTCCATTTCATCTCTCATAATTCAGACACCTCTTCTCACCGTCTCTTCCTTTGCTCCAGTCTTAGATGAGGAGGTAAATTTTCTCCGTGCCAAGGTCAAGCTCTATCTACATAACACACCCTTGATCTTATCCCTCTCCTCCTGACTTCCCTAGCAAATAGACCCCACTATTATCGTCATTCTCTCTTTATCTACTGGGTCCTTCCCCCCCACCCTAGTCTACAGACATGCCCTTCTCCCCTTCCCCCTGCCCATTCACATAAAACCCTCCCTTGATCCTACCATTTCCACAAGCTACCATCCTACACCTCTTCTCCCAACTAGTCCCTGAGAAAGTCACCTACAATCTGTGTCTCCGCTTCTCTTCCTCTTTTGAAACACTGTAATCTGGGTTCCAACGTTATCATTTAACTGAAAATGTTTTCTCCAAAGTTAGCAACGATCTTTAAACTGACAAATGAAATAGTCTCTTCTCAGTCCTCATCCTTTCTGACCTCTGTGAAGTATGACACTATTATTTAACTTCTCCTTCAGGATATTCTCTCCTAGTTATTGTCCTACCAATCTGATTTGATCTTCTCATTCTCCTTTTCTGTTTCTTGATCCATGTGATTGCTCCACAAGGCTCTGCCCTGAGTTTCCTTTTCTTTTTGTTCTATATTATCTCATTTGGTGATCTCAACAGGTTCCAAGGGTTCAATGATCTCCACTGAAGATGCCAGATCAACCCTAGTCTCTCTCCTGAGGTACAAGTGCTGTTTGGTGTTCAGTAGTTCCAGTTATGTCTGACTCTGTCACCTCATTTAGGGTTTTCTTGGCAAAGATACTAGAATGGTTTGCCATTTCCTTCTCCAGTTCATTTTACAGAGGAGGAAACTGAGGTAAACATGGTTAAGTGACTAATCCAGGGTCACACAGCTAGTAAGTGTCTCAGGCCAGATGCGAACATAGGAAAATGAGTCTTCCTGATTTCCAGTCCACTGCACTGAAAATATCACCAATTAATCTCTTGGACCTCTCAAACTCAGCATGTTCAAAACAAGATTCATTATCTTTTCCCCAAAACTCTTCTTTCCTCTGAACTTTCCTATTACTATTTAAAGCACTGCCATCCTCCCAGTCATCTAAACTTGTAATTTCAGTATAGTCCTTAATTCCTCACTCCCTCTCACCCCATGTACCTATCCAATGTTAAATCTTGTTTCTACTTCCACAACATGTCTCGTACATCTCATTCTCTTCACAAAGCTACAGCTCTAATTTGGGCCCTATCACCTCTTGTCTGGACTACTATAATAGCAAGGTCTTCTGCTTCAAGTCTTTCCCCACTCCAATCAATCAATTCAGCAGCCAAGGTAATTTTTCTAAAGCACAGTTTTGACCATGTCACCCTTTAACCCCTACTAATAGAGATTCAACAAGCTCTATTGGCTCCTTATTACTATCTCCGGAATCAAATATAAAGTCCTCTGACATTTAAATTTTATCATTACCTGACCCCTTCCTACACTGGCATACATAAATATGTGCAACAGTTTCTCAGACATGACACTCCACCTCTCGTATCTGGAAGGCTCTGGCCCCTTACCTCCACCTTAAATTTCCTTGGTTGCCTTCCAGAATCAAGTCAAATCCCACTTTCTGTATGAGGCCTTTCCTCTATCTTTTCCCCTGGCTTCTAGTACTGTCCTCCACATTATTACTGTAAGGTCTATCTACTCTGTATTTATCTTGTACGTACCTATGTATATGTCGCTGCTGTGCCTCCCCCTGGCACCCAAGGTGTACTCCCTGAGGGTAAGGACTGGTTGGGGTTTGTTCTTTTTCCTTTCTTTGTATTTCCAGTTCTTAGCACAGTGATCTGGCATAAGGTGTTTAATAAATTGTTGGCTGATTGATAGTCAAGGGTAGCACCATCCTTATAGTCACCCAGGTTGGCAAACTGCACCTTTGGATTGATCCTTGACTCCTTATTCCCCTCGAGTCACACAGTCACATGTCTGCTGCCAAGTCTTGGTGATTCAACTTACACCGCACCGCCTGCTGCCACTCCTTCTCTGCACTGACAAGACTACCCTCATTTATCATAGACCCTCAACATCTCTACCTTGGACTTGGACAACAGCTTCCTGCTCTAAGTCTCTCTTTCCTCTAATCCACATTCCATACAGTTACCAGAGAAATCCTAAAGCACAAGCCTCTCATCCTGTCACTACGCTGATCTGGAAGCTCCAATGGTTCTTTATTGCCTCTTCAATCAAATACAAACTCCTCTGTTTGGCATTTAGAGCATGTTCCTCATGTGGCCCCAGTCTACTTTTCCAGACTCATTGCATCCTTCCCTTTCATGTGTGCTTCTATCAAATTGGCCTCCTGGCTGTCCCTCACACATACCATTTCACCTCTTGTTTCTGTGTTTTTGCACTTTTGTCTGTTCCTCATGACACTGAATTCACTCCCTCCTCATCTCTGCTTCTCAGAATTCCTACCCCCCTTTCAAGATTAGCTCATACTCTCTTTAAAAATCCTTTCCTAATCCCTAAATTGGCTAGTATTTCCTTGTTCCCTGCTGATATCAACTTTGTATAAATATTGTATCTACTTATATTTCCCCAACAGAATTACTATCCGCTGACAATAAATACCTGCTGACTGATACTCACTGTGTGACTATGTTGCCCCAGACAAGTCTCCATGAGTTCTAAATCTTTATGCTAAGACATATACGGTAGTAGTTTTTACGGATCCTGGATATTTGTTTTTTCTAGACATTGTTCTTTAAACATCCAAGGATGCTCCCTAGTTCTAGTAGTGTGGGATTTCTGGTGAATTTCATCTACGTATATACCTCTTAGGACAGCTTAGGAGTAGCATGATGGCCTGAATCCCAGGAATGGAGTCAGGAAGACTTGAGTTCAAATCTTGTCTGAAACACTTCCTAGCTGTGTGGCCCTGGGCAAGTCACTTAACCCTCTTTACCCCAATCCTCTCATCTATAAAATGAGCTGGAGAAGGAAATGTCAAAGTACTCCAGTGCGTTCGTCCTTTGTTGCCAAAGAAGACCATGCCATCAGAGAAATGATGATATGACTTGCACCTGACTTTGTGTTGAGTGAGGGAGGGGCTGTGCAGGTCACCAGCCTCACTTCTCCTCCAGCGCCAACTGAATCCAGTGACTAGACAGATATTCATCAGGATGACTGGAGATGACCCAGGATGAGGCAATTGGGGTTAAGTGACTTACCCAAGGTCACACAGCTAGTGAGTGTCAAGTGTCTGAGATATTTGAACTCAGCTCCTCCTGACTCCTGCACTGGTGCTCTATCCATTGCACTACCTAGTTGCCCTAAAGTACTCCACTATCTTTGCCAAGAAAACCCCAAAAGGACAAAGAGTCAGATGCAACTGAAAAAAAAAAAAAACAACTAAACAACCACAAAATATACCTTTAAGGTTTTTGTTTTTTACCAGATTTATGATTTCATCAGTATAGGATTCTGGGTGAAAAATTTCTGTTACCAATGTAGGTTGGCACCCCCTTTCCAATTTAGTCTTAGTGAGTTGTCTGGGACACTGAGAGGTTAAATGACTTACCCAGGGTCACAGAGCCAATAGGTGGAAGGTGAAAGACTTCAAGAAAGCTGGCCTCCAGAGAACAGAAGCTGCTCTTCCCACTGTCCATAATTTGAGAGACTCTGATCATCTCTCTATCTGCCTTGGTCTCTCAGGAATGAAAAGCCCTTATCTTTTTAGTGTGTCCTCTATCACTCTGATTTGGTTAGCACCCTTTGGAGTTGCTCCAATTCTATTATCTAAAGTTATAAGG
Organism: Bettongia penicillata ogilbyi; assembly: GCA_023548195.1. Lineage (NCBI taxonomy): Eukaryota > Metazoa > Chordata > Mammalia > Diprotodontia > Potoroidae > Bettongia > Bettongia penicillata. The sequence continues at coordinate 4,369,921 of JAJHZJ010000180.1, read as the reverse complement.
ATCAAATCCAGAAAATGTATTTAAGACACAATACAGTTACATCACAGAGGGATAGGATGAGGTTCCCCCCCCCTTCTCTCCCTTCCCCATACTTTTCACAGGAAAGCGTTCACCTTGAATTGGAAAATAAAAAATAGGTCATCGTCAGGGTGAAAAGACTGGACTAGCACGATTACAAGACTTGTTACACCAAGTTTATATATAGCCAGATTAAACAGAGCCTCCTGAGTTAGGAAACTGATTAAGCAGAGGTAGGCACCTACCCTTAGGACTTCTTAATTTTGGCAAACTTAACAGTGGGAGAAAAAAAATTCTTCAGGCAAAACAACGTGATGTACCAAATAAAGAAAAGTAATTAAAAGATAATCAACTATAAGATAGGCAGCACTGAGGATATATGTGTCTATTTAGATACACATACACGTTAATGTTATTTATTTTATATAATTTAGTTATATTAGTCTAAAATATCTGTGAAAAACAAATTCTTCGGATGAAATATGACTATACCAAGCTAGAAAAAGGAACTCTTAAGACATGCAGTCCACTACAAGAAATGCATCATAAAAAATAAGCAGTGTGGAGCATCTGATAGTCAAGGCAATCTGGAAAACGGTAAAATCCTGTCTCCTCCAAGAGCAGAAGCCCTGCGGGCCACAAAGTCTGGGGTCACCCTTGAGACCCTCAGGCCGGAGCCTCCAACTTCGCCGGTGACGAGACGCCCAGGTGCGGTGCAGAGCAAAGAAATGGAAAGGACACCTCCGCTCGCCCCTCCGGTGCCAGCACAGAATAAGGAAAGAGAGGCCTCAGGCTGGAGGAAGGGCGAGGACACGTAGCAGGGAACAATACAGCGTGCGGTTTCCGAGGGAGATGGGGAGGAGACAGCGGGAGAGTCCATCGGGAGCAGGAGGGTGGGAAGATGGCGAGGTGGGCGGGGGCGGGGGGGGAAGCCTTTCCCCATTGGACGGCTCAGCCGAGGGCGCCTCCCCATCCAGCGTGGATGCGCGAACCCAGGCTCCGACTGCACCGTCAGTTCGGGCAGGGGAGAGGGAGATTCCACTCCAAGAAACAAGGGGGAGGTCGGAATGTTCCACGTCGGGAACCCCAGGGGGAATCACGATGGTGTCTCCCGAGCTCCAGAGCCGGCAGGGGAGGCCCCCGAGAACCTAGCTCCGGCGCTTACCTCACGCCGGAGCCCTGACCCTCCCTCACCCCAACCTCGTTCTCAGTTCCTCTGGCGGCTGCCGATATTGAGAGGGTAGGGGTCGGGCCAGGTTATACTCACCGGTAGCGTGGTACCGGGATCCAGGTCCTGGTCCTGAGGATCTCTCTGTTCACGGTCCCTCCCCCACCGCCGGCCAGAGACGAGGTGGCGAGCGTGTGCGCGCGCACGCGCCCGCCCTCCCTTTGTCTACGCCGCTTTGACGTAACGCCCCGCCCCCTTTCTTTCCAGCTAGAGGCGCGCGCACAAGGGGGGAGGGAGGTGCCGACGTCACCAACGCCGCCAGCGGGCGGGTGCGCCTTTCGAGCTGTCTTCCAGGAGGGCGAGGAGAGCAGGAGTCGCCCCCTAGCGGGGCAACGATTATCTAAAAGGCGGTCATCGATCGGGAGGCGCGCGCCGGCGTCCAGGTCCGTGGCGGCGGCTGGGAGCTGAGGCCTGACGTACCCTACAGCCGCCTCCCGGTCGGTTTTGGGCCTGCTCCCTTTCCGCCCACACTTCTCTCAGATCACTTCCCGCTCCACTCCCGGGGGACACAGGCCGGACACGTAAAGAGGAAGCCGGGCCTGACCGGGTCACCTTGGCTCCCAGCGTCTTCAGCTTTCTCTAGAAAAGAGAACCCCAACCCAATGTCGCCCTCCCTCAATGACCTCCACTTACTCTATATAAAGCTTGCTTTGTATTTGGTGGGCCCGGGCCCCTCCCCCTCTGTACTATTCACTCGGTAATCTATCAGCTCCTGGATTCAGTCCGTCATTTCGGTCCCGACGACGGCCCTCGCCTCCGCGGAGGGGCCGAGCGCTCTCCCTCCTAAGGCTGCCTAGGGGCGTCCAGAAACACGGAAATCATTACCCCTCGGTCGGATCCCGCCTTCCAGCCCCACCCCGCTCACGCAGCCCCCCGCAGACGCAGGCCCCGGCACACGCACACGCGGCCCCCCGCACACGCTCACGCGGCCCCCCGCAGACGCAGGCCCCGGCACACGCACACGCAGGCCCACGCACACGCGGCCCCCCGCTCACGCAGGCCCCCGCAGACGCAGCCCCCGCACACGCGGCCCCCCGCTCACGCAGGCCCCCGCACACGCACACGCGGCCCCCCGCTCACGCAGGCCCCCGCACACGCAGGCCCCCGCACACGCACACGCGGCCCCCCGCACACGCACACCACGCACACGCAGGCCCCCGCACACGCAGGTCCCCGCACACGCAGGCCCCCGCAGACGCAGCCCCCGCTCACGCAGGCCCCCGCACACGCGGCCCCCCGCTCACGCAGGCTCCCGCACACGCAGGCCCCCGCACACGCAGGCCCCCGCACAGGCAGGTCCCCGCACACGCAGGCCCCCGCACGGCCTCCTCTCCCAGCTCAGGCTGTGGCCCCTTGGCAGCCTGTCTCAACGCCTCCTTTTGTCCTTCTGTACTGCCGTGCCTCCGCTTCCTCATCTTCTCGGGCTTTAGCCCACTGCTCGGTTTACCTGCCGAGTCTCTCCCTACTCTGGTCCACCCCGCATTCGGCTCCCGAAATGATTTTCCTAAAGCTCAGGTGTGGCTGTGTCAGCCCCTGGTCAGGAAACTGCTCTAGTGGCTCCTTGTCACCTCCAGGATGAAATTATAAAATCCTTTGCATTCAAAGCCCTCCGTAACCTAGCCCCCTCCCTACCTTTCCAGTCTGCTTACCCCTTAAACCCGCCTACCCATCCCCTCACTATTCTTCACGCCAGTGACTCTGGTCTCCTGACTATCTCGGCTCCCAGCGCTCTCCTTCCTTGGCTTCCTTCAGGTCCCAGCTAAAATCCGACCTAGTGCAGGAAGCCTTACCTCGAGTCCTCTCGGTTAATTACTTCCTATTTATCCTGTATATAACTTGTTTATACCTGTCTCCCTCTTTGGATAGTAAGCTCCTTGAGGGCAAAGACTTTTTTTTCTTTTGTATCCTCCGACCTTAGTTAGCATAGTGCTTTGACGTATAGTAGTTACTTAATAGATGCTCATTGACTAAAATAAAAAAAAAAGAGGTAAGAAATTCTCTTCATTTGGTGTTTTGTCTTTCATTCTTGAAGAGGATCATGACATCAGGAAGGTGATGCCACGACTTACAGGATGAATTGGATTTAAGTGAGGGAGGGCTGTGGAAATTCACCAGCTTCACTGTCTCATCCAGAACCCTCTGGGTCTAGTGGCAAGGTACAGATCAGAATGAGTAGACGTGGCCCCAATGCTGTGGAAGAGCTTAGCCTTTTTAAGCTAAAGTCTTTCACAGGTCTCAGTTTGAGGCAATGGCCATTCTGTGTTGAAGGCTAAGTGAGAAATGAGGCAAAGAATTTACGTAGTCAAAAAAACAAAAAATCCATTTGGGAGGGGAAGTCTCTCAGGGTTTCTGGCCAAAACAAAAGTCTTCGAGTAAAGGATGAATGGCTTTGTTGGGTTGGTTATAGAGGAAATTCTTCAAATTTAGGTTCCACTTCAGATCTGCCCACCGAAGTCTCTTCCAATTTTGAAATAAAGGGATTCTGAATGTTATCATGCTTTAAATTTCAGTGCTGGGAAAAGCTCTAGTTATGGTTCTGAGCTACAGCAAAGGCTTTCATTAAGAGGAATAATGTTGAGGCAGGAAAGGGGGGTTGGAACCAGATTTAGGAAGGCCTTAGTTGCTGAACTGAGGAGTTTGTATTTTGTCTTAGAGCAACGGTTCATAACCTGGTGTTCATTAACTTTAAATAAAATACATCTTGACAACTATTTCAATGTAATTGACTTCCTATGTAATCTTAAAGATTTTATGTATTTAATAACATTATTCTGAGGGGTCACATAGGTTTCATCAGCCTGCCGAAAGGGATCCATGACACAAAAAATGCTTAGAACCTGTCTTAGAGGTACTAATAAGCACTTGAAGGTTTTTGAACAAAGAAGTAACATGGTCAAGTGAATTTCTGCTGAATTGTTGTTTATTTGGATAGCACATTTTCACCTTAAACTCAACACTTCTTACCAATTACATACTAACAACTTGATCTTTCTGACTTCTCTATTTCTGTGATCACCACTTTAAAAACTTGCCTCAAAACCTTAATCATTTTTTACTTCTCTTTTCCTCTCACTATCATCACCAAACCCAACTTCCTCTGACAAGTTCCTTCTTTCCAGTCTTACGGTTTGTCATCCTAGCTCAGACTGTTAATATGCTTGAACTTAGACTACTGTACCAGCCTGGTGTATGGCCACTTTGCCTCAAATCTCTTCTCTCATTCTGCTCCCAGATTAATTTTCCTAAAGAATCACTCTTTCCTAATTATTCGTAATGAGTTATCATTCCCTTGCTCACAAAACTAATAATCCCTCAACTATCCAGAAGTTAAGGGGTACCTGTAGAAGTACCAGGCATATTCAGCTAATAGCCAACCTTAAGAATATGTCAAGAGATATGGGAAAAGTATTATATATCCAGGAGACACCTGTTACTGGAATGTCTGTGCAAGGGTGGCATAAAACTGACATATGTTGCCCATGGAGGGGCAATTTATACTTGTGGCACTACAGAGATACCCATATTTTTGGCAGTGCCATTACATCATTCTGCTGAACCTTACTCCCTGCTGGTCATACCATATTTCTGCCATAAAACCCGCTGGGCTTTTCTTACCATATTTCTGCCATAAACCCCGCTGGGCTTTTCTTACCTCTGTCACCTGTCTTCTCTGTTGAGCCTCTTCTTAACCCTTGGGTTAAAGGGTTAAAACGACTTTTGTAGGCAGAGTACAAAATGCAGGTGATTTATGTGCATTCATTTATTTTATATTCTGAAAGATGTTATATTGTCCCAGAATGTTTTTTAAGGCAAAACAAAATAGGTTCTTTTGGTTGGCTTTGTTTTCTTTCAGAATTTAAGATCCTACTGATCATGGAGAATGCACCTTTTGGCAAAGAGGTGATCGACTAAAGATGCACATTTTTATTTATAACTAATGTGGATATTTGTTTTAAACTTGACTATATTTAAAGATTTACCCCCTCCCCCCCAGTGGAAGAGAGGTGGGAAAGAGAAAAAATAAGTTCTTGTTAACTGAAAAAAGACTTAATTTAAAAAAATAAAACCAATAGAAAAAAGCTCCAAGAGGTCGAGGATTATGTCTTCTTTTTACTATCTGCACTCTGTGGTTTCTCAATATATAAGTAATTTATGGAAAATGGAACTTTAGTCATAAAAGATACAATTTTAGTTACAGTTTAGATACAATGGAACTTTAGTCATAAAAGATACAATTCCTACTGAAGTCTCAGTACGTTGAGGAACTACAGAGGGCCATGCTGTTCATTTTTATTTCCATTACTCTTAACAATGAAATATTGCTTCAGATTTGCAGCTGGACACAAAATCTGGACACAGTTTCTTTCAGTGGAATAAAAATTGAAAGAACATAGGCAGAGATGAGAGAATGAGGGGGAGGAAGAAACATTCCTAGGGTTACCAAGAGGGCATTCTGCACACTGGAAGTGAACCTGCTGGGGCAGTTTGGTCAGAGAAATAAACCATTGCAGCTTGCTCACATAACTTTCATTCCCAACAATCGCAAATAACTGCATTCAGGAAGCATTTAACTTCTACAAGCAACTGTAGGACAAGTCAAGTAATCAGACAAGGTGTAAGAAAATAACTTTTATTAAAGCTCTTACATCATCAGTTAAACTTGGAAAAGTTTTTCCAGAGTTCAAATACCCCTAGATATTTTACTAGAATCACAGTGGTGCCAAGTACATTGATAAATTACATGAATTGCAGCTCTAGATAAATTATTTTAATAAAACAAATTATTAAATATGCACATATATATTTTTTCCATCTTAACATCTTTTAATCAAGAGAAAAACAGTTTAGATGTGAAGGTAAGAGGCAGATTAAATTAATTTAAAGGATAATTTAACCCTTTCACAAACAGTCAAATTTTTAAAAAATCCTCCTGTAGGTAGAGGAAGAATACTTATGGGCAAGAAAAATATTTCCAGTTACCTTAAATGTAATATAGCAAAAGGAATAGAGTCCCCCTCAGCATGCTTACATTCTCTGCCTTTCCTGTCATTAGTATGAAGACTAGAAAGCACCCTTTTCCCTACAGGTACTTCCTACTACAGAATGTTGTTATTTTTCTTCAGTCATGTCCAGCTCTTCTTGACTCTGGACCATAGCACACCAATACTGTCATGGGGTTTTTCTTGGCAATGTGACTTATACAAAGTCCAAGAGACATCGTTTCTGGGTGATTAATTATTTTATTAATTATTGCTAGTGGATAATTAATAAAAGGATTGGTCATTTGACCATCTCTCGTGAACCAAAGACAGATCTTGGAGGCTACTTGATACTTCATCTGCCCTTGGAAGAGTGGGGGTGTTTCCAGCATATAGCAATCCACTCTGATTGGTTAACAATTAATGAGAGAATGAATATTATAATATATGGTTGACCTGGATATAACTGATTATGTCCCTCTTGCTCCCAGACCATCCCAGGCTTGGAAAATCTAGCTAAAGGGTCTACTCCCTCCACCCAAGTCTGAGTAGAACACAATGGGCTTCCCCACAGGAGCAGAGTCTGAACAAGATTGAGGAGAAAGTTAATTCAATTTTATCATCAACAAAGTCCTTCAGATACTGGCTTAACCTAGGAGAGAATGATGAAATAAAAAGAGAAAAAACCCTGGATCTCTGAAAAATTGGTCATTTAATGGTCATTCATTTCAGCAAAGAAACTGGAGTGGTTTAACATTTCCTTCTCCATGGATTAAGGCAAACAGGAGTTTAAGCGATTTACCAGGGGTCAAACAGCTAGTAAGTGAGATCACAAGTGAGATTTGATCAGGTCTTCCTGACGCCAGGCCCAGTGCTCTATCCACTAAGCCACATAGATGCCTCTGTAAGAGTATACAGGTAGTTAAAACATTAACTGAAATTCTCCCCTCCTCCAGTTTAAAATCAACACTAAAATTCTGCAAAAGAACAGTATGGCCAGTGTCTTCCTAAAGGAAGCTTCACATCTTAAAACAACACTTATAACTTTACACGAGAGTCAGGAAGATGATTACAGTTTTATGGGAAGAGGATGAAAAGCACTTGAATTCTATGTCCAGTTAGTAACTTTGTTCAGGTATATATTGGTCTCACTGTAACTCTAACAGCAGAAAAGGTAGAAACCACTGGAAAGAAAACATGCCTTCATACCCAAGACAAGGTACATGCCCTGCTAGTCAGAGGAAAAACCTCTAGATGTTGGCAAAGAAAATAGGCAGCCCATCTGTGGAGACTTATAGGAGAGATTCAGAACTATGCTCGCTAACAAAGGGCACAAGGAGGAAGGAAGTCTGAGGGCTTCAGGTGGTAGTTATAACCCTGGTTATTGTCCCAGTAAATCTGTTGAGCACACTGAAAAGAAAAGCAGAATTGGATGGTTCCAGCTGGGCCTGGAGGACCACTGGGCAATGCCACCTGGAAAGCGAAGATGTCTATTTCACCTCTGAAAAGAAGAGTCACATAAACACAGGGCACATCAAGGTAAGAAGTCCAGGCATTGAAAGTGATGCGCATTTGCACAATCTTCTCATATCCCAGGTTGTGCACCTGAACTGTACCTTGCAAGAAGCGCCCCTGGATGGTACACTGTTCCAGGCACACCTTCTGGGCCTTCAGGCACCTGCAGAAGCGACCATAGTCATCCAAGGGCTGAGAGAAACCAAGGGCATAGCTGGACACTTCCGTGGGGCAGGCTGGCAACAGCTGCAGCATTCTGCTCAGGGGCAACAGTTCTTCTTTAGGATGGATAGCATCACAAGAAAAGTTGTGCACGGTGATCAGAGGCAACCCCTTCGTGTCAGCGAATATCACCCGTTTCTTCGGGTGCGGGCGCCCGGGCTGCTGAACTCCCCCGGCGCGGAGGGGCAGCTGAGGTTGCAGCTTCGCTCGGTAGGAGCTTAGGCAGCAGTGGAGTGAATTTTGACTCAGGGAGAGGCACGTGGTGAGAGATATCGTAGGCATTCCTAGAAGGGAAAAGATCCAGAGGCAGAATCCTATAAAAGACTGAAGGGGGAAGAAGGGAAAAAATTAGAGGAATTGGGAGGTGGCGTGGGGTTGTGTTCAGCCTCTCCCTCCCAGTTCCCTTTGGGCCATTGCACCCCAATCACCCCATCGTTGAGGTGAGGACTGAGGAAAGAAGAAAACCGAGACAGAATGTGAGAGTGGATTAGGACTAGAGTCTCACAGGGAAAGAAACTTGGAGCCTTAGGGGAAAAGCGAGGCAGCGAGGACTCACTTAGAGCAGCCGCAAACTCAGATACAATCGGCAGGTTCGGTGCGCTCTTAGGAGGAAGAAGAGAGAGCTGTACAAAAACCTAGGAGTAAATCCTCCGGGGACTGCGTCGTCCCCAGGGTTGAGTAGTCATGACTCAGCCAGTCAGCCAATCAAAAGTCTCCATTGTTGTGCTCAGCCAATCAGTTAAAAGAGAAAAGCGAACCCAGTCTCTCCTTAGCACTCTGCTAGTACTCGTAACTTCAGGTTGACTCTAAACCTTGACTCCGCAGTCTAGTTTCCAGGTTTAAATGCCAGGTTACTTGCCCTTAGGATTTTCCTTTCTTGCTGCTTCTGATATTCAGAGTACCGCAGTCTGTCTCCTGGGCAAGAGACCGAGGGTCAAAGCAAGGACTATTAAGAGAGTTACTTTTAAAAGTGCCATAAAAAATGTGAGGTGCTGTACTGAATTTAGCTCTGATTTTAGTTATTTCTACAAGCCAGTACCAGTTAGTATTGTGCTGTGTCAGTTTACTATGACCTCCAAAGTTAACTGTTTATGTGGATAAGGTTTAGGGTTCACTGTCCGTTAGAACGGAAAAAGGACTTTTAACCAAACTTTATTTCAAACATTATCTTACTGAGGAGAAAACTGGTCCATTCAGGCAAAGTGACGTGCCTAAGGTCAAAGAGACAGTGAATATCACAAGTGGCATTAGAACTGGGTCTTCTCACTCATACTCCAGTACTTTTTATGGCTCAATGGGATGCTTGAGAAAGGGTTAAGACCTTGGTTTTATCATTTCACCCAGTGGAGATCAAGACCTGTCATTGATTCACAATAACCAAACATATAAGAAATTGATTTGTAAACAAGAATGCCAATTTATTAATTTATAAAAAAGGCAAGAAGGTAGCTAGTATTTTTTCATTTTCTAAATATTCAAGTTCTCTAGCCAGATCATCTCCTTTTCCACAATCAAAGAACTTATCTGGAAAAACCGGATAACTGACCAATCAAAAGGTTAATTGGTGATCACGCAATTACAGAGAAGGGAAATTAGTTGATTTTAGAAGCCAATTTCTTTCAAATCAAAAGAATAAATCTTTCCAGTAACCTATATTACCCAACATAAATTCTTCTAGATAGTGCTATAGATACAGAGATGGGCTTGGAGTCAAGAAGACGAGTTCACATTTGGCCTCAGACACTTGTTAGCTATATGATCCTGAGCAAATCACCTAATCTGTGGGTAACCCCTGCCGCAAAGACCACCTCTCCTTATTAGTGGAGATGAATGACCCTGTCTTTTGTAAAAGTGGAGCAGAGGAGTTGGTGAGAGGCAAGAGCTTCAGTTCTCAGCCAGTCCCCACTTTGGTGATTCTTCAAGTAAGAGTTCCCCTTTAGGACTCTTTAAGTGAGTCTTCTTCAAGTTTAGTATTCATGTGACTTTGAGATAAAAGATGGGAGAGTCCAACCCCATTTCAGATTGCTGAAGAAAAAGACTCTTGGGAAGGCAGTCTCCATCATGTCCGTACTTCCAGCTTGCTGCTTTAGACTTGGGTGGATTTCCCTTTGGGTAAGATCTCAGGCCCTCTCTCTTGGTTGAGCTGAGTTATTATCACTCCCAATGGGAAAACTCCTTCCTTCACTCTGTATTGTCTGGTATATATGCTCCTATGTATACCTTCTCTGATTTCTGCTTTGCTACAATTTGGTTAAATGGACTGCTTTGTGATTTTCTATTTATGTTCATTGTAGACCTTAGTTCTCTTGCCCCCCAGAAATGACAAAGAGATCAAAAGTTAGCTCAGACTTCATCATATCCCTTAGACTAATAATATTTAAAGGAGCAAATAGATATATTGCTAGCCTAGCACTCACTCTTTCTGAGAAAAACAGAGTGGTGGCCTACAGCCCCAACATCCTCCTTCCTCTTCAGACAGGAATGTTGTTTTTCCTTCATTCCCAAAGAGGATCATGACATCAGGGAGGTGATGCCATGACATGCAAGTATATTGGATTTAAGTGAGTCACCAGTCTCACTTTCTCCTCTGGAGCCAACTGGATCCAGTAGCAAGATATAGATCAGGACCCTGGAAATGGTCTTCCACAGGAATGGAATCCTCTCTTGAGGAAGGTCTATTCTGCTTCTCATCAAGCAATATAGTGACAGACTTTTCACCAAAGGTGGGCCCTTCTCTATACATAGGGCTCATTCTGTTGCAACACATGGGTACTCTCTTCATTGGAACATAATATTTGGTCACTTTTTTTTTCAAATTATTAAAAGTTTGGGCAGTTAGGTTTTTTGTAAAAGCTGGGACAATTTTCCTTGTCCTGGGCTAACTAATTCACTATATTTTCTCTAGACTAGCCCATTGTGTTTCAAATGGAGCTAGTAGACTGATTATACCTTTAAGCCCATATCCGCTTAGGTTTTTACTGAATGGCCAATAAAAATCCCCCAGCTCAAGCCTTACAAGGCTCATGTTTGAGATTTTGATGGCTTAAAAATGTGTTTAAATAGCAACTGATTTCTACCAATTCTAAAACTCGGCAGAGCTTTCCCTCCCATACAGATATTTTCATGACAGTGAATCCTAAGACCATTTTCTGTCTCAATTCTTATCTAGCCCATAGTGATAGAATTGGCATTGCCTCAGACCAAAAAATGAGACCTGGGAAATGACCTTCATTTAGAAGGATAAGTAAAGGCTAGAACTCAGCAAGAAAAGAGGGGTGTTCTTATTTTATGAGTGAGATGTAGGATGTGCTCAAGGTGTAACCTATGAAATCCAACTCACAGATTCTAAACCATTCAGAAGATAGAAGACCCTAGAGGTCTTCCCCTTCCAGTTTGATTTTTTTGGAGGGAGGATTAAAGGGGCCATGCCTGGGCTCCATTCTTAAAAAACCCTAATCACTCAAATGGGTGCTACTTCAGTCAAAGGGAGAACTTGGAAAGACCTTAACTTAAAAAGGCTAAGGTCTCCTGCTGCATCCTGGGCCATTTCCAATTGTCCTGATCTATGTCTCACCAGGGGACCTAGATGGCCCAAAGGAGAAAGTGAGGGTGGTAACTTTGCACAACCCTGCCTCACTTAAATACAATTCACTTGCAAGTCATGCATCATCTCCCTGATGTCACAGTCCTCTTCAAGGACAAAGGACAAACCACAACCACAATCATATAGAGAAATATATACCAAAAAATACATAATGAAGGAAGGAGCTCTCCCATTAGAAGTGAGGTAACTCAGCTTAACCAAGAAGAGGATCCTGAATCTCACCCAAAGGGAAACTTTTGAAATCTAAAGTAGCAAGCTAGGTATAGGGACATGGTGAAGAGTTCTCGCTCCTCCCAAGTCTTCCTAGAGTCTCTTCCTTCAGCACCCTGAAGTGGGGTTGGATTTTTTTTATCTTCTCTCTTGAAGCTGACTGGACACTAGACTCAAAGAAGAATGACTTGAATAGTCTTAGATGGGGATTTCCACTTCCCTTCCCTCTCACCAACTCTACTTCTCACCTTACGAAAGGCAGGGCACTCATCTCAACTAATAAGGAGAGAGCCCCACATGGACTTTGAATCAGGGGATACATGTGTTTGCTTTAGTTTCCAGAACTGTAAAATGAGGATAACAGCACCTCCCTTGTCAGGTTGTTGTGAGGATCAAATGAGATAGTTATAAAGCTCTTAGCACCATGCCTGGTACTATATACATGCCTAAACAGTATACGCCCTTTTAATTTCTATGTTAACCTAAACAAACATTTTCTAATTCGCTTTTCTCTTTGTCTAGATGTATCATAATCCTTCCTGGTAGGAATGCTTACACTAATTTAATTACCATTATGGACCTGACTGTTATAATGATTTCAACCAAACAGAATTCCTTCCCTTCAGTTCAAATGAAGGTAAGCTGCAGAGTATATACAGAGGCTCAGAGGTCCTTTGGTGACCTCAATAGATCAGATGACAGATGTCAGTAGGAAAGATGACAGGGGTCTGGAGAGTACAGAAGGAAGGGCAGATGGGAAGGCCTGGTGGTTACCCATCTCACTAGGAGTGACTCACATCTTCTCCAAGCTATGTGTGACCAGTCAAGTAGCCCAGAAGGGTTCTGGGTGCCATGTGGCCAGAGGAAGGGTGAATGAGGATGAGGAAGTGGAGGCCCAGAGATAAAGTGATTTGTTCAAATAATAAATAGTAAAGTTAGAATATGAACTAGTTTCCCGGAGCATCACCACCTGATTTTTTTGTTCTAACACTACTAAATCTAACCCTGTTAGTATTTTGTTTTGTTTTAACACTACTAAATCTAACTTCTGTCAGGGTTACTGAAGATGTTGAGTTACTTTCTCAGCTATCCTGTCCTCTCCTATCAGGATTGTATATATTGATTTTTACAAGCCTAAAACCACCTGTCTGATTACAAGCAACAAAAGGTGGTCTTACAGCAGAGAGAGCACTGTATTTGGACTCCCAGTTCTTCTACTTTACTGCCTTTGTGACCTTGGACAAATCTCTCAACTTGTCTGGGCCTCAGTTCCCCATCTTCACAATGAAGGTGTTGAATTAAATGAGCCATTCCAGTTCTAGATATGAGATACTGTAATCTCATAAGTAAAACTGGACCCAGAAGACTTGGTTCAAGCAAAGTCAGACTTCAAAAAGATTCAATAAAAAATAAAATTCAAGTGAGGACTAACTTTGTTGCTTAACTCAACATGACCAAGGATTGGCAATTGAGTAATTTCTTTTTAAAAAAAGTTTTTAATGATGTCTTTTTTTAAAAAAATCACCAAGTTTCCTCCATAGTTATCCTGCTTCCTCCTCCTTTTAGCAAGCCATCCCATTTAACAGATTTTAATTTTATAGTTTTTTAAGAGAGGAAAGCAATAATCAATACATTGAAAAAGTCTAAAAATATGTGCAATATTCAACATTGAGGCACCTCTTTGCAGAGGTGGAGTAGATTGTTTTCTCACAACTCTTCTTTTAAACCATGTTTGTTCTTTATAATTTTGCAACATTCATTTTTTTTTTTTGCAACATTCACTTTTAATTTTGTTTTTGGTGTTTTTTTCCTACTTACATTACAATCATTATGTATATCTTCTTCTTGGCTCTGCTAACTTGATTTTATATTAGTTCATGTAGATCTATCCATGATTTTCTGTATTCATCACATTTATCATTTTATAGTCATATTCCATTATATTCATATACCACAATTTATTTAGCCATTCCCAATTGAGGGGCATCAGCTTTGTTTCTAATTCTTTGCTATGGCAAAAGGTGAGGCTATAAATATTTTGGGGCACATAGGGACTTTTTTTCATCAATGGTCACCTTGGGGCTTATTTCTAATAACAGAATCCCTTGGTCAAATGATATAGACATTTTAGTTACTTTATTTGAAAAATTCCACATTGCTTTCCAAAATGGCTGCATCAATTCGTAGCTCGATCAACAATGCACCAGTGTACTAATCTTCACACAACTCTTCCAGAATTGACCATTCCCATCTTTTAATATCTGTGCCAATTTGTTGGATATGAGGTGAAACTTCTGGGTTGTTTTAATCTGCATTTCCCTTATTATTTGTAATTTGGAATGTTCTTTTAAAAATTTTTTATTTTTTCCTAGTCATATGTAAAAACAATTTTTAACATTCATTTAAAAAAAATTTGGGGTTCCAAATTTTCTCCCTCCTTCCCACCCTCACTTCCCCCCCTCCCTGAGATGGTAAGCAATTTAATATAGGCTATACAAGTTCAATAATGCGAAACATATTACTATATTAGTCATGTTGTGAAAGAAGACACAAACTCAAAGGGAAAAAACACACACAAAAAATATAAAAAGTGAAAAATAGTATCCTTTGATCTGAATTCAGATTCCATCACTTCTTTCTTTGGAGGTGGATACATTTTTCGTCACGAGTCCTTTGGAATTGTCTTAGATCTTTGTACTGCTGAGAATAGTTAAATCATTCATGGTTGTTCATCATACAGTATTGATGTTGCTTTGTATCCTGGTTCTGCTCCATTCACTTTGCATCAGCTCATATAAGTCTTTCCAGGTTTTTCCTGAAATCAGTCTGCTCATCATTTCTTACAGTACAGTAATGTTCCATCACAATCATATGCCACAGCTTGTTCAGTCATTCCCCCATCAAGGGGCATTCCCTCAGCTGATCTGGAACTTTCTTTCAGATTGTTGTTAATACTTTGTGATTGTCCTTTGGGGAACTGTTTATTCATATCCATTGCTATTGTGCCCACTGTTTGTAATTCTATTTGGGTTTTCTTGGCAGAAATACTAGAGTAGTTTGCCATTTCCTTCTCTAGCTTATTTTATAGATGTAGAAACTGAGACAAACAGGATTAAGTGATTTACTCAGGACAGCTAAGAAGTGTCTAAGGCCAAATTTAACTCAGGAAGATGAGTTTTTCTGACTGCTGACCTGGCGCTTTGTTCACTGGACTACTGAGCTACCCCATATCCTTTGACTATATATGTATTGAGCAATGGTTTTTAGTTTTATACAAATGTTAACTGTTTATATATCTTGAATATACCAAACCCTCACCAGACAAATTTTATACAAAGTATTTTTTATATATAATTATATCTCTTCTTATTAGTGGATTAGTTTTGTTTGTACAGGTTTTCAGTTTCTTGTAATCAAAGTTATTTATTTTATATCTTGTAATTTCTTCTATCTTTTGTTTGGTTAAGAATATATTTCCTACTCATAGCTGTGATACACACACACACACACACACACACATATGATCTGCTCCTCTTCAAAATGTTTTATAATGTGATCTTTAATATTAAGGTTATGTATCCATTTAGAATGTGTTGTAAAATATGGTGTAAGGGCAATTGAGTTACAAAATACAATGTAGAGACCCGAAGATACAATGGCATTTGTAAGAAGAGGCATTTGTAAGATGGTGCCTGGCTGTGCCAGGGGACCTTGCTATGTTCCATTAATCCAATCTAAGAAAGTGTCAACATGTAAGAGAATTACGAAGTTGTGATTACAAATCTAGCCCCTTGCCTTCTGGAAAGGGATTTTTTGCATTAAAGGTCAAATAATAACATTTGACTGGAATATGTCTCTCTCTCTTTTTTTGAAGAGAATCAGAAATAGATATTCCTACAATTTTTCCTCAAGAGTCTATTCCATTTTTCCATTATTTTGATAGTTAAGATAACTCTTCTTTCTGCTCTCCTGATTTGAATAAGAATTAGAAGGAATCTCAAAGGTCACCTAGTCCAACCTGTATCTGAATAGGAATTTCCCTCTACATCATCTCAAACAAGTAGTTATTCATCTCTACTGGAATATGTCCAGTGACAGGAGAAGTTAGCATTTTCAAAAGCAGTTCATTCCTTTTATGTTAGTTTATTTTTTTTAATGAATTTTTTTTTTACATTTTAAGTTTTGAACTGTCTCCCTGGCCCTAGAGAAGGCCACCATTGGACTCAGATACACACACACACACACACACACACACACACACACACACACACAACTATACTATGCATACTTCTATTTATCAATTCTTTCTCTGGAGGTGGATAGTGTCTTCCTTCATTAAGTCCTTTGGTGTTGATCTGAATATTTATAATACTCAGAATTGTTTATTTGTCCAACAACATTGCTGCTGCTGTATCCATTTCACTCCTCATTATTTCATGCAAATCTTTCTATATTTTTCTAAAATCAACCTGCTCAGCATATCTTACCACACAGTAGTATTCTATCACAAGCATATACAAAGATCATTCTCTTTAAACAGCTGTACTTAGTAGAAAGTTTTTTTTTAATATGTCTTTCATATGATAGCCCTTCAAATACTTGACCACAGCCTCACTTCTCCCCAGGTCTTCTCCTTTCTGGGTTAAGTATGCTCTGGTCTTTCTCAAGAACTTTGGATTTGACTGTGCAACGTGGGAGACACTGGCACAGGATCGCTCAGCATGATGTGCCCATATCAGAAAGGGTGCTGTGCTCTACGAGCAAAGCAGAATTGAGACAGCACAAAGTGAATGTAGCATGCACAAATTTGGAGTATCCACCCCAAATATTCACATGGACTATCTGTGTCCATCCTATGGTAGCGCATTCCGAGCTTGTATTAGTCTGACCAGCCGCAGTCAGACACACTGAAATTTCACTTTATCATGGTGATGTCATTTTGGTCCTCTTCAAGAAGGAAGGATAACAACCAACCAACCAACCAATATAGCATGGTCTCCAGGCCTCTTCACCCTCTCTCATTCCTACAGAGAGGAGAATCAGATGACTACAGAGGTCCCTTACAGCTCTAAATTCTATGATTATAAACATACTGGACACATTCCAATTTCTCAATCTTTCCTAAAATGTGGTGTCCACAATTAAATATAGGACTTCAGATGTAGCTATTTTTCCACTCTTTTTCTCTGGTTTATTCCTGAGTATACTAAAGAACAATTCACATCCTGTGACAATTATTACATAGGAGACTAGTGATCTCTCCTTAACCTTCTCTTTATTGCCCTGGGCAAGTCACTTAATCTCTGGGACTCAATTTCCTTATCTACAAAATAAGAGAGTTAGACTAGATGGTCTTTTAGATCCTAGGCTAAACTACTATAATTATAGAAGAGGATCTATTTTCCATCCTTTTACTCATTCATATAAGAGTCATGTAATTGCCTACTCTCTATGATCTTTGTGACTATTCTCTGAACCATCTTCAGTTTCTACTTTTCAAAATGTGGTGAGCCAAGCTTGATAGAATATTTTATTAAATACTTGTATATAGGACAAAAATAATTTATAACTCCTGGTCATTATATTGTTTTAATATCTTATGCTATCATCTGTTTTTTCATACTAGCTCTCCTTTATACTAACAAATTCCATTCAACTTGTGGTCAAGAATCATTTCCAGTTCTTTTTCTTTTGTATTTTTGGATAGCCAGCATTGGAGGTGGTTATGTGGCTGGCTCAGTGGATGGAGCACTGGGCCTGGATTCAGGAAAAAATGAGTTCAAATCCAGCATGACACTTAATTCTAATCCACTGGAGGAGTAAATGACAAACCACTCTAATATTTTTTCTAAGAAAACTTCATGGATATTATTGGCATGCTATAATCCACAGAGCCACAAAGAGTTGGACATGACTGAACAACTGAACACGCAGCCACTATTAGTAGGGATAAGACTACATGACTGTCAATGTAAACATGGGACAGAATAAAAAGCCTTAGTGAAATTAAAACAGGTCACTTAGAAGGAAAAATATCATCACAGAAGTTAAATTGATATGGCAAATTTGCTTAACTCAAAGACATGTTGATTACTACCCAGTACCTTAAGCTCTTAGATGTAATTACAAATTGATTGATGTTTTCTTCCCTCCTAGTATCTTTTCACTATCTCATGTTAAAATTTTCTAGGGTCAAGAGACTGAGCATATTTCATTTTTAAAGAATGGGCAGATCTGTCCTGTTTCAATCCGCAGAACTTTGTTAGTCCATGATTTGTCAAAATTAATGGGTAATGTCATAGCTACATGTACTGTTGTCTCATATTAAGTAACAGATGTTGGGTTGGTGGAGTGTAAAGGTGGCTAAATCTAAGAACAATACCACCCACAATCAGTCAATGGCACCAAGAATCCTAGGTCACAGAGATACAAGTCTCTGAAAAGGGGTTGACTCCAAGTTTCTGAGAAACATGCACTTTGCCAAGAAACACAAGAAGGGGCTGAAGAAGATGCAGGCCAACAACACCAAAGCCCAAGGCCTGAGCAGAGACCACCAAGGCCTTGGGTACCAAGGCCTCCAAGACCAAGCTCTTCAGGCCCAAGATCCCCAAGGTCAGTGCCTGGCACGCTGACCACAGGTCCTAAGGTTGGTCACTTCAAGGCTTCCAAGTCCAGTGACCCCAAAGTTACCAAGTCCCATGCCGAGGGCAGTAAGTTTGATACCATAGTTACCAAATCTGGCCCCCAAATCTTACCCGAAGGTCATCAAGTCTGATTCTAAGGCCACAAAACCCAGTGATTTCAAGGCTGCTAAGCCTACTGACCCCAAGCATGCTAAGTTGTATTATTAATGTATTTTTCCTAATGAGTTAAGAGAAGATCTTTCCCGTTCATTAGTAGGTCTATGTGACCTGCTTAAGTCACATGGAAGCCCAAGTCACATGAATCTAAGTCACATGGAGCAGGAAGAGGTGGAGCTAGAGCTGAGCTGAGAGGAATTTAACAGCAATCAGAACTGGGAAAGGCAGCTGACTAGCTTGAATGAGAGAGCTTTTTTGTGACTTGTTTAAGGGAACTGGTTTGTGGAAGCCTAACAGAAGGAAGGCTGGGGATGGTGTTGACCTCTGCATTGCTATTGTATATAGATTTCTTTGTTACTGTAATGAATTTGGCTTTCTAGTGTCTGAATAAATGGTTTGGTTCTGTCTTCCATGTGGAGAGTCCATTGTATTTTGTGATTCAGAACTGTGCTGATATATTCGTAGCCGCCAGGAGCGCTGTGAATATCGCAGTGGTGCTACACAAGTTCAAACCCAAAGATGCTGGGGCTAAAGCTGCTAATCCTAAGCCTTCAAAACAGATACTTCAGGATAGAAGGACTTGTTTAAACCCTAAGCAGATGTCTTATTTTCCATCACTGTGATTGAATCCACAACTAAGTCCTTACATCCTAAGGACACTATAGGATGCAATACAACTTGTATAAAAGTCATACTGTATAGGGCACACACTAAAACAATTGATTGTAATTGAAAACTACTGCAGTATGGTAGAAATTAAAATGGAATATGAGTCAGAACTTCTGGGGATCCAGGCTAGAATTCTGTCACTAACTATTTGTGTAACCTTTGTATATCATTTGGCCTTAGTATATGGTCTTTACGACTTTATGAAAAGGTTGTATCTCTAAGGTCTCCTCTAGTGGTGTTGTTCTCATTCCAGCTAATACCCTACCTTCTATGGATGGCTTTCCTGAGCTCTCTTAATGCTAGTACCTTGTCTCTGTTGATTAGCTCTAAGTTATTCTATATATACTTTGTTTTTACGTATGTAGTTGTTTGCATGTTGTCTCCTCCATCAGACTTTGAGCTCCTTGAGCAAGGACATCATTTTTTAAAAACCATTTTTTTTCACATTCTTTTACCATTCTTTAACTATTCTAAGTATGTTTAACATATTTCCTGGCATGTAGTAGGTAATTAATATTTATTGATAGACTGATGACTGATTTTTCTGCAGTCTTATCTTATAACTCCTTAAATAATTCTCCAGGGCAATGCAATCAGGTCCTGCTAATCTGATTGTCTTGAATTTTTCTAGGAACTCTTCAAGCCTCAGTACAAAAAGAAGGTTGTACTAACTGATTTCTAAGAGTCTATGAGCTATATTATTTTAATTTGGCCTTTTATCTGTAAGTCTCATCTTGGAGAGTAAGGTGTTTTTTTGTTGTCATTTTTGCCTTTTGGAAAAGACAAGACATTAAAATCCTATCTCAAGACCATTCTGTTTTTCTTATCAAGAAAATGAATTTCTCTCTGATCTGCCATTGCTTAGTACATCTGAAGATGTTTAAACAATCATGCTTGTGGCAATCTCATCTAATTTCTACTTCATATAGCTTCCCTATTTGCCTTTTCACTCAAGAAAGAATTTTGGGTTTAGCTAACTTTATCTCTCCTTACCCTTCTGGCTTTTCAATACTTTCAAAGTCTGTTTACATTCAAGAAAATAATACCTATTATTTACATAGCACTTCAAAGTTCACATAGAGCTTTACATATATATCTCATTTAAGCCTCACAATAAACCTCACAATGTGAGGTAGGTAATTATTATCACAATTATATAGATGAAGAAACTGAAGCCCAGAGGCTGTTACTTGTCCATAATCATAGGCATGATTTTATTCCAAGTCTATTTATCTCCCATGACAGCTATGTGGTGCAGTGGATACAGCACCAGTGCAGGGGTCATGAGGACCTGAGTTCAAGTCTCATCTCAGACACTTGACACTCACTAGCTGTATGATCTTGGGCAAATCACTTAACTTCAATTGCCTCCTCCTGGGTCATCTCCAGTCACCCTGATGAATATCTGGTCACTGGATTCAGATGGCTCTGGAGGAGAAGGGAGGCTGGTGACCTTCACAGCCCTCCCTCACTCAAAGCAAAGTCAAGTACAAGTCATGTCATCATTTCTCTGATGGCATGGTCTTCTTTGGCAACGAAGGATGAACACACATTTATCTCCCATACTATGCTGCCTCTCCCAATATTAGATTTTATTTTTTAACAACATCCTACTTTAGTAGATTCTACCTCTTCGGCTTTTATTTTGTCTAGTTTTATCCTAGTAAAATTGACTTTCTTAATGATTATTTTCTTAATCTTTGCTCATGTCTCTCTTTACTTTTAGAATCTTCAATTAAATAATTTTTTTATTACTTTCCCTAAAGTTAACCTTTATATCAGTGTTTCTCAAACTATGGGTTGCAACCACATATGGGGTCCTGAAAAATTTGGCAACACTAAAAGTTTTCTGAACATGCAAGGACCAAAAATAAATTCAAAATCAAACATGTAATGAATGGAGGTATTTCTGGCAATACATGCCTGTGTTGCATTTTGCAACTTCACTGCAGCCTTGGTTCTGAACACAAAGGCATGCAAACTTTGCACTGGTCATGCCCTCATGCCAACAGATGCTGCTGAAACTGAAAAGAGGTCAAAAGGGAAAAAAGTTTAAGAAGCCCTGATTTAGATTATCAATTAATTCATTCCTTTCAGTTGAAATCAAATCCAAAAAGTCATCAGCCATAGTTCATTCCTTTGGGAAAGATGCAGGCAGGAAACCTGTCTTATAATCTTGCCCCATGAAATTGTTCACTGGGTAGAACTCAAAAAGTCTCAAGAAAGGACTTAAAAAATAAAACAAAAGAGACTGAGGAAAAATTAGGGGGGAAAAAAGAACAATCCAAGAAAATCTAGAAAATTATAAAAAGTCAACCAATTGGAAAAAGATATCCAAAAAAACTTAAGGAAGAAAATAACTCCTTGAAAACTAGAATTGGCCAAGGGGATGTTAATGACGTTATAATATACCAAGAAATAATAAAACAAAATCAAAGGAATGAAAAAATGAAAGAGAATGTGAAATATCTTATTAGAAAAACTGATTTGGAAAACAGATTGAGGAGAAATAATGTAAGAATTGCTGGACTACCTGAAAATTACAACCAAAAAAAAAAATCACAAGGAATTATTAAGAAAAATTGCCTTAAAATTTTAGAATGAAAGGGTAAAGTAGAAACAGAAAAAATCCACCAATAACCACCTGGAAGACATCCCAGGATGAAAACTTACAGGAATATCATAGCCAAGTTTCAAAGCTCCCAGGTTAAGGAGAAAGTACTATAAGCTACAAGAAAAAAAGAATTTAAATACCTTGGAGCTACAATCAGGATCACACAAGATATAGCAGCTTCTACATTATAAGACCATAGGTCTTGGAAAATAATATTTCAAAGAGCAAAAGAGCCAGAGTTATGACAAAAAATAACTTACCCAGAAAAGCTGAATATAATCCTAAATGAAAAACAAAAGGACATTCAATGAACTGAAAGACTTTCAGGTATTTGTGACAAAAAGACCAGAACTCAATGGAAAATTCAACATATAAGATTCAGGAAAAACATAAGGTACACATTAAAGACCAATTATAAGGACTCAATATGATCAAACTGTTTAATTCTTATATGTGAAAATATTATAAGTACTCTTAAGACTGTCATCATTACTTGGGTAGTTTGAAAGAAAGACTTGGGCTGAGCTGAGTATAATGGATTGATTCTAAAAAATAAAACTAGGTAAGGAGAGATTAAAAAAGGGAAATTATCTCATACAAACGGGGTGTGAAAGGAAGGACTGATACAGAAGAAGCAAGTGGAGGCAGAGGGTTGGTAGTGCTAGCACTTTACTCTCATTTGAACTGAATTAAAGAGGGAACAATATATACATCTAGAAGGGTACAAAAGTTTTGTAAATTCATAAAGAAATAAGAAGTTGAGGTGATAAAATAAGGGGGGACTTTAGATTGTATAGATTAAGAATTAGGAGGGTAGGGGAAGAGGATAAAGGAAGGACTTTTAGAAGGGTGGGTAAATTAAGCAATAGGAGGGCAAGGTAGTGGTTAGAAGTAAATTAGACACCTGCGAGTAAAATAGGGTAAACAGTATGAGAAGGATAAATAGTGAGAAAAAATAGGATGGAGGGAAATACACAATTTATAACTACAACTTTGAATGTGAACAGTATGAATTTACCCATAAAAAGAGAATAGCACAATGGATTAAAAGTCACAATCTGACTATATGTTGTTTACAAGAAACACATTTAAAAATGAGACATACAGTTAAAATACAGTGCTGGAGTAGAATTTATTATGCTTCAGCTGATGTAAAAAAAAAAAAACAGGGGTAGCAGTCATGATCTCAGACAAATTAAAGCTAAAATAGATTTAATTAGAAGAGATTATGACCATGGGCTCTTTAAAGACTATACTTACTATAGGTTAGAATTTCCATTCTTCACAGGGGAGCAGGACAATGGAGTTACACAATAACCAACCAATCAGGAGGATTTCTGAGGCTCAGGGCTGCTTGATATACCAGTGATCCTTTGCAAGTGAATGCTAGACAAATTTAGAGAAGCCTATAGCTGCCAGAAACCACAGTACTAGCCTTGACCAGCCTGAGGGCAATCTTGAGCTGAGGCTGTAGACTCAAGACCTTGCTTAGGACTTTCTAAGCATCCGGTTGCCTGGTTTATTGGGTCTACAAATGTTTTCTCCCTCAAATACTGCCTCCCCTTCCTACCCACTCCCCACCATAAAGCCTCTAGAAACTATATTATCTTACCCTTTTTCTATTCCTCTTTCAGGAGATGAAAGCTCTTTCTCACCCTCTGCTCCCTTGAAGGATCTTCTCTCTTCTGTAAGCTTCTTCTCAGACAGTAAACAGTTCTTTAATCTGGGATCAAATTCTGTTTCATTTAGGGTCCTCCTTTTGGGGTCCAGGGGTCTTTTGTTAATAAGATAAACAGAGAAACCACATTATGTCATTAATATTATTCAATATTGTTTTAGAAATGCTACCAACAGTAATGAGAAGAAAAAGAAATTGAAGGAATCAGAATGGGAATGAGGTAATAAACTCTCTTTTTGCAGACAATTTGATGATATATTTGGAAAATCCTCAAGATTTAACTATTTTTCACTAGTTGAAACCATGATTTTTGGCCAAGTAGTAGGAAGTAAAATAAACCCACATAAATCATTAGCATTTTTATATATCACCAACATAATCCTGCAAGAAGAGACAGCAAGAGATATCCCATTTAAAATAACCATAAACAGTATAAAATACCTGACAGTATACCTGCCAAAACAGACCCAGGAACTACATGAACATAACTATAAAATACACTCTATACAAATAAAGTTAGATTTAAATAATTGGAGAAGTATTCACTGTTCATGGGTAGGAAAAGTCACTATGATAAAAAATGACAATTTCATCTAATCTATCCAATACCATTCCAATTAAATTACTATTTTGCTGAGTTAGAAAAAATATTAACAAAATTCATTTGGAAGAACAAAAGGCCAAGAATTTCAAAGAAATTAATGAAAAAATGTAAAGGAAGGAGGTTCAGCAGTACTACACCTCAAAATATATTATAAGGCAGTGTCAAAACTATCTGGTATTGCCCAAGAAAAAGAAAGGTAGATTAGTGGAACAGAGTTGACATAGAATACACAGTAATAAAGGATTATGGTAACCTTGTGTTTGACAAATGTAAAGATTTAAGTTTTGGGGATAAGAATTCATTATTTGGTAAAAATTGTTGGGAAAGTTGGAAAGTCATTTGGAAGAAATTGGGCATAGACCAATATCTTAAACCATGTACCAAGATAATGTCAAAATGGATAATGACTTAGATATACAGGGAAATATCACAAGAAAATTAGAAGAACATGTAACATATTATCTATTAGACTCAGGATAAGAAAACAATTTATGAAAAAACAAGAGACAGAGAACACTGTGAGGTATAAAATGGATAATTTTGATCATATTAAATTTAAAAGAACATGTACAAATAAAACCAATGTAGCCAAGATTAAAGAACTATTTTTTTCAGTGAGCTTTTGAACCTCTTTTTCCATTTAATTAATTCTGCTTTTTAAAGCATTCTTCTCCTCATTGGCTTTTTGGACCTCTCTTGCCATTTGGGTTATTCTATTTTTAAAAGTGTTATTTTCTACAACATTTTTTGGGGTCTCCTTTAGCAAGCTGTTGACTCACTTTTCATGATTTTCTTGCATCGCTCTCATTTCTCTTCCAAATTTTTCCTCCACCTCTCTTACTTGACTTTCAAAATCCTTTTTGAGCTCTTCCATGGCCTGAGATCATTGCATATATTTTTTGGAGGTTTTGAATGTAGAAGCCTTGACTTTGATGTCTTCCTCTGATGGTATGCTTTATTCTTCCTCATCCAAAAGGATGGAAGAAAATACCTTTTCACTAAGAAAGTAAGCTTCTATAATCTTTTCCCCCCTTTTTGGGCATTTTCCCAGCCAGTTGCTTGCCTTTTGAGCCCTTTGTCAAGTGGAAAGTATACTCTAGGGACCTGTAAGTCCTCAGTTCCTCCAAGGTGACACAATAAAGGGAGAGGAGTTTACTCCTCTCCTGGTCTGTGCTCTGGTCTGGGAGCAACAAGCACTCTTTTCTGCCCTGGAACTGCAAGTAGGATTCCCTCTCCAGGGCCTCCACTAGCTCCACCACACTAGTGCTCCTCCTCTCCCCAGGACCTCCACTCAGGACTGAGACCCAGATCAGCTGCTTGATTCCTCCAGTGCCTTTAGGCCCAGGGTTCCAAAAGTAGATGCTGCTGCGGCAGTGACTTCTGCCTCCCTGGGGCTGGGGCCAGACCACGTTCTCTTCTCACCCAGGGGAAAGAGCTTTTTCACTGACCTTTGAAGCTGTCTTTGGCATTTGGGTTGAGAAATCTGGCAACTGCAAGTGCCACCTGTGATTCCGCGCCCTGAAACCTGTTCCAGTCCTGTCCGTGCTGTGTGGCCCAGGATAGGCCACACTTTACTCTGAGCCCAATGCAATAGACCTTTTCTCTCGGCCTTCCAGGCTGTCTTGGGCTGGAAATCTCTTTCACTCTGTTGTATTATGGCTTCTGCTGCTCTGGAATTTGTTTAGAGTCATTTTTTACAGGTGTTTTATGAGCTATGGGGAGGAAAGCTACAGCAGATCCATCTTTCTACTTTGCCATCTTGGCTCCACCCCACAATGTAGCCAAGATTAGAAGGAAAGCAGAAAACTGGAAAAAAAAATTTTCATAGTCTGTCAGATAAAGGTCTCATTTCTCAACATAAAAACCTTTGTCAAATTCATAAGAATACATATTATTCCCCAATTGATAAACGGTCAAAGGATATGAACAGGTAGCTTTTCAGTGAAGAAATCAAAACTATATAATCATATGAAAAAATGCTCTAAAAATCATTACTGATCAAAGGATATGAACAGGCAATTTTCAGGGGAAGAAATTAAAGATATCTATAATCATGTGAAAAAGTGCTCTAAATCACTACTGATTAGAGAGATGTAAATCAAAACAACTCTGAGGTACCACATCACACCTATAAGATTGGCAAACATGATAGAACAAGAAAATGATAAATGCTGGAGAGGATGTGGGAGAGTTGGAACACTAATTCATTGTTGGTGGAGCTGTGAGCTCATCCAACCATTCTGGAGAACGATTTGGAACTATGCCCAAAGGGCTACAAAAATGTGCATACCCTTTGACCCAGTAATATCACTACTAGGACTGTATCCCCAAGAGATCATAAAAATGGGAAAGGGTCCCACATGTACAAAAATATTTATAGCAGCACTCTTTGTGGTTGCCAAGAACTGGAAATCAAGGGGATGCCCATCAGTTGGGGAATGGCTGAATAAATTATGGTATATGAATGCAATGGAGTACTATTGCGCCATAAGAAATGATGAACAAGAAGACTTCAGGGAGGCCTGGAAGGACTTATGCTGAGCGAAAGGAGCAGAACCAGGAGAACCTTGTACACAGCAACGACCACAGTGTGTGAGAGTTTTTTCTGGTAGACTTGGAACTTCGTAATAACACAAGAACTTACAAAAAAAAAAATCCCAATAGTAGTATTCTAACACAAAATGTCTTCCACACTCAAAGAAAGAAATATGGAAGTCATTCACAAAATGTAGCAGATCATGTTTGTATGTGTGTCGGTTTTAGTGTATTATGTTTTGATTTGTTATATGATTTCTTCCATTTATTTTAGTTCGACTACATAACATGACTATTGTGAAAATGTACTCAGTAGGAAAGTATATGTAGAACCTATACAGAATTGTATGCTGTCGCAGGGAGGGAGGGGGATAGTGGGGGAAAGGTGGGAGGGCGGGGGGGATAAAATCTTAATTTTAAGGAAGTGATTGTAGAACACCAAAAAAAAAAAAATAAACAAAAAAAAGAATTAAAAAAAATCATTACTGACAAGAGAAATGCAAATTAAATCAACTTTGAAATATCACATTACACATATCAGATTGGCTAAAATGATATATGCCCTTCAATTGGGGAATGGCTAAACAAGTGTGGTATATGATTATGATGGAATACTACTGTGCTATAAGAAATGATGAGCTGGTTGATTAGAAAAACATAGAAAGACTTGGACCTATGAAGGAAGATGCTACCCACTGTCAGAGATGAAACTGATAAACAGAAATATAGTATGGTAAGATACATATCCATATATGTATATTCATGTTTAATGGTAGTCTTTTCTAGGACAAAGTGGGAAGGGAGGGAAAAAAGTACACAGCAAAGAACAAAAGAAAACTTGGAAGAACAGAAAAGCTGGGTAGCTTTGAAAACAATATGCAGTATTTATTACATAGTTTTTCAAAGGAAGTTAACAGTTTGAAATGGAAATTTATGGTTTTATATTGAATCCTCTATGTTGTAGTGTATACATGGAAATATTTTTCTTGTTTTACATTTAAGTTGAAAATGAATAAAGTTAAAAAATATATTTAAAAAAAACCCAGGTAGTTACTAAGGTACTATATTGTAATAACGGGATAGAACATCACTTCCTTCCCACAAACCTTTGGGCACACTTCTCCACAGTACATAGAATCCAGGAGAAAGTGGGTTCAATTTTTGAGTACAGGATATGGCAAAGGGCATTACACAATTGATGAAAGTCTTTTTCTCCCCTACCCCTTAGGCATGGTGAACATGGACATTTTTGCTGGACAACTTGTAGTCATAAAACTGCCTTTCTTCAATGAGTCTAGCTTGTCCTTAGCAAAAAATGCAGATATTGCTAACAAGTTCACACCTTTTAAAGAATGGAACACCCATCTTGTGTTTTCTTAAATAGGATATAACCTTGAGGGAAACGACTGTTGTCTTGTCTTTATATACCATGCCTAACAGTGCCTGGCACATAGTAGGTCCTTAATCAATGCTCACTTGATGGGCATCAAGAACAAAAGCAGTTGGCCTCTAAATGCAGGCTTCTTGAGTAAGAAGCAAGAAGTCATTTAAAGAAACCCAGGGGTTAATGTGTTCCTCTTTGAAGAAGCACAGGTATGCAAATACTAGCCTGAAGTGGTGAAGTGGTGAATATAAGGAAGCTTCATCAGATTTGTCAGTTGTTTACTGTTGGTGTTAAGTTGAACTCTTATCTTCTGTAAAATAGGTGGTATATTTAAGAAGAAAAACTCTCCCACTATTTTCTGAGGAGGGTGGGGCGGTCATCTAAAGAAATAGACTCAAAATGTTTAGAGATAATATTGATTTGCTAAGTGCTTTCCTCAACTGTGCAAGGTAAGCAGTAGTGTAAGGTATTATGATCCCTACATGATAGCTGCTATCAAATACTGTAAGACTTGTCATATGTAAGATAGATGGACTAGAGGTGTTCTGAGGGTTATTAGAACAAATGTAGAAACTAACGATGGAGGTTGCAAAGGTAGATTTCAATTCAATAAGAGAAATTTTGCTAATCATCCTATTTGAAAGTGGAATAGCTGATTTCATAAGTATTTACTAAGCACTTAGTATGAGTCAAGCACTAGGGATATAAAGTTACAAACATTGTATTTGTCCTCAAAGACCATACATTCTAATAGGGGAGGCAGCATGTAAATCACTAGATACATACACAATCTATACAGAGTAGATGAAGGTGACATTAGCATCTGGAGGGTACAAGCGGAGAGGCTCGGATCTCAGTCATTTTAAAGGAAGCTAGTGAAACTATGACGTGGAGGTGAGGGGCCAGAACATTCCAAGTGCTAGGGACAATCAGCATTAAAGCATAGAGATGGGAGATGAGTGTCAAATTTGAGGAACTACAAGTAGGCCAGTGTAGCTGGATTGAAGGGGTAATGAAATAAAGTGTAAGAGAACTGGAAAGGTGAGATTATAAAGAACTCTTAATGCCAAGGGATTTAGGGAGCCACTGGAAATCAATGGGGGTGGGAGGGTTGGTATGCAGAGAGGGGAATGGCAAGGCCAAACTTATACTTGGAAATACTGCTTTGACAGTTGAGTGGAAGAGGGATTGATATGGGGAAATTTGAGGAAAGTCAGCTGAGGCTATTGCAAGTCTAGGCATGACGTAATTAAAACTGGTAAAAGCATGGTGACTTTGTGAGTAGAAAGAAAGGGGACAAATGTGAGATGTCAGGAAGGTAGAAAACTACAAGATTTGGCAATAGATTGCATATATGGGGTCAGTGGAGAGTCAAGGATGACACTGAGGTCACAGGTTTGGGTGAATGGAGATGTAGCCTTTGACAGTAATAGGGAAGTTCAGAAGGGAGGGAGGGTTTGGTGGAAAAGATAAGTTCTACTTTGGACATTTTTGAGGTGCTTATGAGATATTCAGTTCAAGATATCCAAGAGGCATTTAGCATATATGACTACAGCTTAGCAGACATCAAGAATAGCTATATAATATAAAGCTGTTAATCATCTCCACAGAAATGGTAACCGAGCCTGTAAGAGCTGATAACGGTGAGATTCTATAAAGCAGGGGTTCTTATCCTTTTTTTGTGTCATGGATTGCTTCTTAGAATGTTTTTTAAATAAATGAAAGAAATGCCATATTTCAATGAGAGGCTGCTGAAAATACAGAAATAATTTTCCCCACTCAAATTCATGGATGTCTTGAAATCTATGCCATCTACTTTGAGGGTTCCACGGACTACTGTAAACCATTGATGTAAAGAGAAGGGAAAAGAGGACCTGGACAGATCCTTTGGAACACTCATGGATAGTGGGCACGGTATTAATGAATTAACAAAGAAAACTGGAAAGTGGTTAGAACCAGAAGAAAGGAGTGTTACAAACACTCGCAGAAATATCTAGAAGGTAAATGATAGTGTCAAATGCTGTCAAGAACCAAGGAAGATCAAGACTGAGAAAAGGCCATCATCAAATGCAGATAACTTCGTAGTGGGAAATGCTAGTTGGATGATGACTTAGTTGAATAACACAAGTTTCTGATAAATGACATGATGAAGGGATAGTAGTGTGAATATTAGAAAAAAAAACTGGATTTGAAGTCAGAAAACCTGAGTTTCAAAACTACCTGTATTACTCTGAGCAAGTGATCTATTTGGTCTTAGTAAAATGAGTTTGGCCAGAAGAACTCAAAGGTTCCTTCTGGTTGTAAAGCTTAGGAGAAATAGCTATAAACAGAATGCTAATGTAGTTCATAAATTGTCAGTGAAGACAATTCCAAAAAATGTTTGGCTAATGGTAGCAACATTAAGAAGCGGTGTAGTGGGCTTGGAATCAGGAAGATTCCTCAACTTCCCCTGTTTGCCTCAGTTTTCTCACCTGTAAAATGAGCTGGAGAAAATGGCAAACCACTCCAAGAAAACCTCAAATTGGGTCACAAAGAGTTGGACATGACTGAGATGACTGAACATAACAGCAACATTAAAATAGATAGCCTTTCATGGTGACTACTTGGAATGAAAACACTCAGATGGATGTGTAAGCCTTGGTATATTTCTTTTTAAAAAATCACTCATTACTTCCATCATTACATTTTCATATATCACAGAATTGTACAAAAGTTCAACATTAAGACATGGCTGGTAGTCAAGACAGTAGCAGGTAAAAAGCAGTCTGAGTTTCACTACAAGTTACCCAGTACTGAGAAAATGAATAAACTGTCCTCCATGAAAACCCCTTTCAGAAGGGCAGAAAATCCCTCCTTCCTTTATGTGTGTATGAGGCTGCCAAAGCTTCTGGTTGTGAATCATATCAAATGCACTTGTTCCAGGAAGAAACTTGTCATCAGTGACTGCTGAGAAAATGATGCAGTGAACCTTATCATACCTCCACTGATTATAACAGTGATTGAAAAATTTACCCCAACTCCCTTCCATCCCACTTTAGAAGCAACAACTCAGCTATGCCATATCATTTCCGATCCGACTTCATTTTGAAATGCAGCTTCCTTTTTACTCTTAATTTGGGCTTCTAAATCATCATCTTCAGAACTACCCCAGGAAATGTGGCAATCTGCTTTAGTGGAAACCACAGCTATACGCAGTCTGACCCAAGCGGGACAGAAACTGATAACGTTTAGATCTAAGAGAAAACTCTTGACTTGGCTAGTTAGCAGAACCTACAACTAGTAAGAGTCAAGAGACATGGATTGTAGATACAAGTCTATTGTTAACCAGCTATAATAGACATGTCAACTTCTCTGTTTGGTTAACATATCTCATACGGGGGTACCTGTCCTAGCTACCTCGGAAGGTGGCTGGGAAAGCCAAATTCAATGTCACAGCATTTTAGAAAATATAAACTTCTAGAAAAACTTTAAAGGTAAGAGCATAAGTGGCTTAGAAAGCTGCTACTTGATGATATTGGTTACCTGATACTCTCATGATAGTGAAGTATCAATAAAAGGTAGCTAGACTATCTAAATTAGAGCTGGTCAAATTTGCTCAAGTACTTTAGTCTTGCAACAAAATAATTATGCCTTTTCCAGTGACTTCTTTTACAGAAATGTAACATATAATACTCTATTACTTATTCTAAGGTTCTTAGTTGAGCATATTAGAAATATTTTTGATTGTGGATACATTATTGTAACATGTAAAAGAGAGTTTCACAAAAGAATGGGCTTAAGCACCTCAATGCCTACATACATCTAGTTGTATCGTGCGGCTTAGTCTAGTTATATTGTGTAACACAGTCTAATTATATCAAGCTAGTCCAGAAATTAATACAAAATAAAACAATCCTACTAGCCTCAAAATACACTCATTCTCCCTATCTACAAGTTATAACACCTTTGTACAGGTGTAAACACTACCACTTAACACACATTTGGTAAACAGTCCCTGATAATCCAAAGGAAAGAACTGTTTTCTTACATTCAGAATAAAGAGAGCAATGGCCCCACCTGCTGACAAAGGGATAAAACAGCAGAAGAGGAGATTTACAATATTAGAATTTCTGCCTTCCATTTTAGTCCCATAGAGTCCATTAGCCCTACTGAAAAAAGTTTGAGATAGCTGCAAAAACATGTCATAAACAAAGACAGATTAGTTCTTCAAGATATTCCAGTGATTTCTTCAATGGCTAGCACCAGTTCTTTTCAGTTTTAAATCAGTTGTACAGCTCCAGAAGCCACCAAAGGTGCAATGGTTTTGTATCTGATCAAGTGCTGAGAGCCTTCTTCCAAGTCAATCACATATTCACTGAAAGAAAAAACAATACAGATTTGTAGGAAGAATAGAACATAAGTGTTTTTCTTAAGAATACGACTCTGTTACTGTGATAACTAAGTTACCTACCTTTGTTCATCTGTTTCTGGCTCTATCAAAATGTTTTCTTGCCTTTCCTTCACTCTCAGAAACACATATGAATCTAAATCAGGCTTGGGAACTGCCAGAAAAACAATGAATAATTAATAGTATGAAAAAGGAAGACAAAGTCTAATGAAGACAATATGAAAAAATATCCTTCCCACATTCCACATACACTTTGCACACCCATTCAACAAGTATTTACTGAAGTAAACAATCATAGTAACCTAATATTTGATAAACCCAAAGATCCCGGTTTCTGGGATAAGTACTCACTATCTGACAAAAACTGCTGGGAAAACCCACAAACTAAGTGTGGACTAACATCTCACACCATATACCAAGACAAGGTCAAAATGGGCACATATCATTTAGACATAAAGCATGACACTATAAGCAAAGTAGAAGAATCAGGAATAATCTACCTGTCAGATCCGTGGAAAAAGGAAGAATTTATGACCAAACAAGAGATAGAGAGCATTATAAAATATAAAATAGGTAATTCTGATTATATTAAAATAAAAAATTTTTACACAAACAAAACCAATGAAATCAAGATTAGAAAGAAAGCAAAAACCTGAGAAACAATTTTTATAGCAAGTGTCTCTGATAAAGGTTTCATTTCTCAAATATTTAGAGAACT
The DNA here is from genome assembly GCA_023548195.1 of Bettongia penicillata ogilbyi. Taxonomy (NCBI): domain Eukaryota; kingdom Metazoa; phylum Chordata; class Mammalia; order Diprotodontia; family Potoroidae; genus Bettongia; species Bettongia penicillata. The sequence goes on along the minus strand of JAJHZJ010000180.1, from coordinate 4,336,756 downwards.
GAGTCAAATTTATAATACAAGCTATTCCCCAGTTGATAAATGGTCAAAGGATATGAACAGGCAATTTTCAGAAGAAATCAAAGTTATCCATAGTCATATGAAGAAGTGCTCTAAATCACTTTTGATTTGAGAAATGCAAATTAAAACAACTCTGAGGTACCACTTCACACCTATCAGACAGAAAAATGATAAATGTTGGAGAGGATATAGGAAAATTGGGACACTAATGTACTGTTGGAGTTGTGAACTAATCCAACCATTCTGGAGAGTAATTTGGAAGTATGCTCCCAAAGGCAATAAAACTGCATACCCTTTGATCCAGCACTATCGCTACTAGGTCTGTATCCCAAAGGGATCATAAAAAAGGGAAAAGGATCTACATGTGCAAAAATGTTTATAGCAGCTCTTTCTGTGGTGGCAAAATATTAGAAACTGAAAGGATGCCCATCAGCTGGGAGAATGGCTGAACAAGTTGTGGTATATGAATGTAATGGAATACCATTGTGCAGTAAGAAATGATGAGCAGGCAGATTTCAGAAAAACCTGCAAAGACTTGTACAAACTGATGCAAAGTGAAAAGAGCAGAATCAGGAAAACACTGCGTACAGTATCAGCACTGTGTGATAATCAACTGTGGATGACTTAGCCCTTTTAAGCAATACAATGATCCAAAACAAATACAAATGACTCAAGACTGAAAATCTTATCCACATCCTGATAAAGAACTGACGGACTCTGAATGCAGAATGAAGCATACTTTTTCTCACTCTATTTTTGGCATTCTTTTTTCCCCCTTTTGATCTGTTTATTCTTTCACAACTGTGACTAATATGGAAATATGTTTTACCTAACTGCACATATATAACCTATATCAAATCACCTACTACTTTAGGAAAGGAGAAGGGAAGGGAGAGAGAAAAATCGGGAACTCAAAATCTTGTAAAAAAGGAATGCTCTAAATTGTTTTGATATATAATTGGAGAAAACTATTATTAAAAAACCCCAAAAAACACAAATTATTTACTGAGCACTGTTGATACTAGGTACTATAAAAGATATAAGCAAATGTTTGAGACTCCAGTCCCCTTTCACCCTTAAAACAATGCCAAATAAAAAATGAGAAGGAAAAGAAATCCTCTCACAGGAAACAATTTCCAAGAAAAATAAGAGAAAAAACCAAAGCAAAAATGTCCCAAATACAATGAAGAAAATGCTGTAGAGTAAAAACAGGAGAAATATTCAGAAGGAAATAAGACTACAATAACTACACCTCAAACAGGAACAGACATTCTCAAGGAACCTACAGAATGGTTCAGAGTGACTAAAGGAAGATCTGCCATAGAAAAGATAGCTGAATAAGGAATTCAAGAAAATAAGTGAAAATCAACTTTGTAGAAATTTGATGATGAAAATATCCATGAAATAATGGATGCTCTTAAGAGCAGAACAAGTATGTATGTGTGTCCACACACATATATACATGTACATGTGTATTCATATACATATGTATACATACATATACACATATATATGTGTGTGTGTTTACACATATACCCACACACACCATTAAAGACCCTGAGTCAACTCCTGCCCAGAATTATGCTCAAAATCACTAGTAATCACAGAAGATCAAATTAAAACACTTATGAAATAGCACTTCCCATTCAAATCAGCAATGATGGTAAAATGTGAAAATACTCAGTTTCGCCAGATTTGGGAAAAAAGCTGGTACAAGTGAGAATTAGTCCAATGACTTCAAAAATATAGAATTATGCAAAAAAAAAAGTATAAAATTGTTCTTATTTTAAAAACATGACTAGGTAGATAGAGGTGAGCATTGCCTTGTCTTATAATTAAACATGAGAATTACCAATCAATCCTAATGGTACAGAAGAATAATGCAAATGGAACCTAGAAAAAGCCCCATGTGAGACAATGCGCATTCTTGCTTCTGCACCATTTCTCCACTTAGAATGCCCACTTTGTTCTATTCTACTCTCTGCCTTTTCAAATCTTGATGATATGCTATTGAGAAAGGAGAGAAAATTAGGATTACCAGGCTTTTTCTGAAAGGTATTAAGTATCTGACACTGTAGTCGTGGGACATGATCATGGACTCAGTCCATTTCCAACTAAACAGTAATGGTGGAGAGTCAACCAAGGACAAGCTTATAACTCTGTCCCTCTGAACCTGCACAGCCTTCCAGCTATGGGTTGGGGACAGCAATAAAGCAATGCAATAGCCTGTGGCCTAGAATTAGGAAGATCAGAGTTCAAATCTTCAGACATTTAATAGCTGTGTGACACTGTGTAAGTTGCTTAATATGCATGCTTCAGTTTTCGCTGCTGTAAAATGGGGACAACAACAGCGCTCACTTCCCAGGATTGCTGTAAACATCAAATCTGAACCGATTTTTGGAGGGGCAGAATCCAATAGGAGACAGACTGTGGCAAATTCACAGCCCAGGACAGACTGCAACGTCGCCAAGAAGGATCGATTGCACAGGGCTGGAGGAACGCACAGCACACAGTCTGTCCTACCACACCATGGACAGACTACAACGTCGCCAAGAAGGATCTATTGCACAGGGCTGGAGGAACGCACAGCACACAGCACACAAGCTGTCCTACCACACCATGGCAGGGCTGAGCAGGAAGCCCCAGGCAGTCTGAGGCAGTGGCCACACTGCAGAATCTTGGGCATATCAACCCAGGACAGGAGTCCAGCAGAATCGAGCAAGTAGAGCCCAGAGCCCCAGGTGAGCATCAAATAAGATATTTATAAAATGCTTAGCACATTGTCAGTGCTTAATAAATATCTGGTACCTGCCCATTCCCTGCCTAGTAAAACAACCTGGAAAATAGGCTAAGGAGACACATTCCCTAAAAACCATGAGAAAAAAGGAACATGGATATTATATTTCAAGAAATCACTGTCTAGATCTATTAGAATCAGACAGCTAAGTGAAAATGAAAAGAATTCACTGGTTACCTCTTGAAAGGAACCCTAAAATGAAAACTTGCAGTAATATCATTTACAAATCTTGGTTAAAGAAAAACAAAACACTGCAAGTAGCCAGAGAGCAAGAGTTCAGGTACAAAGCCACAGTCAGGATCACGTAAGATTTGGCAGTTACCACCATAAAGGAGAAGAGGAGTTGGAGTATAACACTACAAAAGGCAAAAGAGGACTTTAAGCAAGAATAACTTGATCAGAAAAAGTAGGAGGGAAAAAAATGGATCTTTAATGAGGGCTGGGAGAGGAGGTATCACTTGAACTTCTCTTTCATCTGAACTGGCCAAAGGACAGTAGAACACACACAAGATTTGGCATATAAATACATTAAATTCAACAGGGAAACAGGAGGGAATGGGGAGAGGACTTTTTTTAAAGTTCATTTGTGACTTACTCAGTTTCTGTTTCTGCAATTAGATTATTTAAATTCTCTATTTCTTGTTCTATTAATCTGGGCATTTTATTTTTTTTTCTAATAGCATCTATTTAAGTTTTCAATCTTATTGATGTATAGTTAGACAAAAATTTCCAATAATTTCCCTGATTTTTTTTTTTTTGCTTTTGTTGTGGAAAAAAAGAAAGAGAGATCACAAATATTTTTCACTGTTTATTCTTGGAAAGTCACTTACCTGACCTTAGGAGATCTACCTTCTGCAGGTTAGGAGGCATATGCCTTAAGGCCACATTTTTCAGATAGGTTTCCATGTTGGCCATGTATCTGAAATAAGCAAATTTTGACTCTTATGATGTAGGTAGTAGGAAAGGACTGCAATGTATAATCAATGTACTCCCTGGGTACATAACAGGGCTTCAGAGTTCCCTAAAACCTTGGTCTGATTAGCCAGGTTATCTTCTGACACACCAAACATCAAGGTTGAAAGGGAAGGTTACTGAAGGATAAAACAGGGTGATATCATTCTAAAAAGATAAACGGGATAAAATCCAGTCAAATCAAACAATGATTATTAAAAACAAAAAGGAGCTTTTAGTTATATAGAGAACAAGAAGGTAAAAGGAAATGGATTACTTCTTAGGGTTGATGAGAAGACAATTACGAATGGAGATAAGGTAGAACTGAACACAGTAATAAGAACGATCCTCACAACAGGAAGGACAAAATTTAAAAGGCCAATGAGAAAATGAATCTTAGGACTGAGGAAAATAATGAGAGCACCTACCTTCAGCAAGTTCAGGTCATTTGGCCCAGATAAACTGCAATGTAGCCTAGAATATGCAAAGAACTTGTAGATCTAATTGCTAAACTCTTGTCAATGACTTTGAGAAAATGTGGAAAACAGGAGAGGTGTCATGAAAGATGGAATGCAACTATATTTCAAACTACAGAAATATGAGCTAGAATTCACATCTGGTGAAATTCCAGCAGTAAAGGAGAGGGCTATGAGGATTTAAAGAATACTGATCACTACCAATTAGTGTGGACTCCTCAATATTTGCAAAATATATATACATATGTATATATATATTTATCTTTAATGCATAAGCTTGCTGGCATGTTGTCTCTCCCATTAAAATGTACACTCCTTGAGGGCAGGGAATGTGTTTTCGCCTTTCTTTGTGTCCTCAGGATTTAGCATCGTGCCTATCACTGAGTACTTTAATATATGCTTGCTAACATCCTCAAAAAGAAGTCATACTAAAACTCATTTTCTTTTCTGACCTCATCACTTAACTGGTAGATTTAACAAATGTTATACTCATTGTATATCTGAATTTCAACAAAGCATTCAACAGATGCTCACAATATCCTTATGCGGAGAGAGCTAAACTAGATTATAGAACAGTTAGTTAGCTGGATGTGAAACAGGCTAACAGATTTGACCTCAAGTATGTAAACAACCAAAGTGGCAACGATAACCTATGTTTTCAGTCTGGTTCTGTTCAGTATTCTGACCGGTAACTTGTATGGAGACATAAACGGCATGTGTAACAAATGTATAAACAACATGAAATTTGAGGTAATGTACTAGATGACAGACTTGAGGTCCAAAAAGATTTTGGTAGGTTGGAATGGAGAATCAAACTAATAATATGCAATTTAATAGAGATAAATATGAAGTCTGGGACTGGAGCTCAAAATATCAACAGTACAAGATGGGGGAGAGCTGGCTAAATTCATTTTTTAAGCCCCTCTCTAGCAAGTCTGGGTTTTAATAGACCCAAGCTCAAATGTATTATGGGATGATTAAGGTGACTGACTTAATCTTAGGCTGCTTTCATGGAAGTACTTATTTCACAAAATTGGTGGAGTAAAGCTTACCAGGCATATGAATTATTAGTTTCTAGAACTAGGGAGTTGGTAAGTTCAGCCTAAACTTTCTTGTTCAGACTACGTTTAGAATATTGTACACAGCTCTGAGCACCAAATTTCAGGAGAGATAAAGCAACAAAATATTCCACAAATTCCTCATGATGTGTATGAGGGCTAATTGTGGTGGTATATGCTCCTGGGGAGGCTGAGCCTCATGGATCACTTGTGACAGGGAGCTCTGCCCTTAGTCTGGTACCAACGTGTGAAGCCCCTAGGAGCAACTGGCCTCTAGTCTGCCTAAGAAGAGGCAAACCAACCCAGATTCCTAGGCTGGAAACTGAAGTCAGTCTTCCATATGAATCCAGTAGTGGGACCAGGTCCACAAGTAGTCATGGAGTGTGGGAGAGGCAGTCTCAACAGAAAAAAAAAAGACAAGGAAAAAAAAGGTGGAGGGGACAGTAGGTTCTCAGAAGTTATGCCAGAACAGTCAAGTTTTGATAAGTTCTACCAAAATGAAAAGTTTCAGGTGCAGAGCTGGCAATAGATTATGTCTGTTGTCCAAGGACAAGACTAACTATGTAAAGGCTTTCCACCAGTATGCTGGAAACAGAATAATATATTCTTTGACCATAGAAACCTATGAAACATGAGAAATAGAAAATGGTACTCCACACTGTATGGCCTCCTGTATCGATAGTAATAGTGACAGACAAGGGGAGGGCAAACTCTTCAGGAAATAGTTTTTTAACTATAGAGAAGGGAATAAACATTTCTACAAAGGCAACTACGTGTTAGGCACTGTGCTAAGCGCTTTTTATAAATGTTATCGCATTTGATCCCCATAACCATGCTGGGAGGTAATAAGCACTATTGTCATCTCCATTTTACAGAATAAGAGAGTGACTTACCCAGAGTCACACATAGTTAAGTGTCTGAGGCCAGATCTGAACTCAGGTCTTTCTGAATGTAGGCCTACTGCTCTATCCACTGAATCATCAACTGCCTCCAAAAAGCTAAATTCTACTGTTAGTTCTTTAAGTTAATACTATTAGCCTGAAGAAGACTTAGGGTGGACATGAGAACTACCTTTAATTACTTAAAGAGATGTCAAATGGAAAGAAAATCAGTCTTAATATGCTTGGCTATAGCAGGCAGAACTAAAAGCTAACAAATTTCAGACACCAATTCAGGCTTAATGTAAGGAAAAACTTCCCAACTATTGTATCTATCCAAACGTGAAACAGGCTACCTTGGGAAGTAGTGAGTTGCCCCTCAGTAGAGGTCACATGCCAAGTGTAACGTAAAGGGGATATTTTTCAGAAAAGGGTCCAACTAGCTGGCCTCTGAGGTCGTTTCCATCCTTGAGATTCTACACCAGTAGAGGGAGTACTATACGCACACACAAACTACTGAAGTAGCAAAAAATAAGTAAGAGTAGTAGTAGAATATGAGAACTCTGATTTTTCAACTCAACTCCTACCACCAAGGAATCGGTTAAAGCATGAGGACTGGAGGATGGAGAAGAGATGACTTATTTGGGGACATGATGGTTATATTAAAATATTTGAAAGGTTGTCCTGTGAAAGAGGAATTGAACTTGTTATGCTCAGTTTACAGGGTAAATTACCAGAACCAATGGGCAAAAGTTAAAGGGAGGTAGATTTCAATTCAATAGAAGAAAAAAACTTCAAAAATAGAATAGGTTGACTTGGTAAAGTAATGAGTCTACTAGTAGCCTAAGCACTATGAATTTTCTCACCAATGAAGGTATCTCTTCAAGTACAATCTGGAAGACCATCTGTCTGTATGTTTTAATCAGAACACATATTGGGTAAGGGTTAGATAGATGACATCCAAAATTCCTTCCAACTCTGAGATCATATGACTTACTGGCCACTCACTCTTTGGCAAAAGCAAATTCTTCTGGAGAGAGAATGGAAGGGTCTCCTTTAGAACGTGTCTTTTCCTTTTCAAGGACATGAGGGAAAAACTTCTCTATCTGCCATGGAGAAGAAAAGTTATTATTCACCAAGCATCCACTATCAAATAACCTCTTTTCAAAGATAAGACATAGCTCAATTTATCATGTCTATCAGAAATAAAATATCAGACATTAACCTTCAATAAACTACATATATGCATGTAACAACTGAAACCTTTTTTGGTCACTGAGAGGGATAACTGGGAACATCAGAATCTTCTTGAAGTGTTTTATTTATTTTTATTGGCATCAACGTAATCTAGATGACCAGAGGGCTCAGAAGATTGACCATGCTATTAGACATTTCTTATTTTATCTGATATGTTCAATTTTCTAGTCAAAACTATCTCATGGTCTACTTGATCTTTACTGTATGGTAAATCCCATTTAATTTTTCAAACCTGCTTCTCCTCTACTTAAATAAATCAAACCCACTCCCCTTTCCTTTAGTGCAAATAACTAACACCTTCTATTCTACTTTCTTCATAAAAATCTTTATCTTTGAATCCTTACTTCCTAGAAAATCTGAATTTTTTTCCCCCATCAACAGCACTTTGTGCTCCTGAGGACTTTCAGACTACAAAGTACTTTTTACAGACCCTTGCTATACCAAAAATTGACTTAAAGAAGATATCTTAATGTCTAACCTTCATCAGTCGACACCGCAAGTAGCTGCTGAGGACGTAGCGGATTCTTTCTACCTCCATATGGTGGATACTAACCTTCAAATCACCCTTCTTTGCTCTTCTGAGATTCTTTTCCTATTGAAGAACAAATTCTAATTAAAACATGTTGGCTACTAAGTGTAAAGACATCTTTGGCTACTTGTAGTCTACAAAGAAAAACAGTTTTGTATTTAAAACACTTCTGCATTCTAGGACACAGGAAACTTTTTTCAGGCAGAGACTCAGAAAGCTGAAAATGCCTCAAGTCCACTGGGAGTAGACTATTGGGACTGAATTTATTTTTACAAATTCTGAAACCCTGGCATCATCGAAAGAAATGAGTCACACTTCTAATAACTGACAATGACAGATATTCCCAAAGAAATAATCTTAAAGATGATGACAGAGGAAACAGGGACAGAACTGGAAGGATATAAACACTAGTTTGGAAATAGCTAAATATTAGATCTTTGATGTTATCCTGCCCTTTTGCCAAAGATATTCTGAAAGCAACCCCAGCCAAGGTTAATTATACTAACCAAACCCATCTTGCTTTCTCCTCTTCTACATCCTGAAACTGGAAGCTCTTACCATATGATCCAGCTGCTCCATGACACATTCTACAATTTCACACTTGTTCTCTAGTAGCTCGGGGGAAAATTTTTCATTTAGCCAGGCCTATGGAAGAAAGCACCATAACATGAGTACTCATGAGAGAGTCACTGTGACAGTCACAGAGGAGTAGAAGCAACTTTTGAAGTTGTGTGTAAGCCCCGACACCATGAAAATCATGGAGTTCTTATACAAGAAAACTATTATTTTTCTAGCAGTTGAAATTATTGGATATACTATGAAGACAAAACTGTATTCAAAGAATGCTTGGATGGATTTTTACTTTTTCTCCTGGTTTTGGCTTGTAAGCTAGGTTCACAGATTTCACATTTGGCATACATAACAAGGACCATTTACTTCAAAAATACATCACCTTTTACTCTGACAGTAAAGCCACTTGATGTTCAAGGTACTACCTCTCACCAAGTAATAGTGATAAAACTTGTACCTCTAGGTATTTATGTACTGGTAACATTTCCTGATAAGCTGGCATGTCCTATCATGAAGTGGTGGTACTACTCTTGTTATGATAGTTGAAATAACAGTTTGAACATTTACACATCTTTTCATCCATAAAGTTCAAAGAATTTTAGAAACACTTTTTTATTTATCTTCCTCAATATCCCTACGATGTGACTAGGAAATGGCTATTATTAGCAGGCTTTACTTGTAAGAAAAGAGAATGAAAAGTTAAATAATTTTTTAAAGGCCTAAGAATGTGACAGGGATCACACTGGAAACTTCACCCCCAAATATGCTCATTCATTCACTAAGAGAGAAGTCTTAATTCTGTCTTAAGAGACATTTAGCATGGTTGGTCTACATTCATATACTTGACCATCCACAGTTGACTATGAATATCTACATGGATTTTTCTATTACAAGAAATAATTGAAATTTTATTTAGCTTGTGCATTAAATGAAGAATAGACCCAATTTCTTGCCTTTTTCTTAATTGGATTCCTAGTCTTCTAATAAACACCATTAATAAACATTATGTACACAAATGCTTATCAGCACTCCCCAAGAATTTATCAAGTACTTGTGGTGGTCTATAATAGTATCACAAATTTATCAAATTAAGCAAAAAGATGAAATTTATCCAAAAATAGTTTACTGTCTAGGAAGATACATTCAAGCATAGAATAAATAGAAAAGTGATTTTTAAAATGTGTTTCTTTAAGAGTTTTTTTATTTAACAAACATTTACTGAAAGCTCTATTATATGTAGCTTCAACTATAAGTCCCACTTCCCTGCTTTACCATGGCTAGAAATGACCTTGGAATCTTGAAAACTATGCTACAAGATTTGGAAGCTTGGACCAAGCTTCATAGATTTTAATGATAGGCCCAATGTGTGGGTGAATGAGGCTCACTATCAGAAAACTTTACCAGGAAATGATAACTGGTAAGAAGGTAAAAGTTGAATCTGATTTAGTGGAGGTAGTACTTACATTGATAAAGTCAGAAATCTGAATATCAATGCAGTATGATAGACATGAAAAGAAAAACATAGACAAATTAGACCTAAATCTCTGCCAATGGAATGTGCAATCACATGAGGAATATAAAGCACTAAGAGAAGATCATGTCTGCTTGGGGGCTGGAGGGTAGGAACGAGAGAAAGTTACATGAAAGAGATAGTATTTAAGCTAAACTTTAATGGATAGAAGGCTTTTAACTAGAGAAATAGGATGAAGGAAGTAGAACAATTATTATTCTGGGCTTAGGGGAGCAGCAAAGATAAAAGGCTAGAATTGGTCAAGTGTAGAATGCATATGGGAGGTGTTAAGGACTGATGGTAGAGAGAAATAATGATAAGACATGGTTGGAAAGAGAGTCAGATTACAGAAAGACATGAAAACCAAGCTAAGGAGAACGAATTTTAGTTGGAATGCAATGGAGAGTCACTGAAATCCTTTGAAAAAGGGAATGATGTGACTAGACCTGCACATTAAGATAATGTGGCAGCAGCTGAAGAATGGACTGGAAATCAGGCTACCAGTTCATAGGATCATAGCTCTAGAGTTGGAAGGAAACTTGGAGGCAAACTCATATACATTAAGACAACTAGGGCCCAGGAAGATTGTGTGAATTGTCCAAGGTCACAGGTATGTAACAGGTGTTAAAGATGGATTTGAACCTTTTGACTCCAGTGTAAGTGCTCTTTTCATTGCTTTGAAATAGTAAGACAAAGAATGAGGGTCTAAATTATAGTAATGGCAAGATGCTAGAGACATTTCAGAGGCAGAATTGACAGGACTCCCTAACTAACAGTACAGATGTTAAAGGAAAAGGCATCGAAGATGGATTTCAGGTGACAGGTAGTATAGTATCACTAACAGAACTCAGGAGAGCAAGATCTGCACATTTTGGAGGAAGGAGGCAAGAGTAATTGGACATGCTGACTTTAAGGTCCCAGTATGCACTAGGCAGAAGGAAATACAGATCAGGAGAGAGGCTGGAGCTGAAGACGAAGGTATGGGAACCAAATGGAATTGTAAAAGATGAAATTATAGGAGTAGTGATATACTAGTTATGATTAGGTTTATAGTGAGAAAAAGATTAGGAAGGGATAAAGGACACTGAAGATGAAAAAAGTGAGTGCTCAGGAGAGGGTCATGTGATAAAGAAGGCAGTAGGATGAATTTTTTAAAAAAGAAAGAGGAAGAGGTACAGAAATAGTTCCAAAAGAACAGTGGGGAAAAGAGCTTATGGGAAACACATGAGAGGAAACAAAAAATTGCCAATTTTCTTTTAAAGAAAAAAGGATAGTTTGGCACTGTTTTCCTATCCCCAGTTCTCTCTAGCAAGCCATAACAGATATTAAAAAAGAATGATAGATATTAAAAGATGACCAAGTTTTTCCAAGGGTAGGCCATATAATCAGAAATCCATGTGTATATTCTGTATAAATGCTTTGCAATTACTAATCAATACAAGCCTGGTAGCGTGATGCTTGATAGCAATCAGATAAACAGTAACTGAATGGCTAGATCCCACTACCCTATTAGTGTCTGTATGTTAGGTAATCAGGTAAAAGTTTTTGATAAAAAACTCAGGTGAGCTGAATGAATTTGGCCTACAGACCTGCAAGCTGGATGGTTAAAGGCCAAGGTGCAAGAGCTCTTAATTTCTCTACAGCTCTGCTTCTGCACTTACCAAATAACAAAACACAGTAGGTCTCTGCTTCTCTTTAACTGATTCTTCAAATATATACAAAGGTGTTCTCCACTATTACCATCAGTAGGGAGTAAGACTTCCTTTAGTGGAGCAATGGGGAGTTGAAAGATTTTGTTAGATATTAGAGCACACCTTAGGTCCCTGCACTCTTGAGATTAGCCTTGATTCTGTTCCTGTTATCTCTAGGTTCTACAAATAGAGTATGCTAAACTAAGGTTTAGTGCAGGGTTCTCTTTGGGATGCTTACCTGCTCCAGATTTCCAATAAGTTCTGCAGGAGTTAGTACCACCTCATCACTACCTCCATCAGAGTCTTGCTCAGTGAAATCTGTCTCTTCGGTCATTTTTTGAAATCTGAAACCCAATGAATATATTAAAGTTTGCCTTCCATCATATAATAATAAACATGATGGCTCATATTTATGTAAAAGTTTACAAAGCACTTTCCTCACAACTCCTTGAGGTCTTACCCCAGACAAGGAAACTGAACATCAGGGAGGTGAAATGACTTAGCACGATTGGGCCTGGGGATTAAAAAAGACCTCAGAGATAATTTCACCCAACCCCCTCACTTTACAGATAAGCAAACTGAGGTTTAGAGATACAACTTTCCTAAAGTCACACAGGTATTGAGAAGGAATTCAATGCAGATTCTCGGATCCCAAATCCTGTGCTCTCCCCAATTATTTTAAAAAATAACTTATTATCTTTCTCTACCACTCCACCTGCCTTACTGTACAATTTTCTAAAAACTTTGTAGTAAATATAACTAGTCCAGCACAAGAAATTTCCACATTGCCCAAGTCCAAAAATCTGTTTCATTCTGCATTTTAAGTCCATCACCCTTCTGGAAGGGAGAAGGGGTGTTTTCATCTTCAGTTTATTGGACTCAGTGTATCATTGATCAGAGTTCTAAAGTCTTTCAAAGTATTGTATAAATTGCTCTCCTAGTTCTGCTCACCTCACTCTAAATCAGATCAGAGAGGTCTTTCCATTTTTCTCTGAAACTATTTCATTACAGCATAATAATATCCTTATACCAGAATTCGTTTAGCCATAATTAAATCTGGGGTACAGGCCTAGTAGTGGTACTGCTTGATCAAAGAGTAATAATAATAGCTAACATTTATTAGTGTTTACTGTGTGCCAAGCACTTTACAATTATTACCTCATTTGAACCTCCCAACAACCCTGAGAGGTAGGTGCTATTATTATCCTTATTCTGCGGATGAAGAGACTGACATGTCCAGGGTCACAGAGTTAGCAAGTGTCAGAGACCAAAGTGAACTTGGGTTTTCCTGATTTCAAGCCCAGTGCTCTATAGCCGGCTCCACCTAGCTGCCTACCTATACATAGTGCAGTTTATAAGGCCAAGTTCCGACCTGCTTTACAGAACATCTGGACCCATTCACAGCTCCAGCATTAGAACACTAATCTGTCTCTTTGCTTTCTACTTAAAAAAAATAATCTTTGTCATTTCTCTAGAGGTGCCCAGTACTTTCCCCAGGACACCAGGCGGTTGATATTCTGATAGCTCGCATTTATGTCTTAGGTTTGATCTTCACAATAAATAGGAAGTTAGTGCCCATACTATTAGAGGAGACTCGGGCGCCTTCTCTAACAACACTGGGGTCAGCAAGGGGTGGGGGTGGGGGCGGGTGCAGGTCTCTCCTTCCCGCTCTGCGTCCTTTGTCCTTCCCAGCAGAGTGGGACAGCTGGCCCGCGGCAGGGTGAGGACCCGATCCCGCTCCGGAGTCTGCCTTAAGGTCCGCGCTCTTTCCACCAGACCCGAGGGGCGTTCTGGGCCCTTTTTGTGCCCCAGACCCCTTGGGGAGCCGGGTGACGCTTGCGGGCCCCTTGACAGAATAAGAAATGCATATCATAAAATGCACAGGGTCACACCGAAAACCGGCCGCGCTGAAATAAAGCGGTAACCCCCCATCCACCTTCACAGGCCTGGGGTCCGGGCCCCGGCTCGGCACCCCCGCATCAGGCAGCCTCTCTCCTGACTGTCACCGAGCAGCGAGGGGCGTTTGGGGGCGCCCCTCAGTCGAGGGTTGGGGTCTCTGGGCCGTGAGCGTGGGGCCTCCGGCTCCAAGTCCAGCTCGGACCCTCGCGAGTCGGCCGATCACCGGCACGCTTCCCCTTCGCCTCTCCGGGCCCGGGCCCCCCTCGGAACATGGCCTTACGCGTTACTTGCCTCGCGGGGTCTCGGAGAAGCTCCGAGGAGACGCGGCGGCCAAAGCACCCCGCGGCTCTTACTTTCCCTGGAGGGGCCGGACCCGGAAACACCTGGATCAAGGGTACAGGGCCCAGGGGTCGGCCTAGGGGGGAACAAGCCGCTGGTGGGGGAGGGGAACCCTGCTCGCTCCTCCCCCCGCCCGCCGGGCCCCGCCTCCCCCATCCCAGCTCCCAGCTTCATGCAGGGCCTGAGTCCCTACCCGGAGACTAGGGGAAAAGAAAAAGAAGCGGCGAGGAGATCGAGGGTGAGCGGGGGAGATGGAGAGAAGGCGAGGGAGGGCGGGCGGCGCAGCAGCTCTGACTTTACCTGATTACCTGCTCTCCTCCCGATAGCTCCGTTTCCCGCCTTTCCCTCCAAACCTTCCCTCCCAGGAGCTGACGTCACCACGCCGACGTGGAAGCGGGGCGTGGACCAATCGCAGCTCGAATACAAACTTTACTCGGGCCGCCCCCTTCGGCGTTCTCCGGAAGGGGAGGAGGGGGAGTGGCTACCAGCGCTCCGGAGCGCGCTCGGCTGTCAATTGACGTTAGCCCCGCCTCTCCGTACCCCGCTCTCCCTGCACTCCTCTCCTCCCGGGCCAATGAGCGGTGCGCACAGGAGGCGGGGCCTGGGGAGACAGCCCTTTGGCCGGCCTGGTGGGGGCGCCCCGGCACCGCGAGTGGGAAGGGGAGGGCCGGGGCTTTGTCTACGGGACTGTGTGCTGTTGGGGCAGGAATCCTCTGGCATCCAGAGTAAGCTGCGCTTTTACAGCACGTAAACTTCCCTCAGGAAAACGGCTTCTTGTCATTTCTATAGCACTTCGATTAAGGGTTACAAAACGCCTCCCCTCCCTTGTTTTATTCGTGGTTATTTAACAGTTTGTCCCTGGGTTGGACAATGTGTAAAAGTTGCTAGGTGGCGCCGTAGCGCAGAGTCAGGAGGACTGTTTCCTGAGTTCAATTCCGACCTCAGACACGTCCTAGCTGTGTGACCCTGGGCAAGTCCCTTAACCCTGTTTGCCTCAGTCCGCTCCAGGATCTTGGACAAAAGAAACTTCAAAAGCGCTCCTCGAAGAGTCTGACACAATGAACAACAAACAAAAGTTAGCCCGGGTCCCTGGAGATGATAACCCGGGACTGCGCAAGCCCTGGCACCGCACTGCAGCCAACGTTGAGCCCTACGGTGTGCCCCGCAAACCTCGCAGTCAGAGACAAAGGAAAAAGTGACTGCCTTCGGGGAGCGCACATGAAGGGAGCGGGAACTTTTCGTGGTTAATTCACTACCATCAACTTTTATCATAATTAATATATATTTATCAAAATTTATCAAATTAATATATCATAGAAGTCATAAACATATTACATTAAGACATATTACAAATACACAACACATTGTTACATCAAAATATTTTGGAATCAATGGCCAACCCATTGCACCAATGCCTATATCAATACATATTGACAAAGATTGATTATTTTAGTAAAAATTTCTACAAGAAACCAAGTCGACTCGTCTAGTTTCTCATTATGGCATCAAGTGGAAGCCATGACGTTATTTCACAAATATGGTTAAAAGCAATTATATACATGAATACATATGTTCTACATATGCACACATACATGTACACACATATATGTACATATTTGGAAAAGGGCTGTGCAAGTGTAACAGGAAGGACTTTTTGTTAATAATAGAATAGAATTTCCAGAGGGCACAGTGGAAGGGTAAGAAAAAGTAGAGCAGAGACACTGGAGAGATGAGACAAGAATGGGCATATGTGGGACCCTGTACAGAGGGGTGGTCAGGGAAGGGAGCATTTGCCAAGGGAGTCGACAGCTCAGAATCAAAGGAATTTGGAAGCCACAGGGTAATAGGTTGCCCCGCCTTTCACAATAGGAAAGGTAATGATGATTAATCATTCTCTGAGAAAGGTGGAAAGAGGTGTGTGGTGGTGGTATGGGGGCAGGGAGTGAGGTGGTGGTGCAGGGGGTGCTGAAGTGGACAGGACCAAGGGGAGGAGTCCGATCCTTGGTCTTGCCTGATAATAATAGCTAACATTTATTTAGTGTTTACTGCGTGTCAGGAACTGTGTTAAGCACTTGCTCCTCACAACACTGGGAGGTAGGTAATGCTTAGTGGTAGTGCCCTGGGCATAGAAGACTACTAAAATGAAAAAAAAAAATTGGCAAGTCATTTAACCCCTGTTTGCCTCAGTTTCCTCAACTATAAAGCAGGGATCATAACACTTGTCTCACAGGATTCCTGGCACATTGTTGGTACTATATAAATTCTTAGTTCCTCCCCCTTTTCCCATTCCACCCCCCACCTCACTTAGATAAGCTGTTCTTCAGATGATATATTGCGTTACCATCTGCCTAGTCCTTTCAGAGCTGGACTTTCATGGAGTTCCAATATTTCAGGGATCCAACTAAAAAAAAAAGATGATCCCTCCCTCAGCTTAATTCATCAAGAGACACAGCAGACACAGAAGCATTTGACCATTCTGCATTAGAAGTCTTGTTGACCATAACAATTCCTGTTTCTATAGTCCTTTAAGGTTTGCCAGGAAGTCTTCTCACTGTGAGAAGACAATACTGTGAAGTAGGCATGCAAGTATTATTATTATTTCCATTTCTCTGAAAAAACTATGTTTCCTATTGTGAAAGGTGGGATAATCTACTACCCTGTGGCTCCCTAATCCCTTTGATTCTGAGCTGCAGATCACCTAGGCAAATGCTCCCTCTCCTGACCATCCTTCTGTACAAGGTCCCACATATGCCCATTCCTCAATCTTATCTCTCCAGTGTCCCTACCCTACTACTTTTCTTATGCTTCTGCTGTGCCCTCTGAAAGTCCTGTTCTATTATTAACAAGAAGTCCTTCCTATTAGAGGTAAAGTAGCTTACTCTTCTCAAAGTAAGTAAGCATCTCATCTTCTGACTTTTCCCCAAGTTCCACATGACATCCATATCATCTACCAAGGTTGACCTTTTCCTGTGTGTTGCCATGAATGGGACCATTGGATTCCCTCTTTGAAGCAGGGGTGGGGCACACAGTTCCATCGCAGGAGGGAGGTCAGCTTGTGACTACTCTGTTTATCTTGTTACCCAGGACCCTCTGACTCGCTACAGTCTCCCTGCATTTGCAGTCTTACTCTACTGACACCTCTGCTCACAAATAGGGATATGATGGAAAGAATGGTGACACCTCAGAGGGTGTGTGTTCAGATTCTGTCTCTAATGCTACCTGCCTCTGATTCTGGGTAAGTCACATAATCTTCCTGGGTCTCTGTTTCCTTATATATAAAATTAGGGCATTGGAATATAATAATAGCCAGCATTTATATTGCACTTTAAGGTTTGAAAAATGTTTCACAAATGTTATTTCCTTTGATCCTCATAACAGTCCTGGAAGGTACATGCTATTATTGTGCCCATTGCGTGGATGAGGAAACTGAGGCTGAGAGTGGTTAAGTGACTTGTTCAGAGTTACACAGCAAGCAAGTGTCTAAGACAGTATTTGAACCCAGGTCTCCCTGACGGTGTCTAATGCTCTAACTGCCTATATCTATAATCCTATATTCAGATCTCAAACCTAAACCATTGTTCTTTGCACCTGCATACTCTTCAAGTTACAACGCCATCTCATCCTTTCACCACCAAATTCCTAGTAAAAGTAATTTATATTCCTTTAATAAGATTTTAACTCATGGGCCTTTCTCCTCTGCAACCATGTCTATGTGGAGAGGTTACAACAGCTGAGCAAACTGATGGGGTCTGCACATACACCAGTCCCTCATTATAATCCACTTCCTCAACAATCATTTTTATATGGGACTTAAAGGTTTATGAATCGCTTTAGTTAGAGCAATTCATTTTATAGATGAGGAAACAGGCCTGGAGAGGGTATATGACTGGTAACAAGGCCAACAAATGATGAGGCTGGGACTTGAGCCCAAATCCAGGGCCATTTCCACTGTACCTCATCTCTCTACTAATTTTTTAATCTTTCACAATCTGGTTTCCATTCCAACTACTCTATAAAAATTGTTCTTTTAAGTCACTAGTGACTTGCTCAAAAAACCCAAAGGCTTATTCTCAGTCCTTATCCTCTTCAGTCTCTCTGCCACATGGGACATTGTCCACTGATAATCCCTTCTTCTTGCTACTCAGACTTTCTTTGGCTGTCATGACAGTACACTTTCTTGGTTTTCCTCTTGCTTTGCTGCTCAGTTCTTTCCTGTCACCTTCCCTGGTTTTTCTTCTCTCTTTATATTTTCTCCTAAGGTAACCTTTCTCACTCCCATGACCTCAATGGCCCCATCTGTGTAGATGATTGATTCTCCAGCCCCTACTTCTGTTCCTACATCCAGACTCAAATTTGCAAATGCCTACTTCCCATACATCAAACACAGTATGTTTAAAACATCAACTTTCCTCCAAGCCTGTTATTCCTCTTTAATTTCTTCATGGTCAAAACCCTCCCAGGGTTGTTGTGGTGATTGAATGAGATAATACTTGTAAAGTGCTTAGCACAGTATCTTCACACAGTAGGCACTAAATAAATGTTAGCTACTATTATTATCAGACAAGACCAAGGATTGGATTTCTCCCTTTGGTCCTGTCCACCTCATGTCCCCGACACACACACACACACACACACACACACACACACACACACACCACACCATACACCTCTTTCTCACAGACTGATGAATCAGCATTTTCTTTCCTTTTGTAAAAGGTGGGGTAATCTACTACCTTGTGGCTCCCAAATCCCTTTGATTCTGAGCTGTAGGTCACCTAGGCAAATGCTCCCTTACTTGAGCACCCTCTGTACAGGGCCCCACATATGCCCATTCCTCAGTCTTATTTCTCCAGTGTCCCTACCTTACTTTTTCTTATCCTTCCATTACACTCTCTAAAAGTGATCTTTTTCTCCCTCATTGCTCAACAGATCTAGTCACTTATCAAGTCTTCCAAATGCCTTTTTCATCAATTCCTCCTTTTGATTTCTTCTGTTACCACCTTAGTTCACTCCCTGATTATATCTTACAAGAACTATTGAAACTGTGCTACAAGAGTAGTGTCCTTGTCTCCCTTTTGTGCCTCCTTCTACTCTGTTCTACACACTTTTGTTAGGTTAATTTACATAATATATAGGTCTGATGACCTCTAAAACTTCCAAAGGCTTCCCATTGCTCACTGTATAAATCCAAATTCCTTAGTTTAGCATTTAAGTTCCTCTACAATCAGACTGCATTATACATGTCTAGCTTTAACTCACATTACTCCCTGACATGCAAACTGCACTCTAAGCCAAACCAAATACTCATTGTCCTCTAAACATCTCTCACTTCACTACATCTGTAACTTTCCCCATTTCATTCCATATGTTTAAGATGTCTCCTTCTTCCCTTTTCCTCTTTTTTGCCTTTTTAGATACTATGCATTCTTCAGTCACCTCTTTTGTGGTTATGGATTATTAATTGCATATTTACCTTCATTATATGCTTTTATACTTGTCCTTTTCTTTGTCTCTTGACCCCTTTTTCCCAAAGAAATAAATGGTGAGAGAGAGAAGGCATGAATTTAAAAATATATACATTTTGGTAACTATTTCAATGGGCAGCTAGATGGCACAGTGGATAGCATGCTGCACCTGGAGTCAGGAAAATTCATTTTCCTCAGTTCAAATCTGGTCTTAGACACTTACTAGCTGTGTGAACTTGGGCAAGTCATTTAATTCTGTTTGCCTCGGGTTCTGTGTCCTTCAAAGGGCTCAGGGATGGCTAAGGTCAGTGAGATGAAAAATTTCAATACCCTAAGTGATCAGATCTAGGCTATAGTCTGATTTCTGTCCTCATGGTCTTACCTTTAAAAGCTTCTTATCCCAGTTCAAGGCCTGGGCAACATAGTTACAGGCTCATGCCTGGTTGAAGACAAAGTCGACAAGTTGCAGGCCCTAGCCTCTGGTTCAGGGCCACAGTGAACCAGTTACATAGTAACTGCAGGCTCCCTTCTAATTTGTGCTTCTTACAGTGGATACACAGGTACAGGCCCTAGCCTCAGACCACAGCCAGAATGCTTCTATATGGGCTTTCCTGGCTAAACCCCCTCCCGAAGTCCCTCAGGATTTTGGCTATTTCTTTGAACTGACATTGGCTGGAAAAAAGTTCTTCCATGATATTTTCTGGAGTACTTATATAAGCGAGCAGTATTGTACTGGTTCCTCTATTTTCATCATATTTGCCAGTTCTAGTCACCTATTTCATGACTCCTTCCTTGAGCATTCCATTGCAAAATTGTACCTTCTAGATTCTTGGAATGTTAAATCTTAAAGGCATCTTATGATTCTAAAAACAACCACCCCCCTCAGTCAAGCCCTCAGAAGCTGGTGCAATTTTTCTTTTTCAACTCCACTAAGGGGCCCCTCTGTGCTGGACCTGGCTGGGCACATGATCCTGGCCAGGTTCAGTCCTGGGGGATCTTGGCCTCTAATGAGAGGGATTAGGCTTCCTTTTCTCACATTCTTTGGCTCATTATGCTTCCACCCCAGTGCCCTGGAGACAATTTACTTAAAGCTTAGGTTTTGCCTCATGTCTAAAATCTTCCCAAAAGAAGGAAGTAGAAAAGTATTCAATGTATAGTATAAATTATGTATGGAACATGCACATGACCAGCCAAAACCAGCCATGGGGTTCATCATCCCCCAAACACCCAAGCTCTGGGCTAGTGCAGGTGGGCAGCTAGAAGCAGGAAGGGAAGCTCTGTGGGTATCCTCTGTGATGGCTCTATAAAATTCTCAGTGCTTAGTACTAGTACTTTTCATGGAGTAGGTGCTGAATAAATATTTGTTGAACTGAATTTAATTATATCCAGTCCATTTATTTTATAAGAAAGGAAGCTGATAGCTAGAAAGGTGATGTACCTCAGATAAAGCCGTAGGGAATAGAATCCAGATCTCTTGGTTCATAGCTCAGGGTTTCCTCTTGGTCACTCTGTTTCCTTTTTCTCACAGAGTCCTCCAGACTCAGGCCTCAGAGCCATCCAGGGCATTTGGTCTTGTGGAAGTACAACCTGGGAGGTGCTTTTATAGTGGTGCAGCTCTCCCCTTCTCAGCAGCCACAACTAGTAAAAGCCAGAAAAAAAATAAGTTCCTACCACTGAAGTCCTTGGTGCTATCAAATGTCCAGCACTGGAAATGGACATGGTTTTATCAGTGGAAATAACATTGAAGATATATTAAGATCTGCTTTGCTGGTGCACTATAAGGATCTTGGGGCCTTTCCATCTGACTTGACACTGAAACCTCCTGTATTTGTTATCATTTGTTATCCTTATTTGAGAAAGGATGAAAGGAAAGCTTCACAGACTGGGTGGCATCTGAGCCAAGCCTCAAAGGAAAACCAGAAGACTGAGATACTATTCTGAATTAGGATGAAGGAGGACATGATGAGTAGGTGTTGACCATAATGATAATTAACATTTATAAAGTACTTACTATGTATCAGAAACTGTGCTAAGCACTTTACAGTATTTTATCTCATTTGACCCTCACAACAACCTTGGAACACAGATGCCACTATTATCCCCATTTTACACCTGAGAAAACTGAGGCAACCAAGAATTAAGTGACTTGCCCAGAGTCACAGAGTTAGTGAGTGTCTGAAGTCAAATCTGAAGTTTGGTCTTCCTGACTCCTGGCCCGGTACTCTATCCATTGTGCTGTCAGCTGTTATTGCCAGAAATAACTTGCCCAGTTAGAGGTAGAATAAGAGATGATCAAGGACATGCATGTCTGGAAAACAAGGTGGGATGCAGAACTTATTTTACGTGATTACTATTGGCTCAGTGGAGGCAGTAATAGAAGGCAAAATTCATTAGCAAATGAGTAGATTTTAGTTTTGTTGGTAGCATTCTTCTAATTAATAATCAGTTACTTGGTGGCTTAAGATGAACATATTGGAGTAGAATGGAAAGAGTTTTATTGCAGTCACAGGATACGGATTTTAGTCCCAGCTCTCATGTACTGCCTCTGTGACCCTGGCAAGTCATTGCTATGTACCTCAGTTTCCTTATCTGTAAAATGAAGGGTCATATGAGATGGCTGCCAAGGTCCTTTCTAGCTCTAAATCTGAGCCTATAAATAATTCTGAATATCAACTATATCATTCATTCAACCGATATTTACAAAGTGCCAACTAATTCTAAGTCACTGTGCAATTTCGCTTATGGAGGATAAGAAATGCCACTGCTATCTTTATGGAATGACCAGGGGGGATAGCATATAAAAAAACAAAACAAAACTACAGTATTAGGCAATGTGCGATAAGTACCACATGGAAGAAAGAACATTAGAGCCTAAAGGGGCCTTATTAAAAAGAGGGACGGCAAAGAAATAGCCTGAGTATTGTATGAATATCAACAAAATATTAACTTCCAAATTTCCTTTTTCCTGTTGAGAGCACTACCCTCTTTCTTGTCTCTCACATCCACAATCTTAGTTGTATCATCCCATATCCAACCAGTTGCTGATTCTTATAATTTCTGTATCACCACTCCTGGCTCTACTCAGGTTTGCAACATTTCTTCCTCCTCAATTGAACACCTCCAGGAAGAATGACAGATTTCATCTATTCATGCCCTTTGCATGCACAGTCAGCTCTGGCTTAGCAGCCAGTTAAAAAGCTTTTTAACAGTCACAAAATACTGGTTTGTATTCTGAAGGGGAAGGCAGAGTCCTCCATTACATACCATCCCATATTTCCAGATACAGCCTCTCCAAGCCTACAGGAGGACTGCTTTTAGGCAGAGCCTAATCCACACTTATATACAAAGGGCTGGACCATTTATTGGCCAGGACCTGTTACAAAAGAAATGGAAAAACTGTCCCTGACCTCAAGGCACTTAAATCCTAACGGGGGAGAAAACATATCTAAACTATAACATTACAACATAAATTATTCTTCTCGTTGTTCATCGTTCATTCCTGAAGAGAACCGATGACATCACGAGCATGATGTCTTGACTTGTGTGTAACAGAATAGATGGAAGGCAACCTTATAAGGGCTATGACTAGCACTGGGGAAAGGGGGAAGGTATTAGTAAAAGCCTCCTGGGGGAAGTGGATCTTTAGGTGAGTATTAAAGGAAACTGGGCATTCTAAGAGTTTAAAGTTGAGAAGAAAAATCTTTCAAGCTTGGGGGAATGGTCAGTATAAAGCCGCAGAGGTAGGAGATTAATTGTTATATGCAAGAAGTAGCAAGTATCAATGTGGCTGAATTCTAGACTATTTGGAATGAAGTAGAGTGATGGGTAGGAAAGGTCCAGTTCTAAAAGTAATAGATGCCAGTTGTCAAATCTTGAAGTTTCTAACATCCCAGCAGCTCTCACATTTGACCTCCTCTCTCTATTCACATGGCCATTACTGTAGTTTGGGGCTTCATTATCTCCTGCCTGGACTCTAGTAATACCTTTCTAACTGATCTCTTAACTCATTTCTCCCCTCTCTAATTCATCCTTTATTCAAGTGCCAAAGTGATTTTCCTATAGTGCAGGCCTGATCATGTCACTCCCGTATTCAATAAATCTCAGTCCCTGTTGCCTCTAGATTAAAGTGTAAACTTCCCTGGCATTTAAAGTACTTCAGAAACTGGTCCCAGCTTTTCTAGCCTTGTTTTACTTTTCTTCCCATACATTAGGGTTCAGACAAACTGGTCTTGCTTTTTCTCACACACAGAATTCTAGGTCCCATCCCCATACCTTTGCACTGTATGTCTCCCATAAAATCAATCATTCAGTAAGCATTTGAGAAGTAATAAGTACCATTTTAAGCAAACCCAAATGTAGAGAGGTAGGAGAGAGCAGAATAAGAGTGAAAACCAATTAATAGTCTTTTGTGGAAGGTCCTTGGTTTGTGAAGTAGAATATGATGCAGTAAGTCCAAAAAGGCGATTGAAGCCAGATTACGAAGGCTCCTCAATGTAAAGTCCCAGTTCATCAAAGTACTTGGTAAAAAGTTCACCAAAGTACTTGGTAAAAAAGTAGTATAGATTTGAATTCCTGCAATCCACCTGGTAGAACTCCAACCTACCTTTCCAGGACAGTACACCTCCCATAATTTCTCTAAGCATATGCTTCAGCCCAGTGACATAAAGGTACTTCTGCGTTTGGTTTCCCCCAAACATTTTCCCATGTTCATACTCACTTCTTCCATCATATTATTACTTCTCCACCCATCAAAATCCTAGCCATTTTTCGAGTTCTTGCAAAAGCTACCTCCTCCTCAACACCTACAAGATTTTAAGCTCCATGAAAGCAGAGCCCATGTGTTATTCACCTTTCTATTTCACTATATAGTGACTGATATTATGAAATGCATCAAGCTAAGCTCAATTTGTGCTTTTTGAATGAACAAATGAAGTATTTCCTGGTCAGCCTTGTTCTCTCTCTTCTGGACTTCTCTAGAACTTTGTAGGTTTCATATACTGCCTTATAGTAGTTCTGCCTCATCTCCTTTATTAAGTCATTATTTCCTTAAGAAAAAGAATGAATCTTACCTTTGTTTTACAGCTCATTGCACATAATAAGCATTTGAGTATTTGAATACCTGAATACGAATAATAATAGCTAGTTGAATAATGTCATTTTTCAGTCCTATCTGACTCTTTATCATTAACTATTTGAGTTGTTTTTTTGTGTTTTTTTTGAGGGAGGAAGTGAGGGAATGTGATTAAGTGATGTGTTTAAGGTCCCATAGCTAGGAAGTATGAAGTGTCTGAGACTGGATTTGAACTCAGGTCCTCCTGACTCCAAAGCCGGTGCTCTCCATTCACTGCGCCAACTAGCTGCACCTCGGGGTTTTCTTGATAAAGATACAGGAGTGGTTTTCCATTTCTTTCTTCAGCTCATTTTTATAGATGAGGAAACTGAGGCAAAGAGGATTAAGTGACTTGCCCAAGTTCCCAGTTATCTCCAAAGTGTCTGAGGTGAGATTTGAGTTTAGATGTTCACAACTCAATATTCGTCAGTTTAATCACTACACTGCCTATAGTTGCCAAGGTAGATGAACTAGGATGAACATAGGATGGATGGATAGATGAACTAGGCAGTGGCTAAAGTCTTGTTGAATGAAAAATTGATCATAAAACCATGGAATTATAGAGTATCTTCAGAAGTCCAAAATCCTTTACCCATCTTTTTTCTATTGTAAAAAATTAAGATAGAAGTTTCTGGGAAGATTCTGAGAAAAAAAATCAGTATAATACATTTGGAAAGTGAGTAAAAAGATTAAGATAATGATGGCACACATACGACATACATTTAATTCTCATAGCTATTCTGTGGGGCAGATACTATTATCCCCATTTTACAGATGAGGAAACTGAGGTGATGTGCCCAGTTTCACACAGTAAATATCTGGGGTAGGATTTATTCCCTGGTCTCCTTGACTCTAGATTCAGAACTGTATCCTTTATACAACACTATCTCTCAAGAAAGCATAAGAAAATAAATGGGAATGTGTAAGATCTGGGTATTGTTCCATAAAAGGCATCTTCTTTGCCTTCAATCCTTTTTCCTCTTGTTAAATAGTATGATAATCAACAGAATTCAATTTCTTATAAAATGATCGTACATTTATAACAAAGGAAATAAAGAAAGGGAATTGAAAACCATAAAATGTTAGAGCTGATAGGAATCTCAAGTTTATCTAGCCTGATCATCTAAATTTACAGGGGAAAAAATTAAGGCCCAAAGGAATATCAACAGTCACATGTAAAAAGTCAGCGGAAGAATCAGAACTAAAACCGAGGAGTTCTTCGGTGCCTTCTCCATCAGAATCAATCAGCTGAATCATGACCACAGCCATTTGGACACCACAGCAAAGGGGTGTGACTACATCAGGAAGCAATGTTTGGGAAATGCTTAGACAGGCTTTCAGCTTCATACTATCCATGGACTTCTGTGTATTCACTTTTTCTATTTAACCTCAATAGAGGGAGGCATGAAGAAGGATGTGGCTAAACAAATACCTCAGAACACTAACAAGTGGTTATTACAGTACAGGTGGGCAAGTCAACCTACCTATGCACAAAACAAGGATATTAAGGATAGTAAAGTCAGAAGCCAGAGAGCTGGAGCTGTCTTAAGGTCCTGTCCAAGTCTAAGATGCTTTAAAATTCTAACCAAAAGTCGCCATATGAAGATTGTTTGAAGGGAAAGCCAGCTTACAATTAGATGTGGTAAGATATGAGGAAAAAGGATTAAAGAAATAGCAAAAAATTAAAACTACCTTATTATAAATTAAAATTAAATTGTTAACTACCATTACATTAAAATTACTACTACACTTGGGAGGTGTAGAGACAAAGGTTTGACGGCCCAGAATGGGTAATTGGGGGTGATAGGGTGATGAGAAGTTTAGGGAGGTGGGAGAAAAGACATGCTGAGGTCAACTTGTGGGGAATGGAGAGAAAACCAGAACATCTGGTTGATGAGAGACTTAGTAAGAAACTCTTCAAAACAAAACAATTACATAGTCAGAAATGGAAATGACATTCATGAGAAACTTGTTATATGAAAAACTATACAAGGTCTGTGCATAAGACAATAGAGTTTGAGATTCATAAATGCAATAAAGCAGATTTTTTATTTTTAAATTTTATTTATTTCAAACTTAACAAGCACCAAGTAAAATGAGCATTTCCATATTTAAAGAATAGAAAAAGATTGGGCACGACATTGAGAATTTCTGTCATATGCAGTTTGCTTTTCCTTTTATGCATATAATAAATACAACATATAATTTTCAAAGCCAAAGTAAGATTTTAAAAGAGATGAGCACAGCAGTAAAGATGGTAAGAATGAGGTGAACATGCCAAAATTATTTTCAGAGCAAATACAATTTGAAGTCACAAATACAGTAAAGGAAAAAAAAAACAAAGAAAACTACTGAACAGAGGAGAGGTTAAAAGTAAAACAGAACTTCCTAGAGTTAAGGCAAGTCACTGACTTAATGTAGTTTCCAGATATCACTTAATGTTTTAAATCTTGGGTAAAAATCTTTAGGTTAAAATCTTGATGAATGAAAGTATGTTAGAAATTTTAAATTTAAAGAGCCAAAATTTTTGTGTATATCTAAGAATATGAATGTCACTATTGCAAAAAGGAAATCTACCTGCCTAATTAACTGACTAGTTTTATATCTGGCAGGATAAATTTTATTTTATAAAGCCCTGTGAGTGAAAGGTGCTACAGTCTCATACTAGTATTCTCATTTAATCGCTGCTTGCAAGGTGCCATCAGCAGCTGTTTCTCATTGGATCCTTCTTCTCAAAGGCACCAACACACACTGGGCCTAATTTGTTGTGAGTTAAAGGCAAGTTTCACGTGGCATCCTAAAAAGAGCTAAAGCAGTAGGTGCTGGTGAGGATGTGAGCTAAGTGAATATTCCAGTATTTCTGAGTGAATGAAAGTTTGTGGAAAGGGACCTACATGACAAGGGAGGGAAAAAAACCTTTTCTTTATAACATTTCACTTTATTCCACCTTAAGAAAGACTGTTCAAAGGTGAGCTATTTCAACATTCCTCTGTCAGATATTAAACATTTTTCCTTCATCAGATCTACAGAAATGCCTGGAAAGTTCATGAGGTTAAAGGCTATGGGGCACACATTACGGCAGACCTCGAACCTCCTGGATAAATGTCAAATGTGGTTGGTTTGTGGTATTCTCAATCCCTTAATTAGATTCCTCATTAAAATGTTTCCTCTTTATCCCTTAATCCGCTCTTCTTGAACTTGAGCACCTTCTCATTTGGGTCATAGACATCCCCATCAGGGGTATATACACACTTTTCAAACTTCTGGTTTTTGTTTTGGAATTCAACATTTTTTAGTGGTCAAAGAGGAACGAATTCTTAGTATGTCAGTGTTCCCATGGATTTTTATCTCATTGATGGTGATAGAACTTCAGTTTAGTACTACATTATTCAAATAAAGAACTCACTCAGCTCAACCCTACTAAATCCTATTTGTCTTGTGGTAAGCACTTAAGGTAATCCAGGACGTTCACTTGACAATCTCTGATGTCTGCACTATAAATCCTTCTTATAACTGCTGTGTTTTGCATACCACCACATAGTTA
Organism: Bettongia penicillata ogilbyi; assembly: GCA_023548195.1. NCBI lineage: Eukaryota > Metazoa > Chordata > Mammalia > Diprotodontia > Potoroidae > Bettongia > Bettongia penicillata. The sequence goes on along the minus strand of JAJHZJ010000180.1, from coordinate 4,308,664 downwards.
GCATAAAAGAGGCATTTTTAAATCTAATATTCAGAATTTTCTAGCTAGAACAGTGGTTACTGAGAACCTGAAAAGCTGGTTTCACTTCTGGGCTGTGACAGTCATTTTCTGGGTATCATTGGGGAAGTCACTTCCTTTCTGTAGTACCAGTTTTTTTTTTTATGAGAAAACTCATTCGATGCAGTCAAACCTGTCTGTCTTCCTTAATGAGCTGTGGCTTCAAAGTTCCTTATAGAAAAGTACAGATTAATAACAATACTTACAAAAGTAACCATTGTTATAACACAAGATCTGTAATTTCATCATTATGGGAAGTAAATACTCTGATTCACAAGAGTTAAGCCCTTGAGAGCATCATCTTTGAGAAGCTCTTGAATTTATTTTTATTTATATTTTTGTATGCATGTATATGTATATACATGTCTATGTATGCACACACACATATGCCTTCTTCTAGAATATAACTGAACTGAATTCAGGCACATTTAGGTTTAATCAGTGGTTTCCTTCTCTGGCATCCAATAGTTCATCTTCATAAGACACCATCAACTTCATTCTATAAAATGTTGTTGTTCCAAAGATTCTAATTACAGTCAGTGCTATGGGATGGTTACCTGTATTGTAATCTACAAATATGAACATTTTCTTTCCTACAGGGAAGTTTTAGGGGATATACATATCTCCTCAAATATAAAACAAAACAAAACAAAACTCTAATGAGATATGGATGACCTGAGTTGACACTGGATCGTTTTTCCATTTCAAGCAAAAATGAAATCTTGAAAACTTTCTGGCACTTGGTTAAGTTTTATACAATTGAATAGTTCTCCAGCAAATTCTTTGGAACAGATGAGGTTTTTCCATCAGTGAAACTAAAGATCATAGTTATTTAACTAAGTCTGTAATTTTCCCTTCTTCGGATCAGAAGGCATATGAAAGGATGAAATGATTAATTACACTCTGTCATACATGGGCATCTAATTCTTGTGTCAACCTCAAGTTAGTTTATGGCAGATGTTACAATTCTACCTCAAGGGCATCCCAAAGTGATGGAAACTGTTAGGTTTTCAGGTTATGTTTAGATCTCTTTTCAGCTGAAAATACTTTTACATTGTGGTCATGAAATTGTGTTAATTGTCCCCTGAAGTTGATATTTTTTGAAACAAGAACCAGATCCTTGAATCCACTTGGTCAGTTGCCATTTTTGTGAGTTCAGGATTTGCACAGGAACCATGGAGCTCAGTAAGGGTTGAAATTAAATTGAATTTCCCTCTATTCTTGGGGAGACAAGAATATAAGCTGTCACAGCCATTCTGTCTTTGAGTTTATCTTAGCTGTTAAGCATATTTACTTCTGTAAAAAAATGCAGCTTGATTTTCAGCTTTGCCCTTAGAGGCTGCAAATTTGAGGATCATCTCACCATCTTCTAAATAAGGAAATGCCATTTGTCACTCTTTTTTTCTAGTGCCTGTTCAAGTCCGCAAGTTCTTTCCCTGTGATTAATAACAAACTTGTACAAGTCTACAGGTATTTTCTCTTTGGACTCTCTACCATGATCAAGTAATGACAGTGGGAGACATAAGTGGAAATCCCAATTCAGTAGGAAATAGTATATTGAGTGATTAATCGTTTCCAATTGCCTAATTTAATAATTCCGTGCACAGTGGTCTATTGAAGATTTCACTTAACAAACACAAAACTTGAATTTTGGTCATTTGCACAAATGATTCGTCAATCTCCTAGTTGGAATTCCCTATTAAATCAATTGTTCTAAGCAAATTCTCAAACTGCGTGTTGAAACCTCTACCATTTTGAGGACATCTTAAGCTTTTGCATAAGATTGTTATGCCTTACACAATTCCAAATATTTCCCTGTGAGTAAAACCATTTGGGTCACATTTGAGATCACTTGGGACATCAAAAAAATTACATACAAGTATAAAGGTATGGATTACCATAGAATATTATCCCATCTTAAGGTAAGTGATAAGATGCTATATACTCCAAAACATTTCTTAGGTAAAGACATGTTGGGATTGGTTCACTAGATGTGAACATGACCTGGACACATCCCTGAAGTCTACAGGAAGTCTAGTTGGTTGAGAAACTTGGTCATTCCTTCTGGGGCCTATAAAAACCCACACTGAACTAGCTGGAATAGAGAATTTGAACATGTGACAATAGAGAGGTGACGGATCCACCTTCAGAAAGAAAAGAGAGATCTATCTTGTGAAAGAATTTCTTATAGGGGAGGAGGATATTTTAGTCTTAGTCTTACCTTGGTCTCCAGAATGACATTGTGAACATCGGAAGGTTGGAGGATTTGGACTTTTCATTTGGAGTCCTCATGGCATTCCCAGAACAAGAGCAGCTTTCAGCAATGTCTTCCCTGAGTCCCCATGGACATACTATATATCCTATAAAGGACCCAGCAAAAAAACTACACCGTACCACAAAGAGAACTCCTTGAGGATATCAGCAAAAAGACTTCCAGGAGCTATGAGTTGCACCCTTTGTCAAGTAAGCTCTAAGCTTGGGGTCATTTTCCCCTGGACTCTGTAATGTGTTTGTGAGAGAGTCACAGACTTTTTTTGGGAAGGTTTGTGAACATAGTTTTTGATCTATCACCTTAGTACATACTCCTTTCTAAAAGCTAACTAAGTTTGGCTTTATTTCACTGATAATCTTGGGGGAAGTACACAGTCTGGGTCATGAACTATATAGCATTAAAAAAAACCCAACACAATCCCCCAGGGCTATTCTTTGAGTCTTGAAAGGATATAGTGCCCACATCTGCCAAACTCTGGGGATTAGCCTTATCAGTGCAAGTAGGGGTTAGGATAGTTACATCAGAGCCTATGATACACTAGTAAGTTTTTTATTCTTTTTCTTATAGCCCTCAGAAAATCTGATAGTGATGATAGGTCTTTTTCATTTGCATCTCTACAGTCTTTGTAGTCTAAGTTTGTTAATGGTCCTATGGCAAGTGCCCCCCTTTTTTTGAAGTATTGGCTTCTTAGCCAAGATTTAGGAAAGTCAGATTTTGTTTATTAACACACTTGAGTAATCTCACCATATTCCAAAAATAAGTCAATAACTGAGGTGCATTTATTTGGATAAAATACTCCTATTTGCCCCCCTGAAACATGAAAAAGGTTGCCAATTTTCTATTATACCAACTATGAGTTCTATATATCCAGACACAATAATGAGGGCATGCAATACATTATAGGTAAATAATATGCATGATAAATTGAAATTTGCCTTTTTTATTGACCTACCTCTCATTTACATTCATATGTGAATGTAAAATGAAATTCTTTTTATAGTAATTTCTTAAATGTACCAAGTCTGGCCTTTTCTTTTTCTTGCTATCTGAGTAATTCAATCGCTTCTCATTTCTTACTTAGACATATACCTCTTTCCATCAAGGTACCTTTTTCCAACACAAATCCTTTAAGTATTTGAGAACACAGGCATTAGAGTAAATGAAACACTTGTACATTGTATGAGACATACACAGATGTGCAAAGGCTATACACATCATTCCTTTAATTGGAAAGAAAATGCCAAATGACATCCATGTTTCTGAGCCCCCCATATACCACAGGATCTGAGGTTATACAGTCATGTTGTTCAGCAGTTGGTTGCCCCCAGAAGTGTAATTGCAAAAACATTTTCAGTACAAATTATTACATTCATTTCCTGGCAATAAACTGGTCTGTGAAAATACGAGGTAAGGCAGTATATACATGAACAGAAACATTAAGATCAAGGAAGTTAGCTCTGGGGGGCTGTGGCTTCAGATTTCTTATTTTTAAGGCATTTAAATTTTTTTCTTTAAGAAAGCTTTGTAAGGAGAAAGGAAAAGAAATTCTTCAAAGACAAAGTGATTTATGAACCTAAACATTAAACATCCTACCACCAGAGTAACAAAGTGACTACCTAAGTTAAATGAGTTCCCACTTGCAGGCTAAGTCTGTTCATATAGTCCATCAATAAGAAAGCTCTGCTAGCATTAACTTGTATTATTCTATTTGGTAATGGCTCTTGAATTCCCTGGTTCAGTCTTTCTGAAGGGTGGATACTCAAAACTGCACAAATAAATCCAAAATTGCCCCATTGCTTCCTAATGTAATTTTTCCACAGTACTTTCAAAAGTAACACTCCATCTCCTCTGAAAAACACCTGCTTATTTTTGGGAGGGTGGGCTGGGAAGTTAATTGTCTTACTTTATGCGAGATTTATCTCTGTAAATCCACTGGGCAGAATTCTAATTTTAGTTTCAAACTTTGCATCTTTTGGGGTGCATGGCATAGGGGATAAAGAGGTGGCTTGGAAGCAGGAAGGCCTGGATTTCTGTTCTGTCTCAGACACCATGACTGCATAACCCTGGATCATCACTTACCTTCCCAGTGTGGTAGTCTAGAGAACTCTAAGATTATAAGTTGCAGAGAAGGTGCCAACTTGCATTAGAGGAGGTTCCTCACCTGGGAATTCTTTGCACCAAAGAAATCACAGATGCAGTCCATTCCTCCTGTGTAAAAGAGATGCATGAGATTAGCATGGGGAGACTGAATCAACACTTCCATTTTTGTAATTTAATTAACCTTTAGCCTACTACTTTTGATGGTAAAACATACTGATTTCACAAGGTTTTCCAAAATTCATGCTGTCTGTTCAAGGCTTCTACCAGTAATTCATGGAAAATAAAATATCTGTGGGATGTTTGGTAGCCCATGCAGTTTCTACTTTCTGTGCACTGGAGCAAAATGCCTAATAAAGAAGTTATCAGCAATCCTTTCAGCCATCCACTGTAGCTCTTCAGAAGGGAAGAATGGAACCTTTCATATCTACTTCATTTTCTCAAACTCAGGCCAAATCAGGAATAATTGAAGTCGGTTGTCATTTCATCCTCTCTCTAATAAGCATGAAGGATGAAGGGTCTAACAATCCCTAAAGAAAACACGCTTCTCTATATGAGCTCTTAATAACTTGAGCACAAAATTTCTGTGTGCCTGGAAATGGGGCAAAAGTTTAAGGAGGAAAATTTCTTGCCCCACTTTATTCACTATTAATTCTCATGGATTATGGGTTGGTTTTTTTTTTTAAGTTTAGGTTAAAAGCTTATTTTGTTCATGTGATCTATTTCTAAGGGGTAACCAGGACTTTTTCCACACTGCTCCTTATTTCAATTGTACATGGAAGAAAGAACTAGCACAGGCCTCAGTTATATATAAAGTATCAGTCATGCTTTTATTGGCTCCTTAGAGAATTCTGAAAAGTGGAAACTTTCTAAAAAATGAAGTTGTATCAGAAAGAAAGCTAAATACAAAAAGGCAATTTGAGATCCCAAAAAGAAATAAGCATTTTGAAAAATATTTTCACTTTCAATCATAGACAAGATTTATTAACATAATAAATTAGCTATGTCAATGGATTTTATAGTGTCATAAAAAGGGAAAAGTGTAAGTTGGAGAGTAGCTCATTATTTGCCCAAGTAACCACTTAGGTAGTCATGAATGCAATCCATCTCTCCTGTCCCTTTGTCCCTCTAAGTATCACAGTTGAATCCGTAAGTCTTGGGTGATTTGGTTCCAGAAAACTATGTACTATTTGTTTTTATGCCAAGCAGTATTTTATATATTTTAAAGATACATTTTTGTTGCTCCTTTGCTTTTACATCATTTCCCACTATTTCCCTGAGAGCCATCCTTCATAATAAAAAATTAAGGAGTAAAAACTGAGTTCAGAAAAGTTATCCAATACATTAAAGAAGTTTGACACTAAACGTCTATGTATTCATCATATTTATGTACGTGTGCCAGGAAACCACTATCTCCATCCTCTCAACCATCACTTCTCGAACCTCACTGGAAACAATACAGTACTATAAACCCAAATTCCTTGGGAGTAGTACTGCCCCCGCAGACCAATAGCCCTGACGTCACCATCCAGGAAATTAATCCTTAGAAATGCAAAATGCTGCCACCAAGATCACTGGCATCATCAAATAATCCAGATTAGAACTGAATATAATTGTGTCAGTGGAAAAAAACATCACAGACTGCCATCTGATAGGCAGCTGAAACCTCCTGTGTTTTCTCCTTCTATGACAAAGTGAGGAACTATATAGGTTTTCTATTTGTAACCCTAGCATGGATGTAGCACAGAACTTCAAAGCCATTCTCCAGTTGGTAAGTATCTTTATTTCAAATTCTTTGTGATCATGAAGTGTTGCTATACATAGTTTGGTGCATAGAGCACTTGATCTTTCCTCATATCATTGACCCTTTTAGTTCCTCTTCACATTTCAAATTTCTTTCCAGAGATGAAAATCAACATACTCATTTTCCTTGCTCTATGCATAGCTTCCCGAAGTGGGGGATTCTGCCCCCTGAGATGTGTGTGCCAGAATGATCCAGCAGAGTGGTGGTAGCCTCAGGTGCTTGTGGGGGTCATTGAATAAAAATAAGAGGGTGGCAGAAGCATAAGGAAAAAAATGTTGAAAAATCACGTTACATGTTTCATCTGTTGTGTAACAGAGTTAAAGTCATACCTGATTACCTTACTTTCCAAATAAACACAAAAAATGCAAGTTACAACTCATCAGTGGTCAAGTCTGATGACAGGTCTTAACAAGCAAAGTGTTGGCAGGAGAATGTTATGCATTGTCAAGAAGTCCAGTATGCACTGGCACGAATGTGGGTTGTGACTTGTTTACAATACTATAGGGTTACATGATGCAATATTGCATCATCAAAATTTCAATGCAGGAAAAACCTCATATATTTACAATAAATTAAAGATACATCATTTAAAGAAATTATTTGTTTTTTGAAATGACACACAAAAAAGTTAAAGGGCTAAAGAAAGTGGATTTCCAGGGGGGCGCTGAATAGTTTTTTTTTAAAGGGGACAGTAAACCAAGTAAGTTTGGGAACCTGTACGCTAGAGCCTAAAGCTACTTGATCCCTGAAGAGGCTGAGGAATAGTTATCTTTAGTTCTTTTAGAGGAATATAATGAATACAAAAAACAGAAACGCTTTCTTCTGTCACACACTACTAAGCATCAGAAATTTCTTTTGGGTGTGCACAAACATTTAGGGCCTCAGAAATTCTTAATGAAGATCCTATGTTTAGCAAAAGGTAGATTGTGTACTACTAGAGAGAGGCCTGATTCTCAAATACCTAGCCAGCACTAGGCAATGGCATCACATCCTTCTCCCTTGAAGTTTATTTTAAGCACTATTGCACTTTTCCCCTACATTGATACTTTATAGATTGGTGATTTCATCAGTGTGGGATCACCACCAACTGATAAACCTATCCACCCTTTAGCAGACAATCTTCATGAGTATCTGTGGCCGACTTCGTGGTGATGAGACCTTTAAAACTTAACTACAGCTACACTGGTCCTTGGACAACAGAGCTAATCTTTGGTATGGCCTTTCCAATTAGGACCAGCCAGAGATTACACCTCTGCTGGCATAACCAAACTTCAAGGTTCTAGGTTCACTTTCATACCAGATGAGGTAACAAAGTAGGACTTTACTGGAAGCTATATTTACATAACTGAAAAATCAGGGTTAGCAATGATATAAACTATGGCTTTAATCAGGGCTTAAATCCAGAGAAACTCTAATTCTAAACGCATCATGTTGAAGAGCATTTATTTACCTAGTATTTTAGTAACTTCAATTTTTTCTGTCTAAATGACCTGATATTTCAGGTGAGGAGGAAGCTTGAAACAGTGATAAACTTCCTTAAGTGAGAGGATTAATGCACATGATACTGCCTATCAAAGCAGGGGCTATCAAATATTACAAGATACTACTCATCTCTCCCCACCCACCCTAATGAAAGTAACTAATCACTAACATGCTCTTCCATTGCAACATTTTTGAATGATGGAAAGCTTTGATACACTGACATATGAAAGAACTCTGAAAAGTATAATGTGCTAAATAAACATAAGGAACTATTTTTTAAATGAAAATAGGAAACTCAGGAGTCACAGAATACCTTAAAAAGAACTAGGAAGATATACAACATTATCAAATGAGCTTTATCATCAAAATATCAAGCAAACATAACAGAGAGACAATTTATTTAAGAAAAGTTTTACTAATGCATTAGTATTTGGGTAAAGTTATTGCAATGGGTGTGAAAGGCAGACAGACATACTGTTACAGGCTATAGAAAAACAAAAAGGGTTTTATACAATTAAAATATTAAACAAGCTTCCAGGATCTAGGTGAATGACTAACAAATCCTTAACAGAAATTAAATCTGGAAGATCAGATCCAGTATTAGCACCTACAATATCACTGGGAGTAGAACTTTTAATTCTTTCAGTCTTCTCGAGTAAATCCCTTAGCTCTTTCCAAAGAACAATGCTCTCAGACCATAATGATTAACTTAATTTCAAAGTCTTGGGAAACACTGTCATGAAAAATGTAGGTAGAAGAAAAAATATTAAATTAGATTTTAGGGACATTCATATTATTTTACCTGAACTAATTACAAGATTTATGTGAATCCTGAACACTGAATTCAAGAAAGGTTTATGATTCTTAAGTTTTGCCAGTGGAAATAGTTAAAAATAAGCACATACAGTATTATTCCTACCAAATGATTTTTCCCATAAGTTATATTTATAATAAAGCCATAAGGAAAATGTTCATTACACCTGCTTATTACACATTAAGGGACAGAGCAAGGATGTCTATAGGTCTGATGGTTTAGCATCCACTTTATTGTGCTTACACAGTTTCAATAAAACAAGCAACACATACTACATCCTCCCAACGTTCATGGCAATGCAGTAATGATATAAAATTCTCCAAGGAGAATCAAAGTAACTGGAAATCACATGAAATACTTACTGGTTCATTTAGTAATAAGTGCTACATTAAAAACAAATAGCATTATACATTATCTTTCCAATGAGCTTCAGTAGGAGAAACTAACAGTAGAAACAGATCTTCTGGCAATCCTGTGAGTTTCTTGAGGTCTGGGAGATGTGTCAGCAGGACACAGGCATAGCTTACCCCTCATCAAAAACCATGCCCAGAAAAAAAGACATTCTTCAATTCAGGGGAAATGAAACCAAACCTGGATATGACTTGCTGAAATAAAAAAACCACCTGGTAGAGATGACAGCATAAATACTGAGCAAAACCAATAGTCCTGGTGGCAGATGAGAAATGGATTTGGAATTGGGCTGATTTACACAGCTCATTTTATTAAATTGTTTTGAATTTAAAAAGTGAAATGCTTCATTATATTTTCTCAGAAATAACTACAAAGATTACAGAGTCCTACACAGTTTAAAGACACAAAGTGGATGCTGAGCGACTAGATGTCACCCCAGGAGCGGAATTTTAGAAAGTTAGTCCTTGGAGTAGAATGGCACCGTGGCTCTGGCAGCAGATACAAAGGAATGATGCTTGGAGAGGAGGTAGGGGACACTCTGCAGTTGGCCGGTGGACAGAAGAGAGTCCCATTCTGAGATGGACTCTGCAAAAGGAACCAACACAAGGTCTTAGAAAGCTATAAAGAAATACAAAAGTGTACTTTTATTTATCCCTCCCAAATAACTGACACACACGTTAAGAGAGTGGTTTATTTTGTTAGAGAGCTCTACCTGGTGTGTTTTCTGGATTTGCAAAAGCTTATATTTCATCTGGCTCAATGACCTAGAAACCAAGTACTGGGAACTCAAATTTTTAAAGTCATTATTTTATTGTGACACTTAGCAAATCACTTCTCTTTTTCACCTGAGAAATCTGAGAGAGACGATATAAGGTACCTCACACGGTTGTGAGGGACAGAGAGAGAGAGCACTGGCAGATTTGCAAAATGCTTTCCATAGTGCTTTACAAAAGGTTTAACAAAAACTAAACTGAAAAAAAAAATGACAAAATCCTACTTTACTGAAAGTTCTTTTCATGAAGGTCATCTTCCTTTTGTATATTCCTTCATTAAAATATACATCTAATCTCCAAACACTAACTTTACCATCCAACCAATTTGCAGATTTGAGGTGGGGGAGCTTGGGGTGTGGTATGGTGTGTGTGTGTGTGTGTGTGTTGAAGCATTAAGTGCACTTTCACATGCCCTCACACACATTCATACAGCTGTTTGACAAGCCCCCAGCCCTTCCTGGGTTCTGCTCCTGATGAACATACAGCTCTAAAAACACAATTGTGCTGAACAAAAACATTTGCAATTCATGAAACTATCCAGAAGTTCCTAATGTAAATCCTTTCCATTTCAAAAATTTCACAGTTGTTTGAACATTGATAGATTAGCCTCTTGTGTATAATTGCTCAAAAACCCACACTACCTCAGAAAAACATTGTTTAGCAATAATAGCTGCAAAATGAGTCATGAAAATGAATTGTGCCAAGTCAACGCAGCTGCAATTGATAAAACAAACTTATTCCAATGGCATGTAACAAAAGCCACACAAGGTTTCTGATTGCTCATTTTTAGAAATATCAGTTAGGAAACTGCAAATCTGAAACACTATGGACACGTATCACTACATATTTCAAAATACCCTGCTACCTAAGGCTTTTTGTAAGAAGTAAACATATGGCACAGGCATCATTATTTACATCTTTGGGTTTTAAAGAAAATTCAAGTGACATTTCCTGGTGCCAGAGTAGAGTCTTTAAGAAAAGTGAAGCTAATTTTGTCAGGGGTTGCAAATAAACTGGACAGAAGCCACTAACAGTTTTGTTCTTCAAAAGTGCTGACAAGATCCTGAAGCAAAGGAGGGGAAAAGTTCTCATTTTTACTCCATGAAAGTTTCCGCTTTCTTTATGGTTCCCCCACACATCTGGGAAAAGTTGTCTATCTTTGCTACATTCTGCCACTGTGCAGAGCACTAGTCTGTGACAGAAACCAGTTGAGAAAGTCATCAAGAGTAGATCTCCAGGAGACCTGAGACTTCAACTTCTTGAAAGATCTGGCATAACTTTTGAGAAACTGGCAGAAGCGAGGTATAACCAACACCTCCTGCTCTGAGGGTGGTAGTGTTGCACTGCGGCCAGCTGGAGGAGTCTCAGTGTTTCAGAGAACTCAGAAAAAGAACACTAGGCAAACCACAACACAACTGGATCTGTAGATCTTTTTGTAGCATTAACCCATTTATCTAGTGATATTCATGGAGAGCAGCTGCATATTGGGTCATGGACTTAACCCAAGGCAGGTTAGGACCTTCTCTGCAATGGTCTGAGAGTTGCCTTGGGCACAGAGGTTTGGTGCCTTACTCAGGGTCATGGCCAACATGTGGCAGTCAGGATATGAACCCAGGTCTTCCTGATTGGAGTCAGCTCTTTATCTACTCTGTCCACCTCTCTACGTCAATGTATTGCTACCCGACCAGGTCAAGCAACTTCTCTAAATATATTTATAAACATTAGGTAAAAAAAATAAAGTGTATGTTTCCCCAACATACATGTCCCAAAGCCCTTAGGATCATTTTTTTCTTTACATCCCAAAAGCCCTGCATAGAGTAAGTCCTTAACAAATGTTTCTTGAATTGAAGTGCTGGTACTCACATTTCTATGTGAACTGATTGATGGGCAGGACCTGAACAGTCATGTGAGGAGGCTAGTCTAATATATAAAAATAATCTGACACAATATAGACAAAATTAGATTTAGATTTCTATCTAACCAAATTAAATGTTGATTAAGCCAGCTTTTACATATTATACTAATATAATTAATCATTTAAAGACAACATCATTCAACTATATGCATCAACTATCCACCACCTCCCATACAAAGTTTAAAAAACTTTTATCCTTCCATGCAGTGGAAATGTTTACTGTGCTGGGAAGAAAAATCCTACATATTCTGAATGTATGGAAAATACCTGAAAAATGGAACTCGTTTGTTATTTACCTTAGACTCCATGGTTTATCTTCCACTGCTCATGCCTCTGTCTTCATAAATGGTAATTTCAATCTATATAGGACAGTTGTTAAGAAAACATACCACTGGAGACTAAAAAATTAAGATTTGCTAAGCTGTGTCACCACTATTGTTGATTTTTAAAAAATATACTAGCTTTATATACTCTGCTAAAAAAATCCACTTATTAAATGTTGAGATAATTTTTACTTAACTTTAAAAATATTACTACTGATTAGTTTGAGAATTGGACTTATTCCTCTAAATTGTATTTCCTAACATGATTAAAAATAAAAGATTATAACTCAAGTAGTTTCACATGTGCTATTTTATCAGAAGGGATTCTGGCTCATTTTTTCTCAATAATTTTATTTTTATTTGGTATCTCCTCAGTATCATAGTTGTACAGTTATGGAGAAAACAGCAACAAATGAAAGAATGTGGATCTTTTTCTCAATTCTAGAGTGTAGAGAAATGTCTGTGATGGTTAACAAAAAAGGGCTGGAATTGGAGTGGGAGCACAATAGACAGAGGCTGCTGGATGGTGCAATGGACAAAGTGCTGGACACTCTGAGTCAGGAGTTCAAATATAACCTCAGACACTAGCTATTTGAGTCTGGGCAAGTCACTTAACCTTTGTTTGCCTCAGTTTCCTCATCTGTAAAGTGACTCTATTAATATCATCTACCTTCCACAGTTGTGAGGATAAAATGAGATAATATCTGTAAAGTGATTTGGAAAACATAATGTGCTTTTTAAATGCTAGCTAGCAGCAGGGATTCAAGACCTATCTTTGACACATATTGGCTATGTGACCTTGGCGAAAGTTCATTAACCTCTCAATGTCCTAAACAACTATAAAACTATCCAGATGCAGTACAGTTGCTAACCTGTATTGGTAGGAGTGGGATTATATAATCTGATATTACATTTATTTATTAATTCATTAATCTAATTATTAAGTTACCTTAATGATTTATAATTTTATTTAAGAAATTCACCTACTGCTTTTTAAAGCTTACTGCTTCTGAAAATGTGCCCAATATGTCAAGGGTAATGAAATCAAACATCTGGCAGCTGTAAATGATTTAGGTAACTAGTCAGATGAACCTATGGAACTGTAATTCATTTGGATGACAAGTTCCACCACACACCGAGTTTATCCATTTCAAAAGGGCTTTTGGTTCCGATCTCTGCAGCTGGAATGCATTACTCATATCAAAACTAATATTACTACAAGATGCCCTCAGAACCACCAAGAAAGATGGTATTGCAAATACTAAACAGTTTGCAAAACACAAAGAAGTCGAAATTAAAAATGCAAGTAACAAACACAAAAGCTTTCTAGGGCAGGTGGTGAAATCAATATTAAATTGTCTCCAGTCTGTATCAACATTGTCAATTTAGTTTTCTTATCTTTAACAAAAGATACAACACGAAGTCCTCTCTCAATTGGGTCTGTCAGAAGGAGGCCCTGTGGAGCATAAATCTTCTCATTCTGTTCCTGAATATATTTGGTGATTTTCTTCAGAACCTGCCAGAAAGAAACACCCAAATCTTTTAGATTTTGGTGGAAGTTCTTTTAAGTATCAGCTGGCTACCTAGTTTTAGAGCTTGCTACTCTTTTGATATTTGCCTTTTACATAGGTAATAGTAGGTCAGTCAATAAACATTTATTAAGCACCTACTTCGTGCCAGGTACTGTTGCAAAGCACTTGAGGATGCAAAGAAAATAAGACAGTTTCTGTTCTCAAGGATCTCAGAGGGGAGTTGAGATGTCAACAACTACGTACAAACAAGCAATATATAGGACAAACTGGAGATAATCAATAAAAGGCACTGAAGGAACTGTTAACTTCCAGAAATAATATTATGTATTTGTTTCTTCAACTTCCTCATGGCCCACACACCATACAAATCCTTGTAAACTGGTTTTGCTTCACTGGAACAGCATGAGGTCACTTATGATCAATAAATCAATTTCCATTATTTGACAGAACCTTCTTGCAGTATTTGAAAATAATCACAGAATCTCATAGTTGGCAGTATGGATCAGTCAATACTTCGCTAATAATCCCTTACAGGGAACACTAACAAACACCGGTCATTCAGTGACCACCTGAATTTGTCTAGTGGGGGCAACCCAACCTTTCCCATTCTAGACAGCCCTGATGGTTAGAAGCTCTTCCTCACACTGAATCAAAATTTGATTCTCTACAACTTCTAACTGTTCTTCCTTGTTTTGTCTCCTGGGGCCAAGCAGAAAAAAAAATGAATCTCTTTCACATTCAAATGCTGTATGAAAGCTATCCTGCACCCCCTGAAGTCTTCTATTCTTCAGGCTAAAAATCTCCATGTCCTCCAACTGATCTTTGTATGACATGACCTTAAGTCCCCTCAATCTCTCTCTCTCAGTTAATCTTTTCTGGCATGGATGTAATTGGAATCAAGAAAGATTATGAAGGACATGCCTAGAAGTGAGCATAACAACCAAGATGTGACACAGATTAGAATAGCACTGATCTTTGTTTTTTTGGCTACATCCTCATTTTGAGTCTGAAGTCCAATAGATGCCCCATATATTCTAGGCTCTGGACTCCATGAGGGCAGAGATTCACCATTTTTCATCCCTTCTGCCTAGCACTGTGGACTACACATAGAAGATGCTTAATACATAGTGAAATTGACTGCATATGGTGAAAGATTATCTATTTTTCCTTAAGGAATATGGCTGATTTTCAGTAAGTTTTGTTAATATAGTATCTTTAATTATTAAGGGCAGTTTGTTGGTCTCTCCTTTAAACTACTTTTAGCTATTTTCTTTTTCCTTTCGACTGGGTAGCATAGGACAATTAATTATTCTAGGTAATGACTATGACAAAGGTAAAACAGTTATTTTAGAACCAGCAAGGTTATTTTCTTTGTAATATACATGACCTTTAATTTCCCAAGGGTTTCCCAGTAATTAAATTCCTGATACTATGATCCCTTTCAACAGCATGAAGTGTGATACTACACAAGCGAACTGCTAGATTAATAAATAGAATACTGAACCTTACACAATTCAAGAAAAATGGAGGCAATATCCATGATAGACTGCAAGGTAAATTCTACTAACTGTTAATTCTTCAGATTCAATAAAAGAGATTCTGGGATACAAGAAAGAAATGTAAAGCTATTAGAATATGAAAGGAATTGGGTGATCCTGGGTTCTTAATGGCTATGTTAACAGAGTGGAACAATTACTCTTGCAATTCCTAACAAGATAGAAAATCTCTAAGTATGGATCCACCAGTGGCTTTTGTGTCTGAGGATCAGCCTAGCTGAACTGAGAGGTTCACCATCAAATGCTGGCCATGAGGTGATGCGATGTTCTAATTCTTGCAACTCACAAAGCTGAACAGTAAGGCTTGGAGCAGATGTGATCTGCATAAGTGGAAGGAGTACTCATACCAATGAAATCGCTAGTATCTGGAATACTGAATTATCAACTAGAAATGAAAAAGTCATAGAATTTACTTCCAACTATAGACAGTTTTTGCAATCCCTCTTCTGGCCTAATTTACAAAGGAACTTTGATAAAACTCCAAACTACGAGGCTGCAATTTTTACATACTTCTTTAACACTACTGTTTGGAGATTAAAATCTCTAGAAAAAAGAGGGGAAAAAAATCTGTGAAACAGATGCTGGAAATTAACATTCTGAATTTATGTTAATAATATACTGGGCCAAAGTAACCAGTATATTGAAGATGGCAATCTAGATTTGTGTTGGTAGAATGGCTTACATTTCAAAATTTTACACTGTTACTAACTAGTGTGTTTTTTACAGGTGATGATAAGCACTTAAATGGTAAATTCTTGAACCAGTAGCTGGCTTGGAAAGGAGATCTACTGTACTAAACCAATAAATTTGTGGTATTATCCTTAGAGAAAAGAAGTTTTCATTTCTTCCTAGAATAACAAATTTACCTTCAATAATAAAAGAACATTTTCCTACTTTCCATTTCAAGCAAGTAAGTTCAGTTAATCTTTAGGAAGCAAAAAGTCTTACCTCCTATCTCTGTATCACTACCTGTCAATCATCCTCAAATAATGAATGGAAGGAAGTAAGCCATAAAGATGGCTAGCTCAAGTCTCTCAAACTCTCCAATTTCCTTCTCGGTTCAGCTGCCAGAAATGGAAATTGGAGATTCAGTATCCCCTCACCCCAATCCATTAGAACTCAAGGATACTCTCTCAGAAAATGTCTGCATGACTGATTTCAAAGAAAGGATGCCTTCAGAAAAGCTTCCCTCCCTCTTTTCTTGGGTAGAGATTACTACCAGGGAAATAACACTCCATTTTGTTCTATCAAATTCAACTTTTGTTGGGTAAGGTTTTAATTTAAGCTTTAATAGCAATAATGTGCACTTGGACATAAGCTCAGAAAGAAGACAATTGTATGCGTGAGATTTCAAATCCTGTTAAGTATTTTGTAGAAGCCATCACTATCCCAAATAAGGTATTAAAAGCAACAACAAAAAAACACTTTTTGGTTCCTTCAGTAATGGAACAGCTTTTATATCCTTAAATTCATTCAGCATCCTAGAAAGGGTACTTTCTAGAGACTATTCTTACTCCAATTTAGTATTTTTAGGGAAAAGTTAGCCATTCATAAAGCTTAATGTAGTTAAGAATGCTTTATCTTTATGCACATGGTACAAATTGTGGCTATACTGAAGGTCTTAAGAAGGGGATAGTTTTTGTTGGATACTATGATTTGCCAAAAATGGAAATGGTAAGTAAAAAGACTGAAATTCCAGCAGATGAAGAAGGGTTGTTGGATTAAAAATGGTCTTTACCCCTTTCTAGGATGCTGAATGAATTTAAGGATATAAAAGCTGATGTAAGGATATAAAAGGATATTAAACCACAGTATCCAACAAAAACTATCCCCTTCTTTCAAACCTTCAGCATAGCCACAATTTGTACCATGTGCACAAAGATAAAGCATTCTTAACTACATTAAGCTTTATGAATGACTAACTTTTCCCTAAAAATACTAAATTGGAGTAAGATGAACTGACCTTCCAGAGAAAATAAAATAGGTTTATATCCAAATGAAGAGCACTGTCTCCCCCAACTTCTTCCATAAACCCTGTCCCTGTCCTGGAATTCAGCCTTTTTTTCAAAGGTAACAAAAGTTCTTCCCTTTCTATGTCAGGTCTTTTTTTTTTTTTTGGATATACCACAGAAGTAGATAACTTCTTTATATTTTATGAGTTGATAGTCCAAGAGTACAGCTGTCTACAGGCTTTCCTGTTCCCTAAAAACAATGGGATGTCATCAGAGAAATAACAGTGAGGCCCTTATTTTCCTTTACTTTTAAATAATAATACTGTGCTGAAAGACATTTTTAGTTAAACATATGAAAAACATCAGAAATTCTGACTGAGAAGTGCACTAAAAATTTACATTTTCAGAAATTTCACTGCACTTATCCTTGTAGCCTAGAATTTTCAGTTTTTACAACATGCAAAACTATATCTATTTCTCTGATATTATTAATGAACTACATAATTCTAAGGGATAAGTTCTATATGGACTCTTTAATAATAGTAAATATATTTATAAAGGATCCTAAAAAAGTCATGAGACTGTAATTGGTCCAGTTTCTTTCTGTTTAGTTACCCACATCTTTTTTTCTACATGTAGCTATATCTTGGTTTGATTTATGGATCAAATTTACTTGGTATGCCAAATAATACAGAAGAAGAGACCCCAATCAAGTAGAACCATAAGCACTACCAGAAGAAGCCTAAGTAGAAAAATATCTACAGGATCAAAATTTCCTTTATGTTTGACACCATGAACTACCTAAATTAAAATCTGTAATTTTTTTTTTAAAAGTGCTTCAACACTATCAATATTTCAACTAAAAGTTTACTTCTAAAATATAAATCTTTTAAAAGGAGAGGTTCAAATCTACTATCATATAAATTGCAAAGCAGCAGAAAATTTTATGATTTTTATAAAATCAGATTAAAATCTACCAGCGTGACTAATAACATCTTTAAAAACTACAGTTTTTAAGATATTCACAGCTAAACGGTTTTCATTTCCCAAATAACTATAACGTTTGTTATTGATATCAGTCTGAGGTTTGCATAACTATTTTACAAAGAGGAATTTTATCAGATACCTAAATAAATAATAAAGAGATTTATTATAACCTGACAAAGTTTGTCACCAAGGTTGGAAGGTAGAAAGTACTCTTATTCATGCACTATACACACCACTAAACATGAATAAGATATTTCATAGTAATGGGTTTTTACTTCAATTCAGAAATGCAAATTATCATCTATAAATACATTCAGTGACCCCTTACTTACAAAAAGGAGTATAGGAACATCGTACAATACATTGTCAGTATGGATAAGCAGATATGAACAACTGAATATCTCTGATATCAAGTGATTTAAGAATGAAAGGCCATGACTTAATTCTCAGAGCAAAAATCTTCAGTTTGGAAAGCAAATATATTTTGCACACATCTAATTAAGTAAACAAGGTAGCAACAGGTACCTATCTCACACAATGTATAATAGAAGGTTGTAGTTCAATTGTGTCTGACTCTGTGAAATCATTTCTTGACAAAGATACTGGAATAGTTTCCCATTCTCTTCTCCAGCTCATTTTAACAGATGAGGAAACTGAGGCAAACAAGGTTAAGTGACTGCCCAGGATCACACAGATATTAAATGTCTAAGGCCAAATCTAAATTCAGGAAGATGAGTCTTTCTGACACCAGTTTGGAACTGTATTCACTGTGCCACATAGCTGCTACCAAAATACAGCGTATGCCATTGTTTTATGGGCCTCCACAATATATGTACCTATTAAAATAGCCGTGCATCCACTTCTTTTAAAAGTTATTTAATACACAGCAAAACAGTATATAATACTTCAGGGGAAAAAATGGTCATTCAGTGAAATAGAGGACTTTCAAGCATTCTTGATGAAAAGACCAGAGTTGAACAGAAAATTTGACTTTCAAACACAAGAATCAAGAGAAGCATCAGGAAAGGTAAACAGGAAAGAGAAATCATAAGGGACTTACTAAAGTTAAACTGTTTACATTCCTACATGGAAAAATAATATTTGTAACTTGAGACTTTTCTCAATATTTAGGTAGTTGGAGGGATTATATACATATAGACAGAGAGAACAGAGTTAGTTGAATAAGAAGGGATGACATCTAAAAAAATAAAATTAAGGTGTGAGAGAGGAATACATTGGGAGGAGAAAGGGAGAAATGGAATAGGGCAAATTATCTCTCATAAAAGAGGCCAAGAAAAAGCTTTTTCAATGGAGGGGAAAAAGAGGGAGATGAGAGGGTAAAACTAAAGCTTACTCATCACATTTGGCTTAAGGAGGGAATAGCATGCACACTCAATTTGGTATGAAAATCTATCTTACACTACAGGAAGGTAGGGGACAAAGGGATAAGTGTGGTGAGGGGGGAATGATAGAAGGGAGGGCAAATGGGGGGAGGGAGCAATTAGACGTAAACACTTTTGAGGAGGGACAAGGTCAAAAGGGAGAACAGAATAAGTGGGGGGCAGGATAGGATGGGAAATATGGTTAGTCTTTCACAACATGACTTTTATGGAAGTCTTTTGCAAGACTATACATATATAGCCTATATTGAATTGCTTGCCTTCTCAGTGTGGATGGGTGAAAAGGGAGGAAGGGAGAGAAGTTGGAACTCCAAGTTTTAAAAACGAATGTTAAAAATTGTTTTTATATGCAACTGGGAAATAAGAAATACAGGTAATGGGGTATAGAAATCTGTCTTGCCTTACAAGAAAATAGAGGAGATGGGGATAAGAAAAGGGAGGGATGTGACAGAAGGGAGGGCAGATTGAGGGAAGGGGCAATCAGAATGCATGGTGTCTTGGGGTAGGGGGAGGGGAGAGATGGGGAGAAAATTAGGAACTTAAAATCTTGTGGAAATCAATGTTGAAAACCAAAAATAAATAAATAAATTTAAAGCCAGCAATATATTAGCTGTGATAAACTCAAAATTAGAGATAAATAGGCTCCTTACTAGCTAGAAGAATTTTAGGAAAGCTGAACTATGTTGTAAGCAAATATTTGAACTTAAAAATACTTGGCTAGGGATGTGTAAATGGTGGCACCTTCATTTGGGAATAACTATTTTGGTCTGTTTCAGAAAGTCAACAAGTACTCACTCTCCTAAGTGCTTTGAACATTAGGAGCAAAAATGAACAAATACTATTACACTATAAGTGTTCCCAGAAAGCAGTTTAAAAGCACAAAAACCTCTTCCCCCAAAACTTCAAGGCTCTATAATTACTTGGTGTAAGTATTCCTTGCACTGATGTAGACTGCCAGTCTCCTAATAGCTGGGCAGACGGTCTTCACGAATTGTAGCGCTCAGAAGAATTTGTCACCTGGTGAGCAGCCTCTCTCTATCTAGCAAGGCCAACCCTTAAAGGAAAAATCCCACCTTTGGGCCCATAGCTGAAGACTTTTTAACTTAAGAGAGCCTTCAAGAACATGCGCTCCACAGACACAGTCTTTAACAACCTAAGGTCAGCGGACGCTATGTCGAGGTAGCAGAGAGACGTTAGCGAAGGCAAAGATTTGCGCTTTAGACATTCCTATACAACTCTACCTTCTCATAATGCGTCTCCATGCACAAGAAGACAGTGTACGCTGTCAAGCAAGCTAAGCAGCCTTCCAGGTAGGACTGGCCCCCGAGCTTTTCCGCTTCCGCATAAAGGGCGTTCAGAGTGCGGACCGTTTCTTCAAACTGCTGGCGGTCAATCTGCGAGGAAAGCAGAGATAAAAGACACTTTTCTGAGAAGTGTGATCACTAACGCGTGGTGTTCTATCTCAGACTTTAAGGAATTAGTGCTGCTTGCTGCTTAGTCATGACTAAAATTTAATTTGTCATCTATGTTTCCGTTTACACTGATTTCTAGGTGACATCTACTCACATGTTAAAGAGAACGTAGATGCATGGCCTTCCTTTTGTCCACATCTGCATTTCTTTTTGGAGTATCTCAGTGTATAATGTTAACATCTCAAAATTGAACATGGGGTTCTCCTAAACACATTTAGGACAATTCTTCCCACTAAAACCTTCCAACTGGCTTCCTGATCAGTATGTGAGTTTCTTATGATCTCTACCTGTCTCTCAGACATACTATTTCAGAATTATTTTCAATCCTTTACTGTTTGTTCCCTACTCCTAACAGCCAACTTGTCACCAAATTCTGCCACTGTGGTCTGTATTTCAATGACTAAAACTTTTAGTCAGGTATTTATTTCTACTACAAATAAACCTATCTCTTTTCTCATATTCCTAGATAAAGGAATTGCTGCCTAATTCCTCTTTTCTCACTCACTTCTTAACCCTCTGTAATCTGTCTTTTAATCTCATTACTCAACTGAAGTTGCTCTTCACAAAACTACCAAAGATCTCTTTACTGCCAAATGTGTTAGTCTTTTCTCAGTGCTAATGCCTCTTGACCTCTTGCATTGGATACTCTCTTTCTGAACACTTTTTTATCTCTGGATTTTCATGATGGTATTCTCTCCTATTTCACCTCCTACCTCTCACTGCTCCTCAGTCTATTTTGTTTTTTCTTTTTTAAATTTTTATTCACTTTGAACTTAAATATAGAGACAAAAAATGACATTTCCACATACACAGCACAACATAAGAGGATTCAATACAAAACCATGAATTTCAATTTCAGTTTACTTTTTTTTTGAAGCTTCTGTTTGTTCTTTCTCCACATCATGCTGCCTAACTGAGGTTGCTGCTGAAGACTCACACCTGTGTTCTCTTCTCCCCCATACTCTCTCAGTAACACATCTGCTCCCGTCTAAAATCTCTCTATATATGACTTCCAAGTCTACATGTTCAGTCCCAACTTTCCCCTCCAGCTTTATCCCTGCATCACCAACTCTCTAATGGACATTTCAAATTGGATGTCCTAGAGATAGCTTAAATTCAACGTGTCCAAAACTGAGTTTATTATTTTTTCTCTGAAACCTTCATTTCTCTACCAAATTTCCTTATTTCTGTTTAAGGCATCACCATCCTTCTAGTCTCTCAAGTTTGTAACTTTTGCATTATCCTCGATTCATTTTTCCTCAATCCACATATCCAATCATTTGTCAAATTTTGCCCTTTTTACCTTTACAGCATCTCTTGCGTCTGACTCCTCTCACACAGCGTAGTTCAGGCCCTTATAACCTCTTGCTTAGACTATTAAAACTGCCCCCAAATTGATCTCTCTGCCTCAAGTCTTGCTCTTAGTAAATACTGTCCATCTTCTGTCAAAATAATTTTCCTTAGGGCAGTACCTTAGGATACTCCTTAAAAAGTACCATCATGTCCTTAGTGGCGTAGTTGATAGAGGGACCTGAGCTCACATCCCACCTGAGACACTAGCTGTATGATCTTGGACAAGTCACTTACCCCTGTTTTTCTCAGTTTCCTCTTCAGTAAAATGAACTGGAGAAGGAAATGGCAAACCACTCCAGTATCTTTGCCAAGAAAACCACAAATGGGGTCACTTGGACATGACTGAAACAACTGAACAACAAAACTGCTTCATTGATTATATCTAGGTTAATACCATTACTTCCAACTTCTTTTTACTTCAATAAGTACATAATCCAGCTACAAAACTCATCTTGGTCATCTGCCAATTTGACTACCTTTTTTCTTTTCCAATGGTACCCTGCAATTCAGGATGCTGCATTAAACCACATTCTTCTCATCAGATAGTGGTAATCTTATCTTTCCTAAGGTACTACCAACATCTCATGGGCTGAACTTTATTTCTCTCCTCTATAATGTCTTATCTGACATGGAAATAGCAGAACCATAGAATCTTAGATTGGCTACATAGATGATACCTACAATTATTACTTCCTACTGAGAATCATTTCTTTCAAACTCATAAAATAACAAGGACTAGCCAGTTCCAAAATGTGCCTCTAATATTATAATAAAGCAAAGAAGATCCTTTGAAGTGAAAGCTGCTCAGACACAGAGCCTCCAAAATATGTTGCTCTTATACGAGCTGAATCACTCAGCAAGAGCTAGTTATGCTGAGGCTATGGGAAGGGAGGTCACCATGTGTCCTTTGGAAGAGAATGAACTGGATTTTTTAAAAAGTATCAAAGAACCATTTTTTTGGTTTTTTAAAAGTAAAAGAATAAAGGATAAAAAAGTGACCATCATCAGCAAATACAGACAGCACATGCAATAAGAAAGGACTCTAAGGAACATACCTAGGAATTTCAATCTCACTACTTTATCTTCACACATTTGGGAGAGAACTATTAGTGTCCTATTTTGGCACTTGGGTAGATGATATCAGAGCTACAACAAAAAAGAGATAAGAGAAGTACGACCAAGTAGAAATTTGAGCCAAGTTAGGTTAGAAGAGGGAAGAAAAATAGGAAACAAGGTTGTGTGATGCCAGAATTCTTCTATTTTTGATGAAATGTGTAATGAAAAGCAAAGGACTAAAGTCTAAGCAGTTTACTGTGGCAAAAATGAGTAATGTAACTATATAGAACAGATGTGGAGAGAAGATTTTTAAAAAAATCAAAGTCAAATAAAATGAATGGAGACAGTGGAGAAAATCAATTTATATCAACAGAACTTTTCAGTCAATAACTAAAAAAGATGTGAATGTTTGCAAAATAGAATTTCTTCATACCATGTTTAGAAGTAGAACAAAACCTAAAACATCAGTTTTCTCTGTATTAACTTGCCAACTTTACACTTTTAGTAAAGGACAATCAATGCCCACTGCAAAGCAATAAACAGAATTTCTCGAGTAAGGGAACAACAAAAAGAAGTCTTTCAAATTGCCAGCAACCAAAGCAAGGAAAATTTAACCCTGTAATTTAAATTTAATCTTAACACACACGCAATCAAAGCTTTCAAAAATGCCTGTTTTAAAGTGTAAGCTGGTGTTTTTATACAAACATTTTAAAAGAAACCCCCCAAAGCCACACTTACGCAGCATCATACATGATTCTATAGTGTTCACTAATACAAAGGATTTCAAGATTTTAAAACATCAATTTCCTGTAAGAATAAGCAGAGAACTTAGTAAATTTTGTTGCTGTAATCAGGCTATAAAGTGAAGGTTCTGCCACACACAGAGACTTAGAAGATTAACGTCTGACTGCGTATGTACATTTGGCAAGAGCTACTAGACCTAAGAATTTGAGTTTTAAAACCTGTAAACAAGTCTTGTCATATCCAAAATAAGGAGCACTGAAAAAGGAGGTTTGAAATTCTGAATTGAAAGCCCATACTATGCAATCCCCAAAGTTGTTTCCATTCAATAAATACTAGCCCCAACATGGGTAGGGGCTACAATAAAAGTCTCTGTCCTCAAGTCTTTTATATAAGGGAATAATAAAAGCTACACATACTTACAATAAAAAAGATCTGTCATCATACTGAAAAGTACAAAATGTCAGGAAAGTTGAGGAAGAGATTACATTCAGTTTGGGAGTAAAACAGAACAAGTACACCAGGAAGGGCTCAAGAAAGACCTTACAGGATGCTTGTGTGACTGGATGGGAAATCCAAGTGTTCCACAGGTAGCAATTGTGGGGAAGAACATTCCGGGTGGAAGGAATAGTCAGTCTAGCAAGGATGAGCGCAGAGGTAACAAAGTGGATATACTTGGGAAATAGAAATAGTCCAGTTTTGCAAGAATATGATATATATGAAGATGAAAGGGGAGACAAAGATGCAAAGGGAGGTTAAGGACATATTGTGGAATATATGAGGAGATTCACTGCATGTTTTAAATGAAAGAATAACAAGACTGGAATTGTGCTTTAGGATTAATTTGGCAGCAATGTATAGTATAGCTTGGAAGAAACCTTGGGATTTGGGAGGCCAATTACAAGCTGTTACAGTAGTCTTGGTGAGGGGCAATGAGAGGGCACTGAAATGGAAAAGAAAGGATGGTGTAAAAGACTTTTTGTAAGAAGAGAATGATCTTATGAACTGAGTGATATGGGGAAAGAGTAGAGTTATTGAAATCAAAGCTAAAAACAAAAACAAAAATCCAGCCACAACAAAATATCATCAAGAAACAGCTATCCTCTATGATAAAATACTGGCCAAGCTGAAATAATGTTGATCAATTGGCAACCTTGAGTGAGGCAGATGGAAGACTCAATGCTGTCTCTAAGCCCATCCTGAGCCCAGATGAAAGGGAGCCCTGAATGAGGTCACTGACATAATTATAGGATCATAGCTTAAAAAGAACTTTGAGGTCATTTAGTCTAATCTCCCCCCCACTCAAGTGAAGTGACTTGTTAAAAGGGCATGTGGCAGAGAAAAAGCTAAATTTGAATCCAGATCCTCTGTTCCCAAATTCAGTATTTTCCTATCTGCTAAGATATTTTCCAACTAGGAAACTGAAGAGAAAGTTTTGTGGGAAACACGATGAATTTAGTTTTGGGCATGCTAAGTTAGAAATGCTAGCAAAAAATCCAGATGCAGATGTCAGCCAGAAGGGAGATCAAGGGGGTTTGTACCGTGGGAGAAAAGTCAAGAACTGGATCTAGTACGGGGAGTCATTTGTAGACAAGTGGACAAGCCATGAGACACAGCAAGGAAAGGGAACAGAGCAGTCAGGGACAGAGACTTGGGGAATGGACAGAGACTTGGGGAATGGCTTCATTTAGGAGGAAGAGAAGCTCAAGAGTCGAAGGCTCAGTGAGAGGTAAAAGAACCACAAGAGTGCGGGGTCTCAGAAGCCAAGGAGGAGAGGATTTCAGGGAAAGTGTAACAATAAAGGCTGCAAAGAAGCCAAAGACAATGAAGACAGAGGAAAGGCCACTTGGCACTTAGAAAGACAATGATGACCTTAGAAAGGGTAGCTTCAGCCAAGTTTTGGGGGCAGTGGGGATAAAATCAGATTGCTAAATTTCTAATTCTATTCTGTAGGATATTTTAAAAGATAATTTCACCTAATTCATAGGGATTTTACCATTTAAAATGCTATGTTACTTTGTAAAACTTGCTGTGACAATAGCCAACTCTTTATCTTACTTAATGCCTCTCCAAAAAGCCAACAGAACTGATTTCTAGGCAGGTGCTTTGGAAAAGGTTATGGTAGAAAGGCCAACCAGTTATGCCTAGCTGAGGCACTCTTTATTTCACTGATGACTGATATTTTGCTGACTCACAGTTTCAGGATTAATAACAAACCTCAAAATCTATTTGGCATTTCACAAACATGGATGAATCCATAAAACATCTTTATAAAGTGGTTTTTCATTATCAAGATGAGAAAACTGAGATGCAGAGTACTGAGATGCAGAGTACCGATCTGCCTCAGGCTTTAAAGGAAAGGGAGGGAAGGGCCAATCTTACAGTAAGGTACTGAAGACTTCCTAACCCTATTCTGAATGCCTTGGCTATAGAGCAACCCAACTGAGTTCAAGATGGCTTTCTATCACTATTAAAGGAAATTTCTCAAGTACAGACTCATCTACACCTACGGATTTCAAGATCAACATTCCTTAGCCCCACACCCACCACCTACCTAATCACCCCCAGAGTAAACTGTCAACAAGAGAAAAAGGAAAAACAAGCAACTAAACCAGATCCCATCCAATCACTAACTGACCTTAGCATAGGAAATAGTTTGTGTATGCATACACATACACACACACACACACACACAAACAATATTCTCTTGATAAATCACACAGTCCGTGGCTTCTACATAAATATTGCTATACTAGTATTTATGTATAGTATATATAATTTTATACCTTATATAATCTTCCTGCTATGTGTAATATAAATAGCAGTATTTACACATAGCATGTATATACTATATATCTAGCACTGTATATATGTAGAATATATATGTAATATAAATATTACACATAAGTACTACTATAGCAGTATCTACATAGAAGCCATGAACTAAATATTGTTGATTAATGGACTATTATATCTGTATACACACACTACATGCAGTATATATTATACCTAAATACTACCAATGGTATATACACATGCATACATACATACAGTATTCCATACATCTGGAAAAAGGGGGAATATATTTCAGTGTTTCACTTCCATAATGCATTAAAAAAAGCCTGTCCCTGGACGGTAGTTGGGTTGCACGGGCAGCAGCACACGGGCATTCATTTCCTGGCCATTCCTACGGGGCAGTGGGATGCCAGGCTCGTCTCTGAGTTAGCAAGGGCCCAGGACCGCCGACAGTGAGCGCGGTGCTTTCCTGTTCCCCTCCCCTGTCCCCCAGCTCCTCCGCTGCTGCTGCTGGGCCAGCACCCCTCCTTCGGACCCCGCCGCGTCTCTGCCACCCTGCCTCGGTTTCCCCATCTGCCGGTCCTAGAGAAGAGCCATGGCGCCCCCGCCCCCTCCCGGCCGCAGGAAGGAAGCTGTCAGGGGCCGGCGCGGGTCCCTCGGGGCTCCGTACCCGGTTCTCCAACTCGGCGGGGAACTTGGTCTGGAACTGGCACCGGGTGCCGCTGCTGTAGTCCCGCTGGATAAAGACCTTGCCGGACACGGGCGCCTGCTGCGGCCTCATGGCGGGCGGGGCCGGGCCGGGCCGCGCAGCGCTGCGGGGGACACGACAACACGGTTCCGCTCAAGACCCCGGCGCCGGCCGCGCCCGGAGAGGCCGGGCCCGGGAGCCGGCCCGTGACAGCGGCCCCGGGGCGCCGGCCCGCCCCATGCTCCCCGGGCCCGCCGCCCCGCGCGCTCTCCCCCCGCACCCCCGGGCCCGCGCCCCGACCACCCCCGGCCCGGCCCACCCTCGCCGGCCCCCTCCCCGGCCTGGGAAACACCGACCCGCCTCCTCCGTGGCCCTCCAGCGGCTGTCGCGCGGCCTCGTCCCTCACTTACGGCCTGCTGCAAACAAGCCTCCTCTCTCTCCTCCCCACCCTAAAACCTTCCCCCTCCCCGACCTCCGCTACCCCACCCGCTCCAGGCTGCCGTAAAGCGAAATGGCCGCGATAGTGCGCAAAGCGGCTGGGCGGTGCTTTCCGCCAATGGCCCCGCCCCGGACTCGGGCGCGGCGGACCGGGGAGAGGTGGGGAGGGAGGCGGAGGGGGAGGAGCTGAGCCCGGGGCGGGAGGGACTGGCGTCTGGGGCCCCGCCCCGGACTCGAGCGCGGTCTGCGGACCGGGAGAGGTGGGGAGGGACGCGGAGGGGGAGGAGCTGAGCCCGGGGCGGGAGGGACTGGCGTCTGGGGCCCCGCCCCGGACTCGGGCGCGGTCTGCGGACCGGGAGAGGTGGGGAGGGACGCGGAGGGGGAGGAGCTGAGCCCGGGGCGGGAGGGACTGGCGTCTGGGGCCCCGCCGCGTGCTTTCCTTGGTCTTCGCGGCTGCGGGCCTTGTGGCGGGAGCGCCAGGTCAGGGAGCGAAGCTCCGAGTTCGGCTTCTGCCTCCTTTAGTCGCCGGGTAAATGCAGTAGATCGGAGGCGCCTCGAAGGAAGGGGCTGTTTTTTCTAAGCAGTGTGGCTGGCTCCCAGCAGGCGCTTAATAAATATTTATCGAACTGGGCATGTGACCTAGCGACTCATGGTCTTGGTTTCCTCATCAGTAAAACAGGCGTGTTTACCCGGATGATTTCCTTGTGCGTATTTTTAAAATTAAATTACACTTTATTTTCAAATAAAGACACCCTTGTCTTTCCTTTCATGCGATGCCCCCCATCCCTAACACCGAGAAGGCAAGGAAAACAAAACCCGGGTCCCAAGGATGGACAGTCCTGTAGGGCCCATCGCTGCCCTTCGGAAGGACGGCCCGGCGCCCCGGGCCCCTCTACCAGCGTGACCCGGCGGTCCGTGAGGATGCCCCGGGCGCTCCGCCGCGGGCGCTCCGTGAGGATGCCCCGGGCCTAACGCTGGACAGCACCCGCAGAGCGGCCCCCGCAGCCTGGGGTGACCGCGGAGGAGAGGGCTGGCCAGAGGGAGGACGGCGGGACCTCGTGGGGAGAACGGGAGCGGGAGCGCCCCGCCGGGGAGTTCGAAGTCCTTTGTAGCTCTTGGGTTTGGCCTGGCGTGGAAGGCTCCGGGCGCTCGGAAGAACTGGCGGCGCAGCCATTCCAGGACTTCGTAGACTTGCTAAATGGACTACACTTACTCGTAGGGTAGTGATAGGATAGACACCCCCAGCGTCCATGAAACGTTTTTTAAGTGGACAGAGAAGAACGGCGAGATGGGCAGAGGGTGATCAAATGAATGCCTTGCCAAGTTTAATGTGTTTATTAAAAAACAGCTACGCAAGGCGAATTCAGTTTCTTAGGTAATCTTGTTCTTTGTAAATCAAAACACTTGAGTTTGTTGATGATCGTTAAATAGAAAAGGAAATGGCCTGGACCTTTTTTCCCACTGATATGGGGAACTCCCAGATGATGAAAACATTCTCTACCAGTTCAGGTCAACACTTTTTTTTGTGTGCAATATATATGCTTAGAATATTGCCTAGAGCAGAGGAGTAAAATCTTAGGGCTGGCCCCATGGGCCTCGGATCCTGGTTGATCCAGATTAAAATGTCATTGGGAAATACTTAACAAAATGAAATACAATAAAACATAGCATTAGTATGTGGTTTTCTAAGTCAATGTGCAAGGTGCGGGGATCCAGATATAAGGTTTAGGGGTCCCATTTCTATCTGAGCTTGATGCCATAGACCTAGGGCTCTGAGAGATTGTGACCTGCTCTAAATCACATGGCCAGTATAGATATTAGGAAGGACTTGATCCCAGGTCTTCCTAACTCCAAGGATGACTTTTTAGCTATTCTATCACAGTAACTCTTGAAGTTCTTCATTAAAAAGAAAGAAAGAAAGAAAATCACAAATAATCAGAGCATTTGGTTCTAAACAAAACTTAAAATGAAAATTTAAAAATAGCAAATCATGCCACTTGGGAACATTCTGATCTCACCTCGCATACTACTTTGTTCTGCACCTTTATAATATACTTAGCATGTAATAAGGCATTTCATGGCCAACCTGCAACTTGAAACCTCAACTCTACCCCTATACAGACAAGGCATAATGGATAGAATGATGGATTTGAAGTCGGGAAGCCCTGGATTCAAATCCTATCTCAGATTCTTACTGTGTGACCCCTCAGGCAAATCTTTTAACTTCCCTGGACCTCCATTTCTCATCTGTAAAATGTTGGGGTGGGACTAGGTGGTTTCTGAGGTCCCTTACCATTTTAGATATAAATCTAATCCTATCACTGTGTTTATGTTGACTCTATGGTTCCTTTTGCTCCAATCCTGGGTTTCCAGGGAAGGTCAGAATCTGGCTCTGGTTAATAATAATAATAGTTAACATTTGTATAGTACTTCTTAGCTGTCCTAAGTACTCTACAATTATTATCTCCTTTGATCAGCAGTACCACCCTGGGAGATAAGCACTATCATTATCTTTATTTTATGCTTAAGAAGATGGAGGGATAATAAGATTAAGTGACTTGCCCAGGGTCACATAACTAGTAAGTATTTGAATTAGTTCTTCCTAATTCTAGGGCCAGCACCCTATCTACTTTACACCTAACTACCCCCAAACTACTTATTTTTTCTCTTTGGGTTCCTTTAGTCCCCTGCAATGAAAGCATTTAAAAATAGGACAGGCCTGTGAGAAGGAGAAAAGAGATCAGGAGCCTAGTCAGCAAGGGAATAGTGGTAGCTCCCCAATATTCAGTGACCAACTAGTCAACTCCTTGCTTTGGGTACTACTATTGCAAGGCTTGGACCCAGGTCCAGTCCATTCCAACTCACTTCTCTCTGTGGGTTGTGCTCCTTTGCTTTGGCATTTGCTGTTGATTAAGCCATTTCCCAACTGCTGTCCTACCTTCCCTTACCTGAATTCCAAAGTAATCTTGTTTCCTATAGCTCCTGACTTGGCCCAGGAACTCTCTGACATCCATCTACTTATTAGCTGCTGCCTTTACTTCTGTACCTGCTGCTTTCAATTTCTGTCCCCTCATGGCTGTCCAGCCCTGAAGTCTCTTCTCCCTCTTCTTCCATATGCTTTTTAGGTCTGTGGCAGAGGAAAGGATTATTCTGTCTTCAGAACTGTTTGTTACATTGTGTTGGTGTCTTATCCCTATGGAAGCTTCTTGGGGACAGGATATTGTCTTATCTAAAGTTCTTATTTCCTTAGTGGTTAAAACAACAGTAAGTGGTTGGTATTTAATACATATTTGTCTTACTGTATTTGCTATATACCTTTAATACCTCTGTGGGTAGAGATGAAACCCTGGAACCCTCCAGTCATCACCTCCAAATTCACCCTTATAGGATACATTCTCATACAAAGATATGCTTAGTCTATGGAAAGGCTATATGAGCAGAGTTGTGCTGGAACCAGACTAGTGAGAGCTGATAAAATTTCACTATAAGTACACCTGGAAAATCTGGAACACTACAAAAGCAGGTTTACTTTATCATTTTGTTGACTGTCTCTAGACCTAAGAAAGTGATCAAGAAAAGTTCGATAAAGCAGATTAAACTTGAAAGTGTGCCATGCACACATTTCTGCCCCCTCCTGAGAGAGTTATCAAGTATTTACCAGCACATTCCTGAGTGTAGATGCTGAGCAGCACATTCTAGACTGAGTTATTATGTTATCAGTTTGTTGATAGATGAATTTATACTTGAGAATACTACATTTGATTGTTTGTTTCCAAGTTAATGATATGAATTTAAAGTGCAATAACAGTGATGCAAAAATGCCAAAGTAACTCATAACTTTGGAAGTGCAGGGCATTGGGATCTTTTTAAGGCATTGTATCTTGACTGAATGAGTAAATACACTACTAGACTGTATTGGACGGTTCACTTGGCTGATAAACTGGCTCCTCATCATTATCAGCTGCTGCTGGGCTTAACCAAGAGGGTCATTTAGCAACTGCCAATCTGGGCTAAGTAGGTTGCTTGGACACTGATTAGTGGCTTCTCAGGTTGGTAGCTAGGTAGCTATCAGACTCTCCTCAGAGTGTGATGTTTTAGATAGATAGATTGATCTGCTGGACTCCTTAGGCTTGGTCTTCAGTGGGAAACTGTAGTTCCCCCCCTTTAACCACTAGCTCAGCTTGGTGGTACTACATTTTCTTTGTGGGGGTGTCGATTTTTTTTCAGCAAGAATGCTACTGTGCTCTTTCAACCAGGTCAAAGACCTTTATCTTAAGATTGCCAGACTCCTCTTCCCTTTGCCTCAATCTTGGCATCTGTTTCTTACTCTGATAGGGCAGCTTGTTGACCCAGTGGATGGAGTTCTGGACCTGGAGTTAGGAAGACTCATCATCACGAGTTAAAATCCAGCCTCAGATACTTACTAGATGTGTAACCCTGGGCAAGTGACTTAGCTCTGTTTGCCTCAGTTTCCTCATCAGTAAAATGAGCTGGAAAAGGCAAACTACTCCAATATCCTTGCCAAGGAAAACCCCAAATGGGGTCATGAAGAGTCAGACAAGACTGAACAGCAACAGGCCTGTACTCTAAGCTTAATTAGCTCCAGGCGGGTGGTTGGAGACATCTAGCTTCTCTTGTTCAACAATTTTCCTGGTTCCGAGGTGGTTTACCTCAGTGAGGGACTCCACCTTTACTTACCATGACCACCCAAGTTATACTTCCTAGAATTGGATTGAATCTTATGCAGAAAGGCAGTCTGTACCCTCAGGGCAAGTTTCTGCTGGCTTTTCCTTCCTTAAAGCTTCAGACCTTTCTAAGTCATGCGGTGTTTCCTTTATATCTGAAAGGGCTTTTCCTTTTCTGTTCTAAAGATCTTTTAGCTATTCTGAGATCTAAATAGGACAGTCATTTTCCTTTATTTTTATATCACTTTTATTTCTAAATATATCCCTCCTTATTCTCCTACCCAGAAAGCCATTCTTTCATTATTCTTTCTCCTAGCTTTTTTACTAATGTTAACTTTTAAAATGAATCTTTTTATTTTAATATTTTTAAAATTAATCTTTCTTCTCACTTCATACTAATGTTGATCTTTTTTTCTAAGCTGATGTTCTGTACATATAGACTTTGTTAACCGAAACCCACACCAATGATGATTTCTGACTTCAATTTTTGTTATTTGCTACTTGCTTTTCCAAGTGCTTTCTAACTTTTTAATCAAAGAAAGAGTTCATGATGAATATCATCAGTACATGTTTATAAAGCATCTACTCTGTGCTACACTGTGTGTTGTGGTCTACAAATCTCTGGCCTCTCTCATTCCTGCATTTATCCTGCACAGTGTATTTCTCACTATTCTTAACAGTTAAAAACCTACATTGATATAATTTCAAGGATCCTATGGAATTCTTTGTAGAGTTTCTTTACTGAATATTCTGCAGCCAATGCTACTGCATAAGTTCAATTGTTTTCATGGTGGTCTTTTTGCAAAAGCTTTTCATGAGTATTGTGATAGATGATCAAATATCCCAAGAAATGTTTTTCTTGTTGCCTTTGGGTGTACAATAAAACTAACTTTGCCAGCTCCTTTCTTTGCATCTCCAAGGAGTATCCATGAGTCATCTTTCCATTAGCTATGGAATGGGCTAATTAGGTCTATGCCCTGCTGGACAGGGGCACCACCTATGAAGGTAGCCAAGCTCTCTTTGGCTCCATCAATAGGTTCATTCTCTGAGCCCTCGATAAAGGACCTTATAGCATTGGAAAAGTCAACCTTCCCTTATCATAAGGAAGTAGGTCCCTTATGAAAGTGAAGTGCCTTCCATTCAGTGTACTCACTTGACTTGTACATGGTAGTCTACATTTTCAGATAGGTGCATTCCAGGTAAGTCAATAATATGATCATAAGTGTGCATAATATGTGGGCTAAGCATGTGTGGGTGTCCTGGCACAATTTGGGGTGAGCATTATTATTGGCTCTTCCCTTTGCCTTAGTGTTTTAAGATCTGGAAAGACATTTCACCAGCATTACTTCTTCTGATCTCATCAACAACTCTATGGGAGTAGTAATGCAGGTACTATATAGCCAGTCATATAGTGAGTGGGATAACTGAAGGATGGCCCATATATATCACCATCCCTAGACAGGACAATGGAAATCACCTGCTCAACTTGCAGTATTAGTCTCAGGAATATTTCAGCTGTAACTCAGAGTCTAACCCCTGTTGAGAATCACCAATTTCCTAGTTTTTTTTTACTTCTCTCTATGATCATCGGGGGCAGCTAGGTGGTACAGTGGATAAAGAGCTGATCCTGGAGTCAGGAAAACTCGTTTTTGTGAGTTCAAATCTGATCTCAGACACTAACTGTGTGACTCTGGGCAAGTCACTTAACCTTCTTCGTCTCAGTTTTCTCATCTGCAGAATGAAATAGAGAAGGAAATGGCAAATCACTTCAGTGTCTTTGCCAAGATCCCAAATGGGGTCACATAGAGTCTGACACAATTGGACCACAACCACTATCTGTATTATTCTAAGATCATTGACACCGGACAATGGTAATCTCCTCTTAGGGGTGTGTGTCTGAGCAGCATGCTCTGTGCAAGCCTGTGTGTGTAATGTGAGCAGCTTGGTGATATAGGAGATAGAACATTCTTTCTCATCATTTTACATGGATTCAACTCTCATCTCTATGCAGAAGACTATCAGATTTATACATCTACCCCTTATCACTGTCCTAAACTTGTTCGTAGTCTTAGATCTCCAGTTGCTTTCTTGACATCTCTATCTATAGGTATTTCAAAGTCAACATGTCTCAGACGGGAGCTCTTTATCTTTCCCTGTACTAATCCACCCCTTTTCTAACTTCCTGGTTCTACTAAGGCAACCATTATTCTAGTATCATGACCTAGGACTCATCTGTAACTCTTCAGTCTCCCTTACACCACCTATATAATCAGTTGCCAACTTGTCTATTCAGCCTCCCCAAGATCTCACATCTATCACCTTCTTTCTATTCACACCACAACCAACCTAATCCAGTCTCTTATCACCTCTTGCCTGGACTATTTCAATTGCTTTCTAATTAGTCTCCTTGCATCCAGTCTCCTCCTTCTGTAATCTATCTGCCAAATTGATATTTCTAACCCTGTCAGTTCACTTCCTGTTTCTTGTAGGGTAATACTAAATCTTCTATTTGGCATTTAAAGTCCTTTACAATTGGGCTTCAAATTATCTTCCCAGGCCTAATATAAATGACTCCCCTCGTGTCCCCTACAATCTAGTCAGTTGACTTGCTTTCCATTCCCGGGACACAACATTCTATCTCTCATCTCTGTCCTCTTTCTTTCTCTAAACCTCTGCTTTTGGAGCCCTTGGCCCTCTTCAAGGCTGAGCTTAAGGGCCACTTCAAGGCCTTCCCAGATTCCTCTAGTTGGCTATCTTTTAGGGTTATTAAAAAAAATAGCCAACTAAGATTTGAAGTAAGAAGAATAAAGGCCTTCCCAACTGGAGGCTAATAATAATACTTATAATAGTAACTGACATTTATGTAATACATTTTAAAGACTTTAAAAGTGCTTTGTAGTCATTATTTCATATTTCTTCACAATAACTCTTCGAGAGTTGCTAACCACAGCCCTGGACAACTAGGGGTGCCCTGGATAGAATACTGGGCCTGGAGTCAGGAAAGTCGGACTTCCAATTCAGACTCAGATACTTACTAGCTGTGTAACCCTGGACAAGTCACTTAACTCCTATTTATCTCAGCTTATCATGTATAAAATGAGCTGGAGAAGGAAATGGTGAATCACTCCAAGAAAACCCCAAGGATTAAAGTTGGACACAACTCAATAACAGCTATAACTTTGCAGGCAATGAAGTGCAGGTGAGACTGCTAGATTTGGAGGCAAAATTCTTGGGTTCAATTCCCTACTTTGTCATTTACTGCCTGTGTAAACTTGGACAAGAGAGTTCCCTTTTCTGGACATCCTTTTTTCTCATCTGTAAAATGAGGGTGTAGGACCAGATGAGCTTTAAAGTCCCTTCCAGCTCTAAATCTATGGTTTAGAAGTATTAATACCCCCATTTTATTGAAAGTGGTTAAGTAACTAGTTGTTAAGAAATTGGCTGTATCCACTTTTCAAAGTCAACATTGCAAAGTTAGGAGAGTCATACTATTTCCCAAATATAATCTTTCAAATATGACATATTATTTTGTTTAGTTTATTTCATATAAGATGTCTAGCAAGGACAGTCTAAGTTTACTGTCCCAGAGTTAGGCTTCTGCATTTTCCCCTTAAGATTGTAGGAGTACCACTGAAGTCTCCTATTTTATGTCCTTGGATCAAACCCCACTTCTAGTTGTGTTCCCACACTATTACCATCAGTGATCAGCACCCCAGTTCTACTCAACTGAAAATGTCAATTACCTTTTAAAAAGTGATATTTACCATGAAGACATAGCAAGACCAACACAGACACTTTCCTCTTAACACTATTAGAATATACTTTCTCCTATACCACCTTAGTATTTGGGGAGACTTGGCTTAGTCTTAGCACAGTTTCTACATAGCATTGATCTCATCAGGTTGGTTGGGCCAAATGCAGCCTTGCCATTGCATTTTAATCACTGCTAGTCTGGGTCTAAAGGTCATTCCTCACTCCTTGAGATATGGATGCTGGGCTGGCTGCAAAACCTGGCCTAGACACTGACTCTTACACTTCTACTTGCTCTTCTGGCCTTTCAAAATCCGCAAGGTCATTGCCTCCAATTTCCTTCACTTACAACAAAAGAAAAAACACCAAGGCAAAGAACTGAGGCCCCTATACTTGGAGACAATGTCGACCTCAAATGGAGAGAAGGC
Organism: Bettongia penicillata ogilbyi; assembly: GCA_023548195.1. Lineage (NCBI taxonomy): Eukaryota > Metazoa > Chordata > Mammalia > Diprotodontia > Potoroidae > Bettongia > Bettongia penicillata. The sequence goes on along the minus strand of JAJHZJ010000180.1, from coordinate 4,271,882 downwards.
TTAAGGCCTCTCCCATTAAAACATTATGTCTCAGTGGATAGTATCTGATCCTATCTGAAGAAAAGAGATCAAATTAAGAGAGAGATTCAATCAAAAGATGTTAGTTGGCTGAGACCAACTACAGTCATCCCTTTCACATTGTGGATTGGCATAAGAAACTAAATGGGAATTTGTTTTAGGAGTTTTGTGGAAGCCTGCAGATGACACTTGAAGGTCAGCAGATGACACAGAAGTTTAGAAACTCAGAAGTGCGTAAAATATGTATATAGTATTATATAATAACAACATATTTCATCTTTTAATACCAAATAATTCAGACTTATTTGGTACAAAGGGAGGGCCAAATTTTTTAGGAAGATTTTTCCAGATTGAAGGCATACCTTGACCATGCTCCTAACCTCTGCCATGTGGAAGGGATAACTATAATGCCTTTTTGAAGGCTCTCCCAATTTTGGTTCTGCAACTTCAACCAATCAAAGAGGTTGCTGTTCAGCAATTTGGTTAATAGACTAGAGCTAGCTACAGAGCATCTAACATGCTCCAAAGACCCTCACAGGAATTTCCATTACATGTCATCACCTTTCTTCCAGAAGCAGGCTTCTAGCCTCTTCCAAATGGAGAAGTGCATCAGTGACACTCTATAAATGCCTATGGGGAATGGCCTTATTGCCCAGATCCTTCATTATAGATGTAACTTGATGTCTATTGCTAATAGTCTTTTTTTTTTAATGTTCTGAAACTTGTTAGTTTTGAATGATCCTATGTTATTCTTCAAATAGGAGCATTTGACTAATAGTCTGGTTATTTCTATAAAGGAGAATATTTATAAATATTCTGTAACAAAAATGGAGTTGACTACCTGCTTGGTGTGCATGGAGTCATAATGATGGTGATTTTTTTTTCTACTAAAGATGATGATTATCAGATTGTAAAAGTTGGACAAAACTGACTAACAAAGAGTTGAAACCTGACATGAGTGAAGAGATAAAAAGATAGCACCTAGCTTCCCTAAAAATAATTTAAATTATATATGTGGGCAAAAATTTTCAAAAACTGGAAAAAGTAGATTCTGCTAACTATGGGTTGGAAACTTGACTTTTATTGCTATAAAAACTCTAGGAGGGAATATTAATAATGACTCATATTTACTCAGCATACTCTTAAGGTTTACAAAGCGCTTTTGATACTTTATCTCATTTGATGTGCAATAGGCTCTTTTCAGCTCTAACTCTATGATATTATGACTGTCTGACAACTCTGGGTGGTAGGTAGCATTACTATCTCCATTTAAGATGGAGAAACACAGTCAGAGCAGTTCAAGGCCCAAAGTAAAAAAAATCTGGTAAGTATATGAGACAGAATTCAAATACAAGTCTTTCTGACTCTAAATGCAGTGCTTTATCTATGATCCTATCTGGTGGTTTTATGGAGAAAGAATTGGTCATCAGCATAAGCCAATCATTCAACCAATCAATCATTTATTAAACCATTAGTAGGTGTTGGGCACGTTGCAGAGGAAACAAAGAAATAATACATGTATGCACACACACATGTATATACATGTATGCACACACACATGTATATACATGTATTCACACACACATATGTATATCACCTTTGGTCTTGCCTCATTATTCCCCTCACTGTTATTTATCCTCTATATAGCTGCCAAGGTGATTCTCCTAGAAGGGGTGAAATATCCAATAAACAATTCATGACACATGATAAGAAATCAGGAGAAAAGATATATAAGGCTGGATATATAAATCTGAGAATCATCAGTGTTTGACTCCTGCCTCACATACTTAATTCCATTACATGTCATCACCTTTCTTCCAGAAGCAGGCTTCCTGACTTCTTCCTAATGGAGAATTGCATCAGTGATACTCTACAGAGACAGAGAAGAGGAGAGAGCCAAGGGCACTTTGGGAAATATATCCACAGTTGGGAGGTGGAATATGAAATCTTTCCTGATAACTATCAACTTCTAGTGCCTTCCTTCCAAAGTAGTTTGTATTTAACTTCTCTGTGAATATTTGTATTGGTTTTCATTTATACTGTATATTAGTATAATAATATATATTACATATTAGAATGTATTATACATCATGATGCCATATGTTATATCCATTATATATTATACCTATATGTTGTCTATATTAGAATATTGATTCCTTGAGTGTAGGGATTGCTTCATTCTTTATACTCACATCCCCGGTGCCTAGCACTGTGGCTGGCATGTAGCTGGCACTTAATACTTTTTGACTAAATCATTGGTTGATCCAACAAAGGAGAATGAGAAGGAATAATCGGATAAGAGAAGAACCTAGAGATCAATGTCATGGCAAGTATCTAGGAGGAGAGAGTGGTCAACAGTGTTGGATGGTGTCGAGAGATAAAGAAGGATAGGGACTGATAAAAAGACATTGGTTTTGGCAATGAAGAGATAGTTGGGAATGTGCTGGAGAGAGCAGTTTTAATTGAGTGATAATGTTTGAAGCCAGACTGTAAGTGGTTGAAAAATGAGTAGGAGGTGAGGAAGTAGAGGGAACAACATAGATGTTTTTATCTGTGAATTTGGCTGAGAGAGAGATAAGAGGTTTAGGAAAGTAGGTTGATTAGATGCTAAGATTTTCTCAAGGATGGAGGAGATTTGAGTGTTTCTGTAGGTAGCTGTGAAGGAACTAGTGTATTGAGAGAGACTGAAGATAAGAGGGAAGGGGGATCCTTATAAGGGCAGTGAGTCAGTGAATCCATTGTTTTTTAAGCACCTACTATGTGCCCAGGTACAGGTGCTAAGGTCTAGGAATATAGAGAAAGGCTAAAAATAGTACCTGTTCTCAAGTTGCTCAGACTCTAACAAGAGACCGCATACAAACAATATGTACAAACAAGCCATCTACAGGGTAAATTAGAGATAATCTATAAAGGGAATGCAATAGTGTTTAGGGGGACGAAAAAAGACTTCTTGTAGAAGGTAAGACTATAATTGGGACTTGAAGAAAGCCAGGGAGGGCAAGAGGTGGAGATCCAGGTATGGGGAACAGTAAGGGAAAATGCTCAGACTTGGGAGATGGTATGTCATATGCAAGGAACAACAAGGAAGCCAGAGTCCCTGGATTACAGAGAATATGGGGGTGGGAGTGTGGGTATAGGATTAAAAAGACTGAAAAGGTAAGATGAGACCAGGTTATGAAGCGCTTTGAATGCCAAATAGAAGCTTTTAATTTAATCCTGAAGATGAAACAGAGCTATTGGAGTTTATTGAATAGGGAGGCTATGTGGTCAGACCTGTGCTTTAGGAAGATCAGTTTGACAGGTGAGTGGAAGAAGGTTAGGAAAAATCTTGAGGCAAACCAGCAGGCTTTTGCAGTAGATTAGGCATGAGGTGATAAGGGCTTGGCATCAACTTGGTGGCAGTGTCAGAAGAGAAGAAGGAACATGTACTAGAGATGCTATGAAAGTAAAATCTATAGACCTTGGCAATGGGTTAGATCTTTGGGGTGAGGGAGAATAAGTAGTCAAAGATGACACCAGGTTGTGAGCCTGAGTGACTGCGAGGATGGTGCTGCTCTCAATAGGAGAAGTAAGTCAGGTAGAGGTGAGGGCTTGGGAAAGAGAATGGATTCAGGTCTTGCACATGTTGAGTTTGGGATGCTCATGGGACATCTAATTCAAAAAGCAGTTGAAGATGTGAGATTGGAAGTCAGAAGAGAAGTTAGGGTTTGATAAATAGGTCTGGGATATACCTGCATAAAGATGATAGTTAAACCAATGGGAGCTGATGAGATCACCAAATGAAATAGTACAGTGGAGAAAGGAAGAGGGTCCAGAACAAAGCCCTGTGAGATCATCTATAGGTCTAATAGAAGAGACCTAGAAAGATCAGTCAGACAGGCAAGAGGAGAACCAAGAGAGAGGAGTGTCACAAAAAACTAGAGAGAAGAGAATATCAAGGAGAAGAGAGTGATTGATATTATCAAAGGCTGGAGAGGTCAAGAAAGATAAGAATTGAAAAAGATCATGGGATTGGTTTTTCTTTTCTTTTGGGGGGAAAATCAAGGTTAAGTGACTTGCCCAGGGTCACACAGGATTTAAATTCCGATCCCCCTGACTCTAGGGCTAGTACTGTATCGGCTGCATCACCTAGCTGCCCCAGGTCATTAGATGTGACTGTTAAATAATAATTGGTGACTTTGAAGGGATCAGTTCAGACAGCAGGCTGCAGACACTTAAGGAGAGAATGAGAGAGGAAATAGAGACTGATTATGGATAAATTCCTTAAGTAATTTAGCTGCAAAATTGGGGGTTGATATGAGGAGACAGTTAATAGGGTTGGAGGGCTAAAGTGAGGGTATTTTGATGTGGCAGACATAGGCATGTTTATAAGCAGCAGGGAAAAACCAATAGACAGAGACAATTTGCTAGAAAATGTGAGCCAAGACAAGGGAGAAGTTTCTTGGCTTTTATAATGAGAAGGGCCCAGGGCCACCTCTTTGTCAGAGACTAGAGCCATTATGAAGTGATTGAGAACAAGTCTTAGCTATTAAACTTCATTTCCTTTTTATTTTTTTATTTTTATTTTTATAGATACCCTATTTAGACTAGAAGAACAGGGAAATGCTGGATAAATAGTGCACTTGGATTTCATCAAGATATTTGATAGTTTCTAATAATGGTGGTGGACCAGAATCTAATCGTGGACCAGAAGCATGGAGGAGGTAGTACACTAATTGGGTGGAACTTGCAGTGAAAGTATTGAATACTCATTCCAGAGGTCTTTTCTTGGAGTGCCATAGACCTGTATCCTTGTAATATTTTAATGACTGATTTGCATCAGAGATTCTATGACATATTTACCGAATTTTCAGATGGCATAAAACGAGAAGAGGTAGTTAATAGGTTGGATGACAGAATTTGGGTCCAAAAATATCCCAATAAGGTGGAATCAAATAATCTGAAATTTAATATGGATAAATGCACTTTGGTTAAAGAAATAAACTGTACAAATACAGGATGAACAAAACATGATTAGACAGTAGCTCATGAAAAAAGGCTGAAAGGTTTCAGTGGGACAAATATCAGTCAAAAATGTGGTGAATAAATGTAGGAAAGCATAGCTTACCAATAATAATAGCAACAATAACAGTACTTTATACATAGTACTTTATGTTTTGTAAAGTACTTTAAATGCATTATCTTACTGTGACCATGAACCACATTTCCTCCAATCAGGAATTGAATGTCTTTCTCCTAAAGGTTGTAGATACAGAGAATTAGACAATTTTCTTTGTAAAGGCTAAGTACTGAGAGTTTTTCAACATAGCTAGTTCATCGCTATATTTATTAATATCTGGCTTTGACTACAGGCAAGTGATTTGAGTTTGGAAGAGGCAGTTTAGAGGAAAAAGAAAACGCAGAAACAACTACCTTAATTTGTGTCCAGCAGCTGGCAGAAAGCTAACTAGAAACCACACACCTGGGGTGGGCAGCGTGGTCTCACATGGATAGAGCGCGAAGCCTGGAGTCAGGAAGACTCCTCTTTCTAAGCCTTTCTGACCCTGGGCAAGTCACTTAACCCTGTTTGCTTCAATCTCTTCCTCTGAAGAATGAGCTAGAGAAGGAAATGGTAAATCACTCCAGTATCTTTGCGAAGAAAACCCCAAATGAGATCACAAAGAGTTGGACAGGACTCAGTAACAACAAATACAAATAGGAAAGATGCTAAAAATCTTGGTGAGCGTGCAAAAAGGCACACAATATTTTTGTAAGCAATTGCCTAGGCTAAGTGAGAGCACAGGTTGATTAGCTAGAGGAATTTGGGGTTGTTGTTTTTACTATCTATTTCAATGTAAATTTCCTTTGTAATCGTATATATTTTATTTTGTGCATTTAAAAAAAATCAGGCTTCACCAGACTGCCAAAGAGATCTATCACAGGAAAAAGGTTGAAAAATCCTGGCTTAGAGAATGAGCCTTATCCTTTTCCATGAGATACAAAAAAATTACTAAAAATGCCTTTTCCCCATGAAACTTATGGTAGATCCAGAATTAGAATCCAGATTCTCTGCCTTTCAACCCAGAATTCTTTCCTCAGTCTTGGTCCTTACAGATGTGAGGCTTGAAGTAGGAATACAGAGGAGTACTATTTGGAGTTCTTCATCTGACTTGTTTCTCCTGTACTCCACTTACATTAGGCATGGGGAGGAAAAACTAACCCTGATCACAGACACCTGATGAAATAAATCCCACCCCAAGTCTGTTTAGCTGTTTCTCAGTCATGTCTGACTCTTCGTGACTGATGAATGTAATGAGGATGTTGCTGAAGCTCCCTGCATCTATTTGTGCAAATCCTCACAGTGCTGGCTTTTAACATTCACAATATTACTCTGCAGAGCCTCATTAGTTAACCATTTTGCCTTGCCTACCAGCACTCAGTTATTATTTTTTAGATAGAAATGATCATTTATTCACTCTGCTTTTGAGAGCCCTGGAGTATTTCCTGTCAGTCTGTCAGTTTAGAGTCCATTTTCTTTCCCTAAGTGTATTTTTTGTTGTTTCAACTTTGGATTATATGGATTAGGAACTTAACATTTGGAGCCAAAATCAATTTGTTGTAAACTTTGCTGAATGATAGGAATGATTACTTATGTAGAAGGAAAAGTAAAAAAAAAAAAAAATCCAATCTATTGCATGATTTCCCGTGTCCAAGTCACTCTTGGTATTAGGATGATGTAGTATAAAAGGTCAGGATTTTGCATCAGGAGAGCAGAGCTCTAGTTGTGACACTTAATAGACTCAGTAGTCACTATAGACAAGTCAACAAAACTCTCTGAGCTTTCTTTTCTTATAACATGGGGATAATAATGCCCACAGCAGGTTCCTTAAAGAATTGTTGAAAGGAAACTTGTAAACTATAAAGTTCTACAAAAATTTGAGTTCTTGTCAGTGTCACTGCTGGCTTTCTGATCTGACTTCCAAATCTATCCTTTGATAAGCTTTATGCCTCTTTTGCCTTTGAAGACTGCATCATTAAGGGTAACATGATTAACCTACCTGAACAACTGTTTCTTCCCTTTTATATGGCACCATGAAAAATAACATGCACTCCCATTACTGGAAGACTGAACAGATGCTTCTTCTTGGTGAAGTTCTTTAGAACAGTTCCCCATAAGAAAATGTGTTTTTGTTTACATTTTTGTTTTCCATTCACTGTGGGGAGACAAAGGAGCAGACCAGTTAAAGAACGTCATGACAAAACGGTGTCTTTTCATTTCAGAATTTAGGGTTACCCTGGCATAATATTTATCTGTAAAAATTTAAGAACAATTTTTTTTGAGAAATTTTTTTTTTATTTTGAATGTGAGAAAGAGGGAGAGAGGGAGAAGGAGAGAGAGAAAGCGGGGGGGGGAGAGAAAGAGAGAGAGAGAATCATTTCTACAGAGAAAGTAGAAGAGATAGAGAAGATTGTATGTAAAACTATGAAGCTCTATTATGGGCAGCTTTTTAAAAAAAAGTACATTTTACTTTCAGTATATCATTTTGAAAACTGTACTACTGTCTGTCTTTCCTTCTGGACTTCTTTCTTTTCTGTGTATTTTAAAAAATGATTCAAAGACCCTCTTTTTCTTTGTTTTATTTTCTTTTTGGCAAGCCTTTTGCTAGCTTCCCTTTGTTTTCAAATCCTACCCTCCAAAGGAAAAAAAAGAAGACCTTGTAACAAATAAGCATAACAAACACAATAAACCTTCCCTTTTGCCAAGTCCAGAAACATGTACCTCATTTGATACATCTCCGTCCCCTCTCTTCAGAAGGGTAGGTAGCATGCATCTTCTTGTTTTTCTTTACAATTTTGTTACCATATACATTGTTCTGGCCCTGTTCATTTCACTCTACATCAACTCATATAAGTCTTCCCATGTTTCTCTGAATTCATCTCTTAATTATTCCTTATAGCTCAGTAATATTCCGTTATGTTTATATACCATAATTGGTTCAAATATTTCTCAATTGATGGCATTCCCTTAATTTTCAGTTATTTGCTACAACCAAAAGATTTGGTATAAGTATTTTTATACATTTTCCTTTCTCTTTAATCTCTGTGGTATAGACTCATTAGTGGTTTTTCTGGGTCAAAGGGTATATTTTAATAGATGCTGTTTTACCAAATACTCATAATCTTAAAACTGTGATGAATGAGAATCTTTCAAGATACAGCAATCTAGCTGAAGAAATCAAAATCATTTGGAAAGAGGACAAGGTATGGGACATACCTGTTGTCCTATGTTCTCCTGGAGCTATACTGAGGATGCTTTCAGTGAGCCTAGAGAATATGAACTGACATCCCAAATACTTTATTCCAATCATAAAATGCAATTCTTTTGTCCACCTGTACAATAGTCATCAAAACACTAAATATAAAAGAACATTAACAGGAAAGTAAATTGTTTTTAGGACCATTTCTGTCTGATCTCCACTGAAATAACAACAAAAATATTAATAATAACTAGCATCCATGTAGTATTTTGACTTTTATGAATTGCTTTCTTCACAATAGCCTGTTTGGATCAGACTAGATGGACAATGATGCACTGAGATTCATGAAAAATTGAAATACCCAGTGTCACAATGGATAGGTAGCTTGGTCACATTAAGCTCCTTCCTCTAGAGGGAAAGGGGAGGATGTATAGATAGAAATAGCTAGAACGGCTGATAACCTAGAAATGAAACCCCTGGATACTAATTTGTAACACCCCTAAGCATCCTTTTTTGTCTTATTCATGGTTAGAGCAGTCAGAGCTGATCTTGCTTGCCCTAGACTAGAATATTTATAAAGGAGCCTAGGTTACTTTGTTTATTTTTGTATATAAATGGTGTAAGTCAAAATATTCAGGAGTCATTCAGGTCAGTCTGTAGGTCTGATAGAGCTCATTAGCTCTTGAATGAACTTCATGGATCCTTCAGTCAGGACAAATGTAACCTCACTGACTGACTGTATCACAGAATGGGAGGTGTCCTGTCTTAAGTTAAACATCAAAAAATTATACCAAGACAATTTTGCTGTGAACATGCACTATATTTGTCTTTCTTAAATCCAGAAATGGACCATGACATTTGGGCAGATCTTCTTGGAAGGCTTGGTGAGAAGACATGCACACAAATCTCACAGAATGAAAAGGTGTTGCTGAGTTGCAGTCTGCACCAGGATTCATACCAGTGAGATCATGGATTGACTGAGGCATTGAGACAGTCAAATCCCAAGTCGACAAGATCAGCGTGGATTGTCAATATATTTTGAACTTCGAAGAGATCTGGAACTAAAATAATTTGGGAAATTGTCTAGGGACATTTTATAAAAATCTGGGAATAATGTAATGACTGCTAAGGCAACTCCTGAAAGTTTCCAAGCTCTTTGGGCCAATGGGCTCATTTTGCTTGTCTAATGCCTCATTCTTCCGGCTGTGAAAGAGGTGACTGTGTTAGTTAGCATGCATTACTTGCTAGGGGAGAAGGCATATTTGAGAAGTTCATCTCATTCCCCCAAATCACAGAATTTTCCTGTGGCAAGGTACTTCAATGGTCATCTATTTCAACCCATACCCCCAATAGAATCTTTGCTTTAATGTTTATTTTTGTTGCTATTGTTCAGTCATTTTAGTTGTGTCCAACCCTTCATGACCCTATTTGGAGTTTTCTTGGCAAAGATACGGTAGTGGTTTGCTACTTCCTTCTCCAGTTCATTTTACAGATGAGGAACTGAGGGAAACAGGGCTAAGCCGCAGTAATGATAAGGGAATTTGAAGATCTGACCTGCCCTTAATAGGCCCATGTAACCAGCTTTGAGTTTTGGCCCAACCTACGGCCTGAGTCACGTGGACCTGATGGTGGGAGGAGCTTGCCCAATAGTGCAGCAGGAAGAGAGAGTGAGGTGGAGCTGAGAGAGAGTAGGCAGGGCAGAGCAGAGCAGAGCAGCTAATGTGAGTGAGAGAGGGGGTAATTTCGTCTAAGGGAGCTTGTTTGTGGGGGAGGCTTGATGGAGAGAAGGCTTGGGGATGGTGGTGCTCCCTGCATTGATAATGAGCATAGATTTCCTTGTTACTATGATAGATTTGGCTTTCTGGTGTTTGAATAAACGTATTCCTTTCGTCTTTGAGGAAGAGAGTTTATATCTTGTGAATTTACTCTGGAAATATGCATGCATATCCATAACTGCTGCTGTGGGTATCGCATTGGCATTTCAGTGACTTGCCCAGCTTCACACAGCTAGCAGGTGTCTGAGGTCAGATTTGAACTCATGAAGATGAGTATTCTTGATTCCAAGCCCAGTACTCTATCCATTGTACCATCTAGATACCTATGTATACGACAAGTGTTTATTCAGTCTCTGAAGATCACCAATGAGGGGGAGCAACTCTCCTCAAGACAGTCTATTCCATTTATGGGTAACCCTAATGGTTAGGAAGTTTTTTCCGATATCAAGCCTACTTTTGCTTTTTTTTTCACCTTCCATGTTCTTCCCCCCCCTTCCCTACCCCCATCCCTGCCACCCCCATTGCTCTTGCTTGTGCTCTCTAGAGATAAACAAAATATATTTGTCCCTTTTCTACATGACAACCCTTTCACATGACAACCACATGATATGGCTATCACATCTAGGATTTCCTTTCTTCAGGCTCCTCATTCCCAGTATTTAGTTACTTTACCTTTTTGCCATATGATGTAGACTCAAGGTCCTTCATCATCCTGGTTATTCTCCTCTGTGTACTTTCTAGCTTATTAATGCTCTTTATTTCTGGAAGCTGTGTCTCTCTTAATGCTGCTCAAAATTTCACTGTATGCCCAGTACCTTGTAGACAGTAAATGGTTACTATGTTTGCTCTATCACAGTGCTAACTCCTATTGAGTCTGCTAAAAATTCCCAGACTGTTTTTTAGTTAAACATCTATCTAACTATGCCTTTCCTATCTTGTCGCTTGGGAAGTTGACATTTTTGTGAAGTGTTGGAATTAACATTTACTATTGCTGAATTTCATCTTACTAGTTTCAACCTAGTGTTCTAGCTGGGGCAGCTAGGTGGCACAGTAGATAGAGAGTCAGCCAGTTTGGTCTCAGACACTTAATGATTGTGTGACCCTGGGCAAGTCACTTTAATCCTGTTTGCCTTAATTTCCTCATCTATAAAAGGATCTGGAGAAGGACATGGCAAACCACTCCGGTATCTTTGCCAAGAAAACCCCAAATGGGGTCGTGAAGTGTTGGATGTGACATAACAATAAAACAACAGCAACAAAGTGTTCTAGCCCATCAAGATCTTTTTGGATCTTGACCTTGCCATCTAATAGGTTATCTGTCTATACTTTATGTTATCTACAAACTTGAGAAGCAAGCCCTCTATGTCTTTACTGATTGTTGTTCAGTTGTATAGTCATGTCCTACTCTTCATGATTCCATGACCCATGCTGTCCTTGTGGTTTGCTTGGCAAGGATCCTGGAGTGGTTTGCCATTTCCTTCTCCAGTGGATTAAGGCAAAGAGAGGTTAAGTAAGATGCCCAGGTAGCATCTAGGCTGGATCTGAACTCAAGTCTCGCTGACTCCAGGTGCAGCACTCTATCCATTGAACCACCTAGCTGCCTCCAAAGACATCGATACAGATACTAGATAGCACATATCCACAGTGCCAAGTACATGTCTCTGGGGTACTTCCTTGGAGACCTTTTGCCAAATTGATATTTGATGATATTGCTGTCTAATCTTTAATCTCTGTCTTTTCTATGAAAATCATATGAATTCCTTCATCAAGTTTTTTGCTCAAATTCAGGTAAAATGATTTTTATAGTATTCTCCTGGTCTTCTACGTTAGTCCTTGTCCTTCTAGCCTTCTTGGTTGCTCAGCATATTTGGGATTATCTATTAAGAAAGATGGTCTATCTGCTATGGGCTCAGCATAGTGTTCCTACAAGGGCCTGAGCAATGCCAGCTATAACAGAAGGACTCATTCCTAAAATTGTTGTGCTATAATATGCACCTCAGAATATCTGAATATTGACAGAGCTGCAGATAATGTGTAGGTATGTGTGATGTCTTAGACAGTATTCACAAAAGACATAGTGTTTACATTGAAGGAGATTAATCAAGCCACATGGAGAACAATTCTGAGCACTCAGTGTCATTGAAGGCATTGACAAGCAGCAGTACGTACTACAAGAGAAGTTAATGTGGGTGAGGATTGGGGAAAGGAACTGGGGAATGTTCCTTCTGGAGGAGATCGGTATGTGGAGGATTATCATGGTATGGAGAAATTAGACTTTTTTCTTCTAGCCTCCAAAAGTTCAATGGCTAGAAGAAGCAATGATTAGAAGCTGTAGAAATTTACATTTGAAGTAAGAGCAACCTTTCTAATAATTCGAGTTATCCAAAAGTGAAATGGGCTTTCTTACATGGTACTGGGTTCCCTTTCATTAGATGTTTTCAGAAGGAGGCTGTATAACCTCTTATTTGTGTAGTCCCTGGCTCAAGGACGCTCAAAGACCTGTGGGTTCCTGGGGACTACTGGGTTTGATCCTGAAGGCAGACTATAAAAGTGACTTTACTCTCAGAAGTATCTAAATATAGTCTGGGTAAAGGTTATATTTGGGTTCCTCCAAATATGGATAACTGAGTTCACAACTTCTCTACAAACGCACAAGGATAACAATTCAAATCTCTACTCTTAGTCTTTATTTCAAAATGAAGATAAAACTGACTCACAGAATACCATAAACAAATATAGGAAAAGCATAAGGCTCTTACAGTAGCCTGAAGGGTTTCCATAGAAGGAAATGGTACTTGTGGTACCCCTGGGGCTGTATTTTGACTTTATGATGAAATCTTTCTCTCTTCCTAAATTCTTAGTGCCACTCTGAGGTTTAAATTCCCTGGAGACAATAAACATGCTTTGGGATATTGAACTCCAAATCCTCTTTCACATGGGATCTACATTGTTGGAATAACTCTCACTAACTCGTGAGATGTTTTTCTCACTATTAATGGGGAATGGTAAAGTCCAGATTTCTAGCCTCTACCCTTTCTATGCCGCCTCGTGTTGTGACTTTTTTATCTAGCTTCAGGACCCACATTGGTGAACTTTCTCTTTTTCTAAGAGGTAATGTGACTCAGGAAATACCTTTATCTCTTTAGAAGGTCAGATCTCAGATTTCTCAAACTTGATAATCCTCAAACTTTGAGTTAGCCATGCAATAGCTATCAAGGCTGGGGCTGGGATTTATTTAATTTAACCTTTGTAAAGCACAGCATAGTGTCTGGTACTTAGTAGGTGCTTAGTAAATGTATATTCCTTTCCTTCTTACCCTGCCTGGGAAATCTCCCTTCTTTGGTTAGATTTGCGGATCATGCTGCTTAGGAAATCACAATCCTCACTCCTTTCTTTATATAGGGGTTGGAGTTCAGGAACACTATCCATTAATTACTCTCTCAGTTCATGTGGGTGAGCACATCTGCTTGTGTCATGTGTTTCTATAGGAACTCGACCATTACCCCAGCTGCTGCTATCTCTTGAGCTGGGAATGGTCTACTTCTGCCATATGTTTCTGTTGAAAATTGCCATCAACTGCTAGAAATGGGGGAGAAGTCCTTTCTTAGCCCTTATTCCAGAAGAAAGGCACAAAAGAAAAGATGAAAAGAAAAAAAGTGGGAAGGAGAAGGGGAAGAGAAAGAAAGGCCTCGAGTAGTCTTCTAATAAGAATCCCATTTCCTTAAGGTGTCAATCAGCCAGTTATTTTGGTGGCATCCCTGGTCACTGGAAACCATCAGAAATCTGTCTTTGTCCTCTTAATAAGGTGTCATTTGGTATGCCCCTACTTTATAGGGGAAGAAACATGCTTCAATGTCCATACTTTGTAGGGGAAGAATTTGGTACGTCAGATTAGTGGTGGTAGGAAGTACTATTGTGATCAACCCCTTTTACACTGGGGATGTTTGAGAGCAAATTCAGTTAGATCTATTTAGATTTCTGAGGTCCTAACCAAGTCTGAAATTCTATGCCTATGTAATATTTTTCTTGAGAAATGGGAATTCCTATAGAGATTGAATTTCAAAGATAGTTTCTTCTACTTCACAATTTCATCATCAGTTCATCCTGTTAATAGCAGATATAATCTGATCCCTATCTTGTTTGTGAGACCCTAATTCATCACCATTTTAGGAGTTCAGGTCTTAATGGCCGCTAGGAAAACGCAAATGTGTTGTCTGAGAAAGAGAAGGCATTACTTTGATACTAAATGCAAGTGACTTAATCTCTCTGAATTTTGGGAATTATTTGCCACTTTACTACCTGAATAACCTTTGACAAGTCACTTTATTTGTCTGGGCCTCAATGTTCTCTTTAAAAAAATAATATTTTATTTTTCCCCAATTATATGTAAAACTAATTTTTACATTTGTTTTTAAAAATTTGAATTCCAAATTTTTCTCCCTTTCTCCCTTCCCACTCTCCTCATTGAAAAGGCAAGCAATTGAATATAGGTTATACATCTGAAGTCATGCAAAACACATTTCCTTATTAGTCATGTTGTAAAAGAAAACACAGACCAAAAAAAAAAAGAAAGCCCTAAGAGTAAAATAAAAAATAAAAAAGCACGTTTTGATCTTCATTGAGACTCCATCAGTTCTTTCTCTGGAAGTGGATAGCATTTTTCTTCATAAATTCTTCAGCATTGTTTTGAATCATTGCTGAGAACAGCTAAATCATTCACAGAGGATCATTGTATAATAGTGCTGTTGCCATGTACATTGTTCTTTTAGTTTTGTTTATTTCACTTTGCATCAGTTCATATGAGTCTTTCAAGGTTGTTCTGAGAGCATCCTGCTCATCATCTTGTAGTACAATAGCATTCCATATAATCACACACCACAACTTGTTCAAAACATTCTCAAGTTGATGAATATTCCCTCAATTTCCAGTTCTTTGCCACTACTAAAAGGGCTGCTATAAATATTTATATATATATATAGGTCCTATTCCTCCTCCTTTTTATTTTAGCTCTTCGGGATACAGAAGTAGTAGAGGTATTGCTGGGTCAAAGGGCATGCATGCTTTTATAACCTTTTAAGTATATAGTTCCAAATTACTGTCCAGAATGGCTGAATCAGTTCACAGCTCCACTGACAATGCATTAATGTCTTAATTTTCCCAAATCCCCTCCAACATTTGTTATTTTTCTTTTTTTATCTTATTAACCAATCTGATAGGTGTAAGGTGGTATCTTGGAGTTATTTTTGTTTTCATTTCACTAATCAGTAGTGATTTAAAGCATTTTTTCACATTGCATTTTCATATGACCATTATTACATATTCATACTAATATTTCATATTACATTTATTCATATTACTAGTATTTCATATTAGTATAGATAGCTTTGATTACTTGAAAAATGCATGTTCATATCCTTTGATCATTTCCTTATTTAAATTCTTTTATTTAAATTTTTAATTTTATAAATGTTTTTTAATATTGTACTATATTAATATTATAAATACATTTTTACAAATTTGGCTCAATTATCTATATATTTGAGAAACAAGGCATCACTGTTATCAGCACTTGGCACAGTACCTAGTACTTAGTAGACTCAGTAAGTCTATAGAGCACTGGACTTGGAATCAGGAATACATCTTTCTCAGTTCAAATCCAGTCTCAGACACTTGCCAGCTATGTGACCCATGGCAAATCACTTAACCTTATTTGCCTCACTTTCCTCATCTGTAAAATGAGGAAATGGCAAACCACTCTAGTATCCTTGCCAAAAAAATCCCAAAATAGGGTCACCAAGAGTTGGACACAACTGGAATGACTGAACAAGTGCTGATTGATTGATTGACTGACTTATTCATGGGGCACCCACTTGGTTCTGTTCAGGACCGAAAGATGTGGTTTTTGGTTTCCTAGAAAGGACAGGTAAATTTTGATAAAAAGAGAGGGGGGAGAGAGATAGACAGAGAGAGAAAGAAAGAGACAGAGAGAGAGAGGGAGAGAAAGAGAGAGACAGAGAGACAGAGAGAGACAGAGAGAGAGACAGAGACAGAGGCAGAGAGATGGACAGAGACAGAGGCAGAGAGATGGACAGAGTCAGAGAGAGAGACAGAGATAGAAATAGAGAGACAGAGAGAGACAGGCAGAAACAGACAGAGACAGAGACAGAGGAGGGAGAACTACAGAGCAAGAATGACTTGTGTGAAGCACTGCATTTGGGGGCTGGATAGTACAGGACTGAACATTCAAGAAGCTACAGGACAGCACTGGACGTTTACAGTGGAAAGAGTAGGAGAGAATAGGAGGAGAAGACTGAGAGAAGACAGGGAACAGAGTAAGGAAACTAGGAGACAGTGATATTTGCTTGAGACCAACTTTTTTCTATTTAACTAATTTTAACCTTTACAATCCTCTTGAAATGGACTTTAACCAAGGCCTCTGACTTCCTTTTTAAGGGATCATGAGATCATAGGAACTGGACTTTGCAGGGACTTCAGAGCTCATTTGGCCCAACCCTTTCATTTTATGGGTAAGGAAACCGAAACCCAGAGGGATTAGAAAACCAGAGTCGGAAGAGAGCCTAGATATAAATTCTAGATATAATTTCTTACTGAAACTTAGAAAGGTAAAGTGATTAGCCCAAGTTGACACATCTAGTATGCAGCAGAACCAGTCAGTCAGAAAGTCAGTAAACATTTATTCAGGACTTAACTATGTTGCAGGCTCTATGCTAAGTAGGGGGAATGCAAAGAAAGAAATATGATTAACTCTTTCAAGGAGCTCACATTCTAATGACGCAGACAAGCAAATGTAATGAGGGTAGGCCAAGGTTAAATGGCACTGGGTACCCTCCAATTTGGGGAACGTAATCCAGACAATGAGAGAAAAGACAGACCTTCCCCATCCCTTTTAGGATACTGAGAACCCTGAGAGAGAGGAAGGGCATTAGACTCAAAAATTAACTCAGTTCCAATATAGTATTAGTCTCACTAAGTTCAAGTCTGAAACCCTCCTTGGGCTAGTCTTCGGCCACCCTGACTTTTCAGAGCTTCCTTATTAGACTGACTATAACATGTGACCTGGAATCCAAGGCTCCAAAGTCCCTGTGGCTCAAGCTCTGAGGTCTAGGACTCCACACCCTGAACCTAGAATTGTAAAGGACAAGACCCAAACAGACCCAAACCCTAAGCTCATTTCTTGGGGCTACATGGCCTAAAGGGAGGGGGCCCTTTCTCATTTATTGCATGATGTCATCTGTTGTAAGTGAATGAATCCTGTACACTGGATACCTCTGGTGGGGTGGGGTGGGCAAGAGACACAGAAAGAGGTAGGGAGAGAAAGAGAGAGAAAAACAGAGATAGAGAGATAGAGGGAAACAGACAGACACAAAGACAGAGAATGACAGAGAGACACTGTCCCACTTAGGTAGTTTTAAAGACATAGAGTGTTGGCTATACAGCCAATGGAAAAGGGCTGCTCCCAACTATGTGGTAGGCCAATACAGAGTGTTCAGGAATATGTCAGTCCTCCTATCTCTCCAGAGCAGATCCCTGGCATCTTCTACTTGGGTTTCTCCATCTTAGGTGAACTGGGCATGCTCTAACAACTATATACATACAAATATTTACAGTAAACTAGAGCTTGACCCTGGAGAAAGGAGGAAAAGCAAAATGAAACGTCCAGACTTACAGCATTACAAATTACAAAGACATAGGGAAATAGAGAAGTATTATAATTCAGAAGCTCATAGACTCTGGGAAAATGACATATATTTATATCTCTCTATATAGATCTTTATATCTATATCTATCTGTCTATCTATCTATCTATCTATCTACATAGAACCTTTTAATAGCAAAACAAGGACATATAGAAGTAAGTGCCCAAAGCGATGTTGCAGTAAATACTTTTAGGCATTTAAGGGAATGAGAAAAAAGGACCTGCACAATCGGGGAAAGCTTCATAGTAAGATCCCTCTCACTGGAGGTCTTTTTTCATAGGCTGGATGACCACTTTACGGGCTATTTCAGAAGACATTCCAGTACCAGTGCAGGTGGCCCTAAATGGCATTTCAGCCCTTTCGGTTCCAAGAATCTGTGGTTCTATGACCTTCATCATAACCCCATCTGACCCAGTCTCTGCCCAGTTTGGGAAGGCCTATTCTTGCCCTTGGATCAGGAGAGTGGAATATACCCTTTAGTTAAGACTGATTCTTGACTGGATTAAATTAATTTCCTACCTAGTAGGTAAGCCTAACCTAACCTCAATCAATCCATGTGGTTGTTAATGATTTTGCCATTTCCCTTTTATCTGTAAAATATAATGTAAAATAAAACAACAACAGAATTGTTGTGAGGAAAGTATCTTATAAACTTTAAAGTACTATAAAATGCGAGTCAGTGTTATTATCTTAAATACCTGAGACTTGCCCATGTCATTCTGTCCTCCAAGACTTCTAACCAAGCCCCTTGCCTTTTGAGATTTCAGCCTGGCATGTTGCCTTGGACCTTCTACCAAATTTTACCTGAGGCACCTGAAGGCACTTTTGGTCCTTTGCTCATGGTTAGTACCCTCAGGCCAATAAAGTTTTTAGCCTTTCACAGGTATTCTATCTCTTTCTGAATATTCTGATGGATAGCTCACTTGCTCCCAGGGAAGTGGCTGTCCAGTGTCCTGCCTTAAAACTTTATAGTATCATGGCAATCTAAACATATGAACCATGCAATTTGCTCCCATGAGGGGGAGGCAAGCTTAGGTTCCCAGGTGCTCCAAACCAGTTCTGTGGCATGTAGTATATCTAGTCAGGTGAGATAGAAAATGGTCTCTTCATAACATAGCTGAGGAATAATAGGATACTTAATTTTGTGTTATCTGTTCCTATAATTCAAGTTTCCTTGAATTATTTTTTCAATGCTTTAGACATTAATTTCCTTCAATTTGTTATTAACTTGAAAAGATAATTTGTCCAGCTTATCAAAGGATGAACTCTTTATGTGCTAAGTGGATCTTTGTAGTATAATAAGAGACAGAATGGAGATAGAGGCAATTGTATAAAATCTCTTCTCCCTCCTCTTTCCCTTGGACAGTGACTCAAGATGTTCAGAGGTCAGGAAATGATTCATGGTTGCAATCAGTGGAGAGAGAGAGAGAGAGAGAGAGAGAGAGAGAGAGAGAGAGAGAGAGAGAGAGAGAGAGAGAGGAAACAATCAATTATGTTTCAAAAACTTCTATGACCATAAATGATGATGGACTTTTCCTGTGTAGCTTAGAGCATCTATCTCTTCTTATTCCAAACTGGTTTTCACTATGAGTGATTTTGTCCTGTCTTAGCTCTCCTAGAAAAGTTGTCAGTGGTTCCCTACTTCCTCCCAAGCAAGTAGAGCGAGAACTTACTTTGCTTAGAATTCAAGCCCATCCACAATCGGGCACTATCCTATCTTTCTAGCTGTACCTCACATTACTGGAATACCATTTCTTGATGTTCTATTTAAAACTGGATAGCTCTCAGTCCTCATGCCTTTGTTTACCCACATTACTCCTTAGGTCTGTAATGTCTTCCCTTACTTTCTTCACCTGTTGAATTCCTACACATCCTTTAAAGAATACCTCAAAAACTTCCTTGTCTATGAAGCCTCCTCTGATTCTGATCCTTGGTGGGCAACAAGCTCCCCTTTGCATTATACCTCTCTAGTGTAGATTTGTAGTTGTCTATATATGTGTCTTAAACGGAACATGCAGTGTGGTAGGAAGATATGTCTTATCTAAACTTTGCGTTTCCTTCAGCACCTAGCACAGTGCTCTGAGTAGAGTTGATGTTAATTAAATACTGGTCAAATTTAATTTCTATATAGTCAAAACTCATACATATAACCTAGGTGATGTAATGGTATGAATGCTGGACTTGGAGTCAGGAATACCCAAGTTCAAATCCTGTTTCAGACACTTACTTAGCTGTGTGACCCTGGAGAAGTACTTAACTTCTGTCTGCCTCAGTTTCTTCATCTGTAAAATGAGGATGATAATACCTCCCTGCCAAAATTCCCACTCTCCATTTATTAAGTGATCAGTGTTACCAAAGCTAGACTTCCTTTCCGCTTCAGATTTCATCAATACCCACCATCATAGAATTTCAGAGTTGAGCAAGACCTCATTGTTGGAAGGGACCTAGTACAAGCCATACCTGACCAAGAATCTTTTTCTATATCATACCTGACAAGGATTCATGTTCCCTTTGCTTTAAGATTTTCAGTGAGCTGTCTCCTAAGACACACTATCTCTGAAGACAGACCATTATATTCTTGGGTTATAAAGGTTTTCCCTTCATCAGTATTAAATCTACTTCTTTGGAGCCTTCATCCCTTGGTGCTCTTTCTGTTCTTTGGGGCTGAGTCATACAAGGCTAGTAATGCCTTTTTCTTTCAACAGCCCTTCAAATACTGAAGATAGCTATCTTCTAGGTAAACATTCTTAATTTCTTCAACCAATCTTCATGTAGCAGGGTATCTAGGCTTTTCATCATCCAGTTTTCCTCCTCTGATTGTTCTCTATTTTACTAACATAATTCCTAAAATGTGTACCCAGATCTGAAAACTGCGTTCTGGATGTAGTACGGCTAGGCCAAACTACAGCAGGATGATCCCTTTTACACCTACCCCTAGGTTGCTTTCCCCTTTTTCTCTTCAAGGAAGGCTCCCTCTTCCTGAAATCATTCAACCAGATTTCAAACATAAAAACATTTCTGTGGGAACTGGATAAAAAAGTGTACTTTGTCCTAAGTCCTCCTGTAAAGGCTAAGACACAGTCCCATGTCTTCCATTATTTGTGCCATTACTGGCTTCGATTTCATTTTCTTTCTCACTTCCCTTGGCTCAGGACTACAAACTGACCATGTAGAGCCTGAGAACCATACCACCCTAAGGGGTGCTGCTGTGAGTAAGCTATAAATAGTAGATTTCATATTTTGAGCAATTTTTCATTTCA
The DNA here is from genome assembly GCA_023548195.1 of Bettongia penicillata ogilbyi. Classification (NCBI taxonomy): domain Eukaryota; kingdom Metazoa; phylum Chordata; class Mammalia; order Diprotodontia; family Potoroidae; genus Bettongia; species Bettongia penicillata. Next base: position 4,250,874 of record JAJHZJ010000180.1, on the reverse strand, counting down.
CTTCCTAGACTGAATTGGAAACTTTAGGGTTAGAAAAAAAGCCCATTTTTGAGAGGTAGATCATTTTATTTCACTTAGTGGACTTTGGAGGGACATGATCTATAGGATAAAATATTCCCTTTGCTTCTCTGAAATCCGAGTCATATCCTTAACCCACTTCCCAAATCCTTTAAAGCACAACCTTCCTGTTCTTACTAGCTATTTCACTTTGCTTAATTGCTTCTATACTTTATATATTGCCATATGGTCTCAGTAACAATGTTTTCAGTATCCCTTAATAAGCATTTCTAAAAGCATATAGAATGAAGTGTCAAAATCCATTTAATTAAAATCAGATGGATTCTTTTTTGTACGTATCTGTTTCCATGAACCTTGTCCTGGGTCCACATTTTGCCACTCTGCTAGGTGTTGGAATTTCTGCAGATGTGGGTCCTGCAGCAGAGTGGTCTCAATCCCCAAGCAGAGTTCACTCATTTATTGATAAATACATATAATATTTATTAAGCACTTATCATTCCCCCTTATTCTAGTACCTTCCACCTGCTGATTGTTTCCAATTTATCCATATAGCTTCTATTTATATACAGTTATTTGCTGGTTGATTGCCTCATTAGACTGTGAATTCCTCCAGAACAGGGTATTTTTTTTAACCTTTCTTTGTATCTCCAGCATATAGCACAATGCCTGGCACATAGTAAGCATTTAATAAATCTTTATTGAGTGATTACCAGGCACAGTGCTAAGATACACACACACACACACACACACACACACACACAAGTAAACAAGATGTTTCCTGCTCTCAGTGCGCTTAATTCAAATGAGGGAAAAATCCCACATAAAAGGGAGGAGAAATGCATATCCCTGAATGGTGCGGAAATGATGCCAGGAACAGAAGGGGAAAGCACACTCATCAAAGTTAGAGTATGATCTAAGGGCATGGTCCAAGGTGGTGTTGGAGGGAGATGAGTATAGGAGTGCTGGCAGAGGCAACATGGTAACCTCTATTTCTCTTTCTCTCTCTCTCTCCCTCTCTCTTTCTCTCTCTCCTTTCCAGTTCCTGATAGGACTTAAAAGGGTTTTTAAATATCTTTTATCCAGTTACTAATTACTATTTTCAGTAAGAAAAAAGGATTATAGTAATAGAAAGGATATGGTGATACTTAAAAAGAGTTATTATTTCATCACAATCCTTCAATTGATGCAGATTCAAAGCCCTTCATGGCTTAGCAAATGGGCCTTTTTTCTTCCATTCTTTTCTTTTCTTCTTGTTTATGGTCAAAGAAATTTATTTCCTGGTGGTCAACCTTTTGGTGATTAACCTTTCCCAATTTATGTAGGTTATTCCTTGGATGTAGGCAGTAGGGTCCATACTCTAAACTCTACACTCTGGTAGCATCTGCCTTGGATGTAGGCAGTAGGGTCCATACTCTAAACTCTACACTCTGGTAGCATCTGCCACAGCTTGCATTCAGATTCTATAGTATTAGAGAACCAAGGGTTACCTCTGTACCAGAATAATGTACCATAATAGGACTGTAGTGGAAAGATATCTCACAGATTATTTAGTCCATCTCCTCTGTTTTCCAGCTCAAGAAACTGAGGGCTAGAAGTGACATGCCTAAGATAATATGGCTAATTTGTGGCAGAGCTGGGCCTTGGGCTCCTGAGACCCCAATACAGGGCTATTTTTATCCCACAAATCTAGTAAAGTAGTTTTATATAAGAACAGTGATCAAGATAACCTTTGGGGTCCCTGTTAGCTCTGAATCTTGTGTCTCTATGATATAGTGAGCTAACATAGTAGTTTGTTAAAAAATGAGCTCATAATGCTATTTTATATAATAACTGTGAACAAAGGATTTGGAGATAGGATTTTAGCTAATTTGCAGGAAGAGGAATTGGTGCCTTAAATAAAAAATAAACAACCTCCTTCCTGCCCCATAAAACAAAGCCAAACCAAAAACAAAATCTATGGATTAGAAAATAGTGTCTTGTGCTTTACTTCACTCAGAAAACTGAAGTTCAAAGTGACCCAGGACCCTTCAGTCCCAGAAAGAGCAACAATGTTCTTTTCGTGCAGAGACATCACAGTGAGTTAATTTTGGGGTATCTTCCCAGAAATCCAAGACAATAAGAACATATTAGCCTTTGTTGATATGTTATCCAACTTTATTTTGCTGATAGACATATTATCATTTCCAGCCCAATTAACCCATGACCTCTAGAATCCTGTCTTTGCTAGAAGCAGGAAAGGTTAGAGGTTATTTAGTTTAAGGAAACATTAGGCCTCTTGTTACTTCATCAACTCAAAATGCAACAAAATTGAACCTTCTCTTTGTCACTTTGCTATAAAAAGTTCTGAAAAGATCAGGAACCCTGTAATGCCTTATGAAGATAGAAGAGAAAAATTAGGATTTTACTCTGTTCTATAAATTTGAATATGAGGTTTGGAGCCCTTGGGCTCCGCAGAGGTGTCATTTTACTTGCTTCAGGACACCAAGAGTCCAGACAAAGTTTGGATCCTTTCAATTGGAATCTGACATTAAACATAAAATCTTGGTTTAGAGCCTATCACCCTTATATTATATGGTCCTCTATCCACCAAGCTTTTTCACAATTTAGGAGAGTTAAAGGTGGGAGTGGGGACAGTGATATTTAATTTTAAAAAAGTGCTCTCTAACCTCTTATGACCTCCAAAGAGGCACGAAGAGAATTTTCCAGTAAAGCGAGTCAGAGGGTGATCTCATTGCAATTTTTTAATTAGAACCTCCAAATTTAAGCTTATGGCTCTGATTTCAGGGCTTCCTTAAATGCACTATTTGGATTTTTTTCTTCTTAATTTTGTATACCCACAGTATCTATAGGCAGTCCTAAGGTTTTGCATTTCATTTTCCCCAATTATTTTCTATCAGTCTTTGGTTCTCTCCTCCTCTTTCTTCCACAGGGTTTCACACCCTAGATTATTTCTGTATCTGACTTTTCTCATCAAGTTATTATCTTCCTCTGGAAGAAATGGTTTTCAGAGACACTGGAATAGCAATTTATGAGGTTGTGCCCCTGGAAAAGGACTGTGTCTCCTGCATCATAATGATGCTACTCATTGAGGCAGGAGCAGAATTTGACTCAAGATAACAGTACAAGGTCTGTGCCTAGTGTCCCTTTTCCCTTCCTCTCCCCATTCTCCCTTCTTTTGATATGGCAGCATGATGGCACCCTGGATTAGATAGGATCATCCTAGGCTGGTAGGATCAGAACTACCCCCAGAATCAACTGGAGCCTGCAGCTTCCGTGACCCTTGTTTATCTGTTGGATGGTAAGCCTGGGAAATATCCATCTTCCTGCTTTTCCTTTATGAGCCTGAGATGGGTGGGGTGAATGAACACCTCTTCACTCATTCCTTTTCATGTAACTCAAATGCATGCTGTTTTCTCATCTGCACTAAATATCTGGGAAGGAATTGGATGCCGAATGAGGAGAAGAAAAGAGTGATGACTTTCTCTGCATGGGAATGTTTGCTTCTATTTTCCTTCTCACCTTATTGGATGTATGATAAGCTATAGGATCACAGAATACCAATTATCTGAATCCATGTATATCATGGGAAGAGACTTGAGAGGTTGGAATGTTGGAGTGTCCCACAGAAAGCCAACTCCAAATGAATAGATTTTGTATTTTCTGTAATATTTCATTTCATTTCCTAGACCAAATTGGAAACATTAGGGTTCAAAAAAAAGCCCACTTCCAAGCCAAGCAGTTGGAGCCACGTTGGGATTGTGTACAGGAGACCTGCCTGGTTCAATCTCTCAATCATTTTAGAAAGTAAGGATCCCTTAATGGCAGACAGTGCAAGTCACATAGATGGCCACCTGGTGGCTGATTCAGATTTTGCACTCTGAGCTCATATGAACTCCTTTGGCTGGATAGTTAATCCAGGGACAGCTGTATCTCCCTGTATGGACAGGGCAGTTAGTACTGGGACAAAATTTTATGTCTATTTTCTCAGTTCATTCCTAAGACTGATAACTCATACAACAACCCTCAAGAATCAGCATTACTTTCTGACTTACATGTATTATTACCCTAGAGTGTGTGATTTCCTTTCATTCCCTAAGACTGTTGTGTGTAAGAATGGACACCTTAGATCTGATATTAACTAGATGTTTAACCTCTGAAAATCACTTGTCTCTTCCCTTGGTCTCAGCTTTTACTTTTGTAAAATGAAGGGGTTGGATTTGATCATCTAAGATTTAAAATAAACAATGTCACAGAAGTAGCTTGAGAGGGAAGGAAAAAAGTTAAAAGATTAGTGATGACCTTATATTCTTTTTTAATCTGCCCACGTTAAACCTTTACTTCCCTTCTATTCCTATGAAGTAACTAATGTTTAATATTTAACAACCAACAAAAGCATTGTTTCAGCAAAGGATAGCCTGGACTGTAATGACCCAGGAATGGCAAGGTTGGAGGACAGAGACAAGGCTGTTGCTGTTACTTAGAGGAGAACTGAGTTCATTTTCTGTTATGGGGACAGAATCATGTAAGGAAGTGTAGACAAAGTGGAAAATAGCTTCCAGCAGAGATTGGGCCTAGGCACATATTCAATTTCTGTTTGATCCAAAAGGTTTAGAGAGATACTAGAGTTTATTGAATGGGGGGCTCCATGACATGGTTCCTATATTTAGAAAAATCACTTTGATAGCTGAGTGGAGGGTGAAGTGGAGTAGGAAGAGACTTAAGTCAGGAAGACTAATAGAAGGTTGCTGTTAATAGTCTAGGTGTGACAGGATTAGGGCCTTCAGGAGGGTGGACAGTGTCAGAGGAAAGAAGGGGATATATGTGAGAAATATTCTGAAGGTAAAATCAGTAGACCTTGGCAATAAATTGAATATGGTGTATGTGTATGAGAGTAGAAGGCACTTAGATTGTGAATCTAGGCAACTCAGGATGGTGATACCATCAACAGTAATAGGGAAGTTAGGAAGAGGGAAGATTTTAGTGGGGAAGATGATAAGTTCACTTTCAGGTATGTTGAGTTTAAGATGTCTAATAGGCAGTTGGAGATGTGAAATTAAAGATTATGGCTAGATAAGGAGATTTGAGAATCATCAACATAGAGAAAATAATTGAATTCAAAGGAGATGATGAGATCATCAAGTAAATATTATAGAAGAAAAAGGGAATAGAGCCCAGGAAAGTAAGTTACACTTGTGGAACATCAGAGTTCAATCTAAACACCTTGTTAATTCCAAGTCAATAATTAAAGTAGAGTGAAAAGAGTTCTGAATTTCAGAAAAGCCAGCAGGAAAAATGGGAAGAAACATAGGGAAGAAACACATCCAGAATATCAGAGGCAGGATTTGAACCCAAGTATTTTTGATTCCTAATCTAGCACTTCATTCATTCATTATGCCATGTAACTGAGGCCCAGAGAGGGTAAACACCTTGCCAGAGATCATACAGCTGGTGAATGGTAGAAACAGGACTCAAATCTAACTCTTCTGACTCCAGTTATAGTGTCTCTTTTCTACTGCCATCAGTTTTAGCCTCCACTAACTGTGTTCCCCCTACTTGTTAGGCACTAGTAACTAGCACCCTGATCTATTATCACTTAACAGCAATAAACTTTTATTTTTAAAAATTTTTAATTTTTTCTACTTTTCCCTACTTAATAGTATTTTATCTTTTCCCAATTACATGCAAATATAGTTTTCAACATTCATTTTTATAAGATTTTATGTTCCAAATTTTTTCTTTCTCCCCCCAAGATAGTATGTAATTTGATATCACATTAAGCATATCTCCACATTAGTCATGTTGTGAAAGAAAAATCAGAACAAAGGGGAAAAACACAAGAAAAAAACAAAGAAGAGAAAATAGTATGCTTTTATCTCCATAGTTCTTTCTCTGGATGTGGACAGAATTTTCTATCATGAGTCCCTTGGAATTGTCTTAGATCATTGCATTGCTGAGAAAAGCTAAATCTTTCAAAGCTGGTCATTGCACAATATTGTTGTCACTGTGTACAGTGTTCTCCTGGTTTTGCTCATTTCACTCAGCACTAGTTCATGTAAGTCCAGGTTTTTCTGAAATTCAACAGCTCATCATGTCTTATGGAACAATAGTATTCCATTACATTCATATACTACACCTTGTTCAGCCATTCCCTAATTGATGGACATTCCTTCAATTTCCAATTCTTTGCCAAAAACTAAAAGAGCTGCAACAAACATTTTTGTATATGTAGGTCTTTTTCCCTTTTTTATGATCTCTTTGGGATACATGCCTAGTGGTAGTATTGCTGGATCAAAGGGTATGCACAGTTTTATAGCCCTTTGAGCACAGCTACAAACCAATTACTTTTTTAAAATGGATGTTTACTTTGAAGTCATAGTAAGAAAAATATACAGATATCTCCCCAATACCTTGGAGTCATATTTTTCTCTATATTGCCTTGGTCTTAAGGGAGAGTAGGCTCAAATCAGCCCATTTTCTACACAGCATTGGTCCCATCATGTTCATATGGCATGGTGGCATTGCTTCAGGATGGGTCCTTATCTCATCTACTAGCATGAGGGGTTCCAAAGGTTATTCCTTGTTCCTTGGGGCACTGACATTGTGGTGGCAAAGCTGTACTCCAGGTCCTAAGTACATTGATGTTGCTCTGGTTGTAGGCTCAGACTCTGTAACACTGGGATGTCAAGATACCTTCTGGACTTTTTGAACTCACAAAGTTGGAGACTCCACTTCCTTCACCAGTTGCCATGAGCAGAACCACCAAGAGTGGTGAGCCCAAAAGAGAGTGGCTAAAGTAGATAAACTTTTTTGGGATGCCTCCATTGTCAATCAAAGAACCTGTTCTTCATCATATAGTTATCTGACCATAATCAGTTACTGAATTTCTAGATATGCCACATGATTTCTTCCCTTACACATACTTATAGCTGTCCTAGAAGTATAGAAAGCAGGCTCCATAATATCTCCATGTGGGGAGACACCATTAGAGGTATTCTACACATGCACTTTTGTATGAGCAATGGTCCCCCTACCTTGTAAATCTCAGCTAGAGTAGAATCAGCACCAGGTGCTTTGCTACATGAAAGGAGCCTCACAATCTTCAAAACCTTTTCTTCAGTTGGAAGTTCAGCTAAGGAGGGATTGACTTCAACCTGAGGTAAACGGTCAATAGCCTCAGCATTGATTGATGATGGTCTTTTGAGAACACTGTGGAAGTGTTCAGCCCATCTCTCTAAGATCATGTTCTTATAACTAATCAATGTGGTTCCATCAGCACTGAGTAGTTGTGATGTACCATAGGTTTTTGGTCCATAAATAGATTTCAGGGAATCATAAAAGTGCTTTGGATTGTTCCTATAAGCACAAAACTGAATTTCATCTGCCCTCTTATGGAGCCAGGAATCCTGCATCTCTCTAAGCTTTGCTTTACTTTACTTCTGATAGAATTAAATGCTACCTTCTTAGAGATGGATGAACTATCCTGCTGGTAAATCCTGTGGAGTTCTTGTTTTTCATTTAGCAGCTTCTGAATTTCCCCATCATTTTTGTCAAACCAGTCTTGGTGTTTGTGAGTGCTCTGACCCAGATGAGTAAATGTAGAGCATTCTGAGCTCGTATTGGTCTGATCAGCTACAGCCGTACACACTGAAAGTTCACTTTATCGTGGTGATGTCATTTTGGTCCTTATTGAGGATGAAGGATAATAACCAACCAACACATGCATTAGATCTCCATTACATCTCTGAAAGCTACCCACTCCTTTTCTGCTCCACTGTTGCCAGCTGTGTGTTTCCCTCCAAGTTAGCAACAAACTGTTCATGCTCAGAGAAGAGCTCTACTTTGTTGACATTAATTCTTCTGGTAGTTATTTTGCCTTGGGGACGGCAATGATGAATGTGAATATTTAGTTAGGAATAGATCAGTCTGATCAGTTCAGCACTCTGAACCACACATTGCCTCCATCACTCTCGTATCTTGTCTGTTTCTTCTTCTTACAATCACATAGTCTATTAGATGCCAATGTTTGTTGCAAGGATGCATCCATGAAGTTTTATTGCATTTAGGGAAGCAGAAAACAGTTTGCAGATGCAACAAAGTATGGATCAATTCCCTGCTGCCTGTGCTAATTTTGGCTTAACAATTAACATTAAGAAAACACAGGTGCTCCATCAGTCACCATCTCACAATCCATATGTGGAACCATCAATTACAACAAATGGAGAAATTTTGAATTCTATGGATAAGTTCACTTACCTTGGTAGTGTACTTTCCAGGGATGTACACATTGACAATGAGGTTGACACATGAATTGCCAGAGCTAATTCAGTGTTTGGGAGGTTCTGAAGAAAAGTATGGGAGTGAAGAGGTATTAGATTGTCTAGCAAACTGAAAGTTTACAAAACTATTGTGCAGACCTCATTGTTGTATGTCTGTGAAACATAGACAGTCTACCAGCGCCATGCCAGGAAACTGAATCGCTTCCATTTGAAATATCTTAGGAAGATTCTGAAGATCACCCGGCAGGATAAGGTATCATACACTGAGGTCCTTGCTCTAACTAAACTTCCAAGTAATCAAACTAGGCTTCAGAGAGCGTAACTCTGATGAGCTGGCCATATTGTTAGAATGCAAAATGTACTCTTGCTAAAATATTTTATGGAGGACTTGCATGGAGCAGGAGATCACATGGTGGTCGGAAGAAGCAATACAAGGACACTCTCAAGAACTTTGGAATTGATTGAGACCCTGGCACAGGACCATTCAACATGGCATGCTCACATCAGAAAGGGTGCTGTGCTCTATGAGCAGAGCAGAATTGAGACAGCATAAAGGAAATGTAGGATGAGCAAATTTGGAATATCCACCCCAAATGTTCACATGGACTATCTGTGCTCAATCTGTGGTAGAACATTCTGAGTTCGTATTGGTCTGATCAGCCACAGTCAGACACATTGAAACTTTACTTTATCATGATGATGTCATTTTGGTCCTCATTGAGAATGAAGGACAGTAACTAACCAACACATGCGCTAGATCTCCATTGCATCTCTAAAATCCTTTCCTGGATGATCCAATAATTATAAGTACCTCTCTACAGCTAAGTACCATCTGGAGCTTAGGCCATCATAGAGTCAAACTCCATTGAGAATCCCATAGGGATTTAATAGAGACATTTTAATTTTGCCTCCTTATATTAATGCCCTGATTTCACTTTATCCTCCAACATCTAAGATATTCCATTTCTGATTTTTCTAATGATTTTAAGCTTCAAAATATAATGAATTTTAAGAGAGTAATTGCAAGATTAATAATTATGATTCTTGTTCTATGAAAAGGGAGATCATTCATTCAAGTGATAAGATTTTCTCCAGACTAACAACAGTTGTGGATCCAAGAATAGATTTCTGGGAACTGATTTTTTGGCCACATTTAACTCAGGCTGTAAGAGTTCATTTCTATCTCTGTTCAGATGGTGAAGTCCCAGAAAGAGTCTAAAAGCATTTGGGTATTGGCTGGAGGAATCAAGACCTGCCATCAGTATAGTTGTTACTACCATGAAGTTTGTCTTTGTGGCCCTGACACTAACTGTGATCATGTGTGAATTGTAACAAATTACTGGATATCTCTGAATCTTCATTTTCTCATATGTTACACAGAGATAATAATATCTGTGTGATCTTCCTCATGGAGTTATGGTAAAGAAAGTGTTTGTAAGTCTTAATGTGCCATATAAATGTGAATTATCATTGATCTAGAACTGTTATTAAATTGATATAGGTGTCTCATTTTGGAAACTGCATATATCAATGCAGATCAGAAATTCCTCTGTAATTTATAGAGAGTTTCCTGGGGCATTGGGAGATTGAATAGATTTTCCCAGGGTCACACAGCTAGTGTAGGTCAGAGACAGGAGTTAAATTCAGGACTGCTTGACTGCAAGGGCAGTGCTTTAGCCACTATGTAATACTACCTTTTCTGTTATTGTTAATAAAATTATCATTTATATCATTTTTATTATTCCTTTTCTATATCCTTCCTCCCATTCTTTAGTTCTCAAAAGAAGAATTCCAAATAATTCACAACCACATGAAAAAATGTTCCAAATAACTAATAATAAACAAAATGCAAATCAAAACAACTCTCAGGTTTTAAGAGCCTGAATGTGGGCAAAGATGACAAAAGTATGGAATGAGTCAGTCTGAGGAGTTTTCAGATGATAAGTAAACTGGTACATTGTTTGTGGAATTGTAAATTGGTACAACCATTTGGAAAGCAATTTCAGTCATACAAATAGTGATAACAATGTCCAATGCCCTAGAGATTACATTGTTAGGTTGGTACCCCAAGAAAGTCATTGATAAAAAATATGTAGACTATATTTTTTATGTGAGGTGGTACTTCAGAGCTGCTTTAATGTACATTTCTTTGTTAGTGATATAAAGCATTTTTTTCACCATGTGGCTATTAATAACTTGGATTTCTTCCTCTGAAAATGACTTATGCATAACAATTTATCATTTGGAGAGTGGATCTTATTCTTATAAATTTGAATCCATTCCCTATATACCATCTTAGAAATGAGTGTTTTATTAGAGACACTTGCTTATTCCTCCTCCCCCCAATTTCCTGTGTCTATTCTAATTTTAGCAGCATTGGTTTTGTTTATGCAAAAACTTTTAAATTCCATGTAATCAAAACTGTTCATTTTACTTCCTGTGAACCTCTTTTGTCTTTGTTTGGCCATGAATTCTCCTGTCCACAGATCTGATAGGTATTTCCTTTTATGCTCTAGTTTGTTTATGATAACACCTTTTATGTCTAATTCATGTATCCATTTGGAGCTTGTCTTGGTATACAGTGTGAGAAGTTGATCTATACTTAGTTTTTGCCAGATGGCTTTCCAGTTTTCCCAACAGTTTTTGTTGAATGATGAGTTCTTGCCTCAATTTCAGAGATTTGGTAGTTTATCAAACCCCCAAGCAGTCTTTCTTACTCTTTTGCTTCTGTATATTACAAAACTAATCTGTTCCACTGATTAACTTTTCTATTTCTTACTTAGTACGAAGTTGTTTTGATGATTTTGTCTTTGTAGTATAGTTTGGAACTTGGTACTGCTAGGTCCTTTTCCTTCCTATTTTTCCACCATTAATGTTCTTGATATTATTGACCTTTTGCTTCTCCAGATGAATTTTATTACTTTTTCTAAGTTTACAAAGAAATCCTTTGGTAGCTTGATTAGTATGGCACTGAATAAAAATAATTTAGGTAGTATTGTCATTTTTATTATATTGTTTTGGCTTACCCATTAACAATTAATATTTTTTCTACTTTTTTAGAGCTATCTTTATTTGTGTAAAGAGTGTCTTGTAATTGTGTTTATGTGTAGTTCCTGGCTGGGTCTTGGCCTGTAGACTCTCAATTATTTTATATTACCTGCAGTTACTTGAAATGGAATTTCTCTTTCTAACTCATCTTGCTAGATTTTGCTGGCAGTATGCAGAAATTCTGATAATTTGTGTGAGTTTATTTATAGCCTACAACTTTGTGGAAGTTTTTAATGGTTTCACTTAGTGTTTTAGTTGACTTTCTAGGGTTCTCTAAATAAACCATGATATCATAAGTAAAAGCAATGATTTTGTTTCCTTTTTGCTAATGCTTATTCCTTTAATTTCTTTGCTCTCTCTGTCTTCATTGCTATAGCTAACATTTCTATTTCTGTATTGAAGATTAGTGATGCATATGCTTCATTTACCCATGGTCTTATTTGGAAGGTTTCTAATTTTCCCCCATCATTGATGATGTTGGCTCTTGGTTTTAGATAGATACTACTTAGAATTTCAAGAGAAGCATCATTTATTCCTGTGTTTCCTAGTTGTTTTTTTAAACAGATATGTCTATTGCATCTTGTCAAGCTTTTTCTACATCAACTGATACCACTATATGATTATTGCTTTTGTACTAAATATGGTCAATTACATTTGTAGTTTTCCTACTACTGACCTAGTATAAATCCAGCCTAGTCATAGTGGGTAATCTTTGTCATATATCATGATAGCCTATTTGTTAATATTTTATTTAAAATGCTTGCACTAAGATTCATTAGAGATATTCATGTAAAGTTTTCTTTTTCTCTTTGGTATTTTTCTGGTTTAGGTATGAAGAAAATAGAAGAAATTTAGTTGGAACTTCTATTTTTCTATTTTTTTTTCCCAAACAGCTTAGGTATTATTGGAATGAACTGCTCTTTAAATGTTTGGTAGAATTCACTTGTAAATCCATAAATCCATTTGGTTCTGGATTTTTTTTAAGGAGCTATTTTGTGATTTGTTCAATTTTTTTTTCTAAGATGGGTTATTTTAAGTACTCTATTTCTTGCTCTTTTAATCTGGACAATTTGTGTTTTTGAAAATATTCACTCACTTCATTTAGATTGTCAGTTTTATTGATATATAGTTGGGTGAAATTGTTCCTAATAACTTCTTTTACTTATTTTTCATTGGTCCTTAATTGAATTTTACCTCCTGTGAAAATCCTGACAATAAAAGATGAAATTAACAAAATTAAAAATATAAAAAAAAACTCATAAAAATTCAGGGTTTATTCAGGAATCTTCCAAGATCTCTTCCTTCCTGGTACTTATTCTTGGCCTGTCAGTCACTAAGTACTGAAATGCTCTGCCATGTGGTGCACATTTGACCCAACCCATTTCCAGCATTCACATACCTTTCTGCCTCTTTAAGTTGACTTAGGCTAGAAAAATGACACCCTATTTTTGATCATTTCCCTATCAGAATGAAGTCTAATTCATTTTCTTGATCTTTGTGGAGGAGGTTTAGCAAGAAAGCTAAGCTGTACATCTTCCTACTCTCCACCATCTTGACTCCATCTCTGCACCATTTTCTCTTAAAGCCACATAGGTATGTTCATACTTGACATAGACATCAACAGCCTTATAGCAGAGGAATTTGGTGCAGAGAGGATGATCTTTCCATTTGTGCAGAAGTCATAACATAGAGGTGACTGTCACCAACTTATACCTAAAGCTGTCAGTTTGACATTAGAGTGTCCTAACGTCAATTTTGTCTTATGGTACCCTGGCACTTGGCTTCTATATTCCTGATACAGAGTACACAATGGTCTTTTGCTCTTTCTTAATTGGCTCTGAAGTTGTCAGCATAGTAGGGAAGGTAGTGTAACTGAGTTATGGTAGGAAGGAAATAGCTGCATCCAGTAGCCCTGAGGAGGGCACTAGCATCTATCTCACGTCAGGGTTGCTTGTAGTCAACACATAAAAAAAGGTGGGAGCAGGTTGGTGTTCACTGCTGGTCAACTCAAAGTAGTTCATGCATTTCTGACACAGAAAAATTTAAGGGGAGAATGTGGGGAAGAAGAAGAATCCTAGAAGCGGAACAGAAGCCTGCCTAAGTGTGGTAGTTTGGGCTCCCAACATGTCTTCTCTTTGTGTGTATATGTGTATCTAACTGGTTAGTCACCAGTTTTCTGGGAAAGGTAAATGGAACCATAAGAGGTAACTGTGTCTACATGGGTCGCAGATATGCATGTTTATTTTAGAGCCTGGAAACTGATCTTACCACCAGGGACCTGGTTGATGATGATCTATATTTTAGGTTCAGTTTGGAGCTGAATATCTAGCTATATCAACTGAGTCCACTTTCTTGACCCTGAGAAATGTATTTTGCTAGGGGCCCTGGATGTGTCAAAAGGAGCTAGGTAGCCCAGTGATTAGAGGGCTAGACTTAGATTCAGGAAGACCTGAACTCACATATAGTCTCAGAAACTTACCGGCTATGTGCCCTTGGACAAGTCATTTACTCTCTCTTTGGTTTCCTTTTCTGTGAAGGGGGTGATGTAACTTCCAAGGGTTAGTGCTGGATAAAAGGGGATATTTATAAAGTCCTTTGCAAACTTTAAAGTGCTATTGTTGTTATCTTCCCATTATTATTATTAATTCTTTTCCTTGTAGACCTGAGCATGAAAACTCTGGGATTTTTTGCTTGATTATGTATATGACAAGAATAAATATATAGTCACAGATGGGAGAGTTCAAATGTATCAGTTTTTATGACATAGACCATACAAATAATGCATCAAAGAATCACAGAATGTTTGGGTTGGGAAGAGAACTAGGAGATGTTGTAAAGGGGATGCATGCTTTGGATAGGGATCAAACTAGATGAGCTCTCAGCTCCCTTCAAGCTCTGCGTCTATGAAATGCTGACATTAGGAAATGATAAAAACCAGAGTTAAGAAAACAGTTCAACTAGAAAAGTTCTGGTTAGATAGGCTTCAGATAGTCAAGAATGTTACAAGAATATTACAGCTACCTTGTAAAAAAGTATGAGATGATAACAGTATTTGTATTGAAATAGTGTCAAAAGCATTTAAGTCTCTATGGCAGGCACCTGTGGGTGGGTGGGTGGAATATTTCAGAGCCAAGGGTCCTACTTAACTCCTTGGACCAAACAATACATTCATAAATTTAGACTTGTCTGTAGGATTACAGTGATTGTAGATCCTGCCTGAGCAGGATAGAAGAGGTCACACTGAAAGATAATGTGGGAAAAGCACTGGATTTGAAGATAGAAGATCTTGGTTTGAGTCTTGTTTCAGATCTTGAGTAGAAACATGACTTTGGATCAATTACTTCCTCTCTCTGGGTTTTAGTTTCCTCATCTGTAAAAGCAAGAGGTTGAACTAGTTCAGGGGTGGGGAGCCTTTGGCCCTTTGAAAAGGGCTGCACTTAAGGACCTAGCGGGTCATATGTGGCCTCAAGGTTGCAGGCTTCTCACCCCTGGGCTAGTTGATCTAGCATCTCTTTCAACCCTGAGGTCTTGTGATATTCATTAAACCTGCCCCCCTATATTCTAAAGCATGAATGTGGTTAAGCTAGCGATTAGGAAATATAATAGAGTAGTAGACAGGGTGCAGGGCTGGGAGAAGTCAGAAGCCTGAATTCTCATCCATGCTGTGCTCCTAACTAGCTGTCTTATACTGAGCAAGAATTGTTACCTTATTTGACACTCAGTTTTTTCATCTGTAAAATGGATCAGGCCAGATAATCTTTAAGGTCCTTCTCAGTGCTAACATTGCATAAATACATACATATATATACACACACATGTGCACATATATGTGTACATATATGTATATCTATACACACACGCGCACATACACACACACATATAGATGATCTGAGTCTGAATAGGAAGAAGAGATATGACTATTGGGAAATCCTTTGGGATCCTCCGGGATGGAAGACCTCAAAATCTTTGAGGATTCAAGGATAGGTTCTAGGGTTCCTTGATGGCCAAGCATCTAAACCATCACCCAAAAGTTCAGGAAAATGGAAGAAGCATTGGATTTGGGGGATGGATATGGATCCTTGGAGCTTAGTGTTGCCTCTTCTCCACTATCTGGAACCTAAGAACATAAACATAGTGTGATAGATGCTATGCTAATAAGATAAAGATGGAGGAATATGGGTTGTGTTCTCAAACTAGAGACTGTCTAGTTAGGAACCAATCATCAGCAGTGACTCCTTGTCCTAGTTTATCTCCTTTTGGCATCTCCCAAAGAGGGACAAACTCCCTAGGAAATGCAAAGATGAGACACTTCTCCCAGGATCCAGGCTTGAATGGTTGAATTCCATGGAAACAACACTTATTCAAGGAGACAGGAGGAAGAGAATTTCCCTCATAGCAAGTACAGAAGCTCTTGTGTGTGTAGTCCTAAAAATCTTCTCCTCAGGAACTTGCCACATTTCTCAGCAGAACTTGTCCAACAAAATTAGAAACAAGGGGATTAGTCAAGCCCTTAGCCCTGAGCCTTACCCACAACTCCCCTTTAGAGTGTATTGACTTTAGTAAGGAGAGAAACTCCCTTCTTTTCAAGTATGAGCCTATGACTTCTTTACTTACTACTCAAGTTTTATGAATTTGTGCGTTCTTTTTGACTCAGTATTAGACAACTGGCTTCATTGTGTGTCTTATGAGAAAATGAATGAATTAAACCAGCATTTATTAAGCATTTACTATTTGCCCAACATTGGGAATACAAATAGAAGAATAAGAAGTTCCTGTTGATTCGAAGCTCACGTATTAATTGGGTAAGATAACATATATAGAGTAGTGGTGGGTGGGGAAGACAGGATTGGTTTTGGAAGTAAAAGGGATTGTGAGTGGAGCCACCGGGCAATAGATTGATATACCTTCTCTAGCAGCAATTGTAGAATTTATTTGATTACTGTTCCTAGAAAAAGATTGAGAAGTGAAAAGGGGGAAAGTAATGGGTAGCTGGGATAATACATGGTGAGATACCTTGGGCAGTTCCAGGTTTCTTGGTGGAAGATTCCATGGACTAGGAAGCAGTACCTGGGGCCAGTAAGATAAAGTGTTTAGACTAGTTTTCACTTATTCATCCACTAATTAAGCTAACTCAAGGCCAGGGTGGAGAGCTAGGAAATACTGAAGAGAGTAGAGGAGAAGAAGGAATAGAGCTGCAGTAGAGAAGACGACACAAGAAATTGGTTTCTTTTTCTAATTGTTGTTATTGGTTTTTTTTTTGCCCTCATCTTGCCCAAGAGATGACATTGAAAGACTAGAAGACTCTTTAGAGACACATAGTTGTCTTATTGTAAAAACTCAGAGTGTATATTATAGTGTATATCACTTAAGGAATGTTTGTTAAAATGAATTGAATTGACCTGATGGGGTGACCATGTTACAGAGTCAAGAAGAATGAAGAGGAGAGAGGAAGAGAGATGGGGTAATGAAGGATCATGGGAAAATGAAGAACTTGCAGGGGAGGGCCTTGGCCAAAGCAGTCCTCTTATTCTGAACCTAAGTGGTTCTGTGATTTTGCACACATTTTTGTGACCAATATTTACTCATTCTTGGATTTCTCTCTCTCTTCTAAAATGAAATTTTCCTCTGTCATGTCACAAATGGTGAATCAGTTTGGTATACTGGTGTTACCTTGCATTTTTCCTCTCATCTTTCCTGTGTAGGAGCTACTAACTGAGAAAGTGAGAAAAAATCCTCCAAAGTGGAAGAGGACCTTTTGTGGCAAGAAAGAGTCCCTGACACAGGGTTGCAGGGCCTTGAGTTGCATAGTCTTGCTTCCCCATGCTTCCTACCATGTTCCATACCTATGTGGCTACATTAGAGAGTGTGATAGCTGTGCTTCAGGGACAATTGCTAATAGTATTGCCATATTTAGGGCTCTATGGGGTGGGAAGGAAGGTGAGAGCATTTTGTGTGGATGTCTGCATTTCTAGCTATTCCACTTACTCAAACACAATGCAACAGGATATATTTACCTCCTTGGAGAAAGAAAAAGGGGGCAGTTGACAGGGTTGCTTCCTTTGTTTTAGCTTAGCCTTGTTTTCTCTTGCCTTGGAATGTTCCATACAAACCAGGACCACATATGTCACTAGCCCATTGTGAGCTGAGTCGTTGACTTTCAGCTGGTGGATTTAGAGGTTTAGCTGAAGCAGCTATGTTGTTTTATTATTGTAAAAAATTCTATTGATTCCTTTTGCTTTTGTACTTTACACGTTTCCTGACATAATTCCCCTATTACTAAGGTCTGTATTGAAACAAAGAAAAAGTTAAGAAATAAAAACAAACAATAGCAACAAAAAACTGAGTCTGACAGCAATCTACACCTATAAGTACCCAAGCTCCCTATGTAGGGGGGAGAAATGTGTTTCATCATTTGTTCCCTGAGACCAAGATTGGTCATTGAGGTATATATTTTATAGAAATGGATAGTTTGATAGAGCATTAGGGGAGTAACTCATGAGTGAAATATCCCTTTATTGAAGAGGGAGAGTCTTTAGCAGGACGTGGGCTACTATAAATTCTGATTTGATATCTTCTTTATCATTATCATCAGTCTTCATCATCATCATCATCATCATCATCATCATCATCATCATCATCATCATCATCATCTTTAACAACCTACCATGTTCAGAGCACCTACCATGTTCAGAGCACCTACTAAAATCTCCTTTTGATGCTACATCATGGTGTGGAGGTGGCCATTTTATTTCCATTTCTTTGCTATGATCTAAGTCCTTTTATGCATATTTTGACCTTTTTGTCTGTCTTTGATCTCCTTGGGTCAAAGACTTTCAACACATGGCATGCATTTTTAAACTGTTCATATCAGTTTCACTTGGGTGACAAATATCCTAGGGATACTTCATATTTTAAAGGTCTGCCATTTTTTAGGTGGGGGTATTCCTTTTACCCATGCATATCACTCTCCCCTTGAATTATTTGGGAGATGATCCTCTTCTTGTATTGCTAGGGTTGAACAATTAATCACCCTCTACCCCATCTGGTCCTTGGAAAGCAAACCAATATTTGTTGTCTTTCTAACTTGGGAGGACCTGTCAGAGTTTATGTTCTGCTGGCTTAGACTTCCTGAACCTAGCCAAGGTCACCTGATGAGACATCAGAGCAGGACTTTGTAGATATGGCAGGGAATGTTGTTTTTTTTTTTTTTTGACCAAATCTGTGGATTTCTTCACTGTAGGGAGCTCTGGGTAAGGAATTTCTATATAAGCAGATTAGCTTGTTCTCTGAAACTGATAATCTTAAAGCATTGGTTGAGGAATAGAAAGATCAAATGATTTGCTCAGTCAGCCACACAACCAGTATGTGGCACAGGTGAAACTTGAACTAGGCCTTCTTCACTCCAAGGCCATCTTGGCCATGCTGTGCTGCTTTTCATGGGAGGGGACAGGAATCAGAAGGTAATTCTGCCTGAAGCATTAACTTAGGATCTTCTCTTTTTCTGATTGACTTACTTAAAAGAAGCTAATTCTAGTTCTGTCTTTGAAATATCTAGTTGTGTGACTTTGGCCAAATCACTTCCTATTTCTGGGCTGTACTTTTCTATTCTGTCAAATGAGGAAGTTTGGACCTAAGAGTCTGAACTTATTCTCACTCTTTGATTTCTGTCCTGAGACCTTGGTGGAGAGGAGCTGAGTGCCAGGGGTTGGAAAAAGCCTCTAACAGGAAATTGTATTTGTTGAGAGCCCGATTGGATGGATGTTTATAGACGGGGAAAAGCCATATTCTATACAGATAAATGGACTCTGATTCTAATGACATTATTTAGAAACACTTTAACTAAATGAACGTTTGAGGCAGGCACCAACTGTGCTTCTTCCTGGGCAGTGGAATGCTTCTGCTTAGTGTAACAAGTGTTAACACAACCTCCTCAAGACCTTTGAAAAGGGACAGCAGCCTTTCAGTAGACTAAGACATTAGAAAAACAATGGAGATGGATGTAAATAGTCTAAAACTTCAAATTTTTATCTGTTAAGCCCTGGTATTATGAAAACAGAACTCTTCTCAGTGAGGGCCCTAGGCTTGGGACAGATTCATCAATGAATGATTTTATGTATCACACAAAGGAAAAAAGAGCCTTGCTCAGAGGATGGAGGCTTGGGAGGAGGGCTCAGCTGGGTCAGAAGGCTTCCTTAAGCTGAATGAGATGACCTGGCAAACCCCACCTGAGCCTCACTAGCCTTTCACTCTACTAGGCATATTCAGTGCTTATTCCTCTGGATTTGTTAGTTTGAGGGCCAGTATGATTCAAATATCAGCTGATATTGATCTCTTTGCTGTTTTATAATTAAGTAGTGGAGTGGAAAAAAAACAACAGCCCAAGACACTGGATTTGGAGTCAGATGACCCAGGTATGACATTGGGTAAATTATTTCCCTTTTCTGGGCCTCAGTTTCCTTATCTGTAGAATGAGGGGGTTGGTTTGTATGGTCTTGAAGACTCTATCCGGCTTTAAAAGTTCTAGGTATAAATAGGGTCTTGCGTCTACATTCCATTCTCTATGTTACATCTTGTCTAGTAGGGATCTGAAGGAATTGTATGCATGCCAACTGATAAAATTAATTTTAATGTAAACTATGTGCATACTGAGGCCTTTCAGAATTAGCATTCGCTCCCTTTATCATGCCTGATTTCTCATTCCTCTCTAATACGCAGACTTCTAGAGTCTTCTTCCCTGAAAACCGTTAGGCTTTATTTTTGTTGGGTTGTTTTTCAGTGCTGTTCAAATCTTCATGACCCCATTTGGGGTTTTCTTGGCAAAGATATGACAGTGGCTTGCCATTGCCTTCCCCAGGTCATTTTATAGATGAGGAAATTGAGGCAAGCAGGGTTAAGTGACTTGCCCAAGGTCACACAGCTAGTAAGTGCCTGATGCCAGATTTGAACTCAGGAAGATGAGTTTTCCTGACTCCAGACCTGGCATTCCATCCACTGTGCCACCTATCTGCCATGCTTATTCAACTCAATTTAGCCCAATACTAATATATTAAGCACCTACTGTGAAACTATACTGGATATTAGTAAACAAATGAATTTATTCTCTGCCCTTAAGGAGCTTATAATCTTTGCATAGAATCATGGCATTAAAAATATGGAATTGGAAGGGACTTTGGAGGTCAGTCTAAGCTATAGTAGTCCATGAAAGTAGCTTACAACAATATAGTATACTTATATTATATGTTGTAATTATATAACAATATAATTAACATGTAATATACAATGTATAATATGATACAATTGCAGTATTATTATTGTTATCATTACTACCAGTAATAACCAGTATATAGTGCTTTTAAGGATTGCAAAGTGTATTACATAAGAGCCACATTTGAAAAAGAAAGTCACAAAATTGAACTAAAGGGTGGAGCAGAATCTAATATGCTTCAGCTGATAAAAATGTTAGGGGTAACAATCATAACCTCAGACAAAGCAAAAGCAAAAATAGATCTAAGTAAAAGAGATAATCAAGGAAACTACATTACACTAAATGGTACCCTAAAAAATTAAGTGATATCCAGCAAATTTCTCTGACAGAGGCCTCATTTCTCAAACATATACTGAGTAAAGAATTGAGTAAAATTTAGAAAAATAGCAGCCATTCCCCAACTGATAAATAGTTGAAGGATACAAACAGGCAGTTTTCAGAAAAAATCAGAACTATCTATAGTCATATGAAAATATTCTCAATTGCTATTGATTAGAGAGATGCAAATTAAAACAACTTAGAGTTTCCACCTCACATCTATCACAAATGATAAATGTTAGAGGGCATGAGGGGAATATAAGTACACAAAAGGAGGTGCAATAGTGAACTAATCCAATCTTTTTAGAGAACAATTCGGAACTATGCCCAAAGGCCTAAGAAACTGTGTATACCCTTTGACCCAGCGATACCATTACTAGGTCTGTATCCCAAAGTTATGAAAGAAGAAGGAAAAACAACCCATACATACAAAAATATAGCAGCTCTTTTTTATGGTGGCAAAGTATTAGAAATTGAGGAGATGCCATCCATTGGGAAATGGATGAACAAGCTGTGGTAAATGATAGTGAAGGATTACTATGGTTCTATAAGAAGCAACAAAGGGGGTGGTTTCAGAAAAACATGGCAAGGTCTGTGTTAACTGATGCAAGGTAAAGTGAGAAAAACCAAGAGATCATTGTGCACAGTAACAGCAGTATAATGATGATCAATTGTGAAAGACTTAGATACTCTGATCAATACTATAATCCAAGACAATTAATTCCAAAGGACTTATGATGAAAATTGCTATCCACCTCCAGAGAGAGAACTGATGAACTCTGAGTGCAAACTGAAGTATAATTTTCTCTGTTTTTCTTGCTTTGTTTTGAAATATAGCTCATATGGAAATGTTTTGCATGATTTCACATGTTTCATTGATATAATATTGCTGCCTTCTTAGTAGGTGGGGGAAGGACTGGGAGCGAGGGAGAGAATTTGGAATTTAAAAATTGAAAAGTGCTAAAAATAAATAAACAGTAAGACAAAAAGTTAAGAAAAGAAAAAATGGAAAATTTTATTTGATATACTTTATTTTTACCATCCTAATTTTCTGATATAATTCCCTCTCTCTTCCAGAGTCATCCTTTATAACAAAGAATGAAAAGCAGAGGTAACCAACATGTTGAAAGTTCTGACATCATATGTAATGTTTCACATCAAAAGTATTTTATCTCTGGAAGTACCTTCTTATATTTCTCTTCTGGGGTCAAACTTGGTAGCTATTTATATTGTTATACTCACATTTTGTATTGTGTATATATATTTCCTTGTTTTGCTTAATTCTTTGCATCAGTTCGTATAAGTCTTCCTATGTTTCTTTGTAGTCATTCTTACAAATAATTCTCACCAGGCTACTCTGTCACTGGAGAAGCCGTAGTGACTATTGCCTCTAGAATCAAATCTAAACTCTGTTTGACAAGTCTTTTTTATCTTTCTAGGCCAGTTGTACATTTCTTTCATCCCACATTCTACATTAGAGTCTCACTGGGCTACTGTTCTTTGTTGTACACCTTCATTGTGGTGTGTGAGATACACATTTACCTCAGAAGGTTGCTGCAGCTAGACCATTTTAAGCAGTAGATAATCTAGTACTAGCTCATTACATCTTGCACACACTGAGCAACAGATGCCTTTCAACTCTGGAGCTAAGCAAAGAGTCATTTGGGCGATGGAAATTCAGAAAAATGCAATGAGGTCTCAAATATTCCAAATTAATAAAAAATTAATAGGAAAATGTTCTGATTCTCTCTTATAGCCTGAGAGAGGTCTGTGTTAATAAATGATTATGGGCAGCTATATGAACTCTGGAAAGGTAGGAGGGGGCTAGTTATGAAGAACTTTGAATGCCAAACAGAACATTTTGTATTTGACCCTGGAGACAAGAGGGAGCCACTCGAGTTTCTTGAAGAGGAGTGACATGGTCAGACCTGCATTTCAGGAAAATCACTTTAGTGGTTTAACAGAGGATGGATTGGAGTGGGGAGAGACTTGAGGTAGGCAGACCCTCCATTAGGCTATTACATAGTTCAGAAATTAGACGATGAGGGTCTGCACTAGCATAGTGACATTGTCAGAGGAGACAAGGGGTGTATTGAGAAATAGACCTTGGTAGTAGAACAGATATGGAGGGTGAAAAATAAGTGAGGAGATCTGCATTACTCCTAGGTTGCCAGCCTGAGGGACCAGGAGGATGGTATTGCCTTCTATAGTAACAGGGAAGATAGGAGGTGAGGGGAGAGTTTATGGGGAAAAGTAATGAGTTCTGTTTTGGACATCTTGAGTTTAAGATGTCTACTGGACATCCCATCTGAAATGTTTGAGAGGCAGTTGGAGATGTGAGATTGGAGGACCGGAGAGAGTTTAGGCCAGGATAGGTAGATTTGGGAATCATCAACACAGAGTTGGTAATTAAATCTGTGGCAATTTATGAGATTCTCAAGTGAAGTAGTGCAGAGGGAGAAGAGAAGAGGGCCTAGGACAGAATCCTGAGGGACACCTAGGATTAGAGGATATGGTCTGGAAGAGGACCCAGCAAAGGAGAAAGTGAAGTAGAGGTCAGATAGTTGGAGAACCAGGAGATAGTGGTCTCAAAAACCTAGAGAAAAGAGGGTATCAAGGAGAAGAATGATCAACAGTGTCAAAGGTTGTAGAGAGTTCAAGGAGAATGAGGATTGAGAAAAGGTCATTGGATTTTGAACCAAGAAATCTATAGTAATTTTGGAGACAGAAATTCCAGTGGAATGAATTGAATGGGATTAAGAAGAGAGTGAGAAAGTGGAGGCACTTATTGTAGATGGCCTATATTAGGAGTTTGACTTTAAAGGCAGAAGAGACAGAGGAAAATAGTAGGGATGGAAGGACTAAGAGGGGGTTGTTTTCAGGATGGAGGAGACATTGCATGTTTTTAGGCATTAGAACAAGAGCCAATAGACAAGGAGATATTGAAAATAAGTGAAAGAATGGGGTTGATATGGGAACAATTTATTGGAGGAGATAGGATGGAATTGGGATCACTTGAGCAGGTATAGGAGTTAACCTTGGTAAGGAGAAAGGCCACTTCATCATGTGAGACAGGTGTGAAGGAGGAGAATGGCAGAAGTCACATGAGTAATAGGAAATGAGGAGGAGGGAAGAAGGAGTTCATAGTGAATGGCTTCACATTTTTTTCTGTAAAAAATGAGGCAGATTCTTAACTGAGAGATCAAGGGAAGGGGGAACCATGGGAGGTTCAAGGAGGCATGAAAAGGTTTAGAAAGAGCTGCTGTGAGAGAGTGGGTTAGTTAGTTGATAAGGGAAGTATAGTAGGATTGGCTAGCAGCAATGAAGGTCAAGTTAAGATTATGTAACAAAATTTGAAGTGAACCTAGTTAGAACAGCTGCATGAATTTCTTCATCTTCATTTAGCATTACGTGTTTAGGAGCAAAGGCAATGAATAGTGAGAATGATCCAAGGCTGAGACTTGGCGGGGCATAATTTACAATGTGATAAAGTGACTAGGGTTGCAAGGAAGGAGGACAGTGTAGAGTTGAATCGTTTCATCAAGGAGTCAAGATGGGGAGAAGAGGAGAGGGTGACTAGTGCAGGGAAGATTGCCTGGGACACTATTGAGAAGTCACAACATTGGAGGCCACAGTAAGGACAAAGAATAGGGTTTTGTAAGGGTAGATGCAGGGAGAGAGAGAGAGAGAGAGAGAGAGAGAGAGAGACAGAGACACAGACACAGACAGAGACACAGACAGAGACACAGACAGAGAGAGGTGAAAAACCAATAGTTTATGATTGAATAAGGGAATTTGAGAATTACTGAACACAGAAGTAGTACATTTATGTGTGAATATCAAGGGTATGACTATTTATCTATGTGACTGTGGTGCAGAAGTAGCTCTTGGGAGGTGAGTAGATTGAAGAATTGATTGGTTAGGGTATTTGAAGGAAAATCAATGTATATATATATTGAAGTCCCCTAGAATGACAGCTGGAGTTGGAGAGGAAAGAGATATTGTTTGCCAAGTATTGAGCACATTGAAGGAGGGGCAGTGACCCGGAAGTGTGTAGATTATAGTAAACAGGATTTTGATTGGCATGGACCTCAAGGAAAGAGAGGTTATTGAGTTATGGAGGAAGAGAGGGCACCTGGAAGTGACAATGGGGAAGAAAGCGATATTCCAACTCTCCCTTCTTGACCGGTGAGTCAAGAAGAATGAGTGAAGGTGCAGCCAGTACTAGAAAGGGTGACTATGTGATCAGGGGGATGCCAGGTTTCAGTAAGAACTAGTAGATGGAAACAGAGGGAAAGGAAAAGATGTAGAATAAAGGGAAGTTTTGACTAAGTCTCTCATGCTGTGCTTATGGACAAATGAAGGGAAAGTAAAAACAGTTATCTATCCAAAAATGGAATGGGATGCCTCCAGAGTAGGTTCCCTTTCATATGAGGTCTTCAACCAGAGGCTAGATTACCACTTTGAGGGGATGTTTTTAAAGATATTCTTGTTCTACTATAAGCTGGACTAGACATTCTCTGCAGTTCCTCCCAGCTCATAGGTTCTATGATGAGAAAACATCATAACCTCATGTCATATTAAAAAGAACCACCTGAGATCATTGTGTATAAGAAGTCTTTCATCCACTTTTACATTTGCCATAAAGAACATCAGATGTTCTGCTGTGAAGTTTGAGTAATTTTAAAAAATACTTTTGCTTCTCTGGGAATTGCTGATAATCAAAATCAGTATCTTTTTTAAACAGTTAGCATGTTCAATTGTACATTCAAATGATTTGGGCTTGCATCAGTCATTTCGCTATCATGACAGGAAGGACAATATCTTATCCAAACTTAGTGTAGTACTCAGTACACAGTGGGTCCTTAATATATGTTTATTGAATTAATATGATTTCCAAAAATGCTCTCTGCTCTAAATCATCCATCAGTAAGACTTGAAACACCACAAATGTTTGCCAGTATTAGATGTTGATTCCCCTGGATAATGATTTGTTCCCTATTAAGAAACAAATTCCCTTAGAAGGAACAACCCGCATTCAGTGCTCAAACATAGTGTAATCACAGTGAAGTGGACATTTCCTTCACAAGCACAATCTCAGCTCATCCATATTCCTCATCCTGTTTGACCCTTGTTTAATGACCACCCAGAAGTTCTTCATAGGAAAGATAACCAGTGTGTTTCCCCTAAGTCTCTTGATGTTTATGGATATTGAAGGAGAATGAGGGTTGTCTATTGGCTCTCCTTTGCTCATAGTAATAATAATAACAGCTAGCATTCAGTGCTTTAAAATTTTCAAAGTGATTCATAAATATAAACTTATTTTATCTTCATGACAACCCTATTATCCTTATTATCCTCATTTAATAGATGAAAAAATTCTGGTAGATAGTGAGGGTAACTCAGCTAGGAAGTGTGTGAGGCTGGATTTAAAATCAGGCCTTCCTAACTCTAAATCCTGATCAAGTCTGTGCCTCTGTGTCCTAATCTGTAAAATGGGAATAATAGCGTCTACTTCCTGGTGTTGTCATGATGATAAAATGAGACACAATTTACAAAATGCTTTGCAAACCTCAAAGAGCTTGCTAGCAATTTCTTTTTGCTACATGGCTGGATTGCTTCCTTTGCTGGTGTCTGATGTGATCCTTTGCATTGCTTCTCATGTTCAATTTTTCTATTAGAAACAAGTTATAGCATATATACCTGGAATGTACCTTGTTTTTGCCCTCTTGGTGACTTTCAACTTTATTTGTCAAAGACTATAGTACTTGATATTTTCCAGGCATACAATATAATTGGGATAGTAATAGTAAGAAGTTTGCTATATTTTGTATTAAACAAAGAGATGGCAAACCCCTGTACTAAAAAAACATATCAAAATATCCTTGAGAATTCAACAAATAAACTATATTGAAACTTGAACGTTATTATAGACAAAGTTGCTGTCTATAATCATCTAGATGTAGCATTATTCCATACAAAATTAAGAATTTTATAAAATAGATCTTGCCATACCAAATACTCATAATCTTCAAACTATGTGGAGATCAAAATCATGTGACACCAGGATGAGGTGTATATTATCTATTTTATCCTGTCTGCTATTGGAGTTCTACAGATGATATTTTCATTGAAACTATAGATGGAAGACAAACTTACACAATAATACAGATTCTTGTCATTTCATCATTTGAGTATTGAAATAGCCTGCTGGTCTACTTTCTACTCCAGTCCATTTATCCACTTAGATGCTAAAGTGATCTTTCTGAAGTGTAGGTCTGATCATATTACCCTCCCATCTCCAGTGAACTCGAGTGGCTCCCTTTCACCTTCAGGATCAAATATAAAATCCCCTGTTTGGCACTCTATCTCCCCCCCACCTCTTTCAGTCTTCTTCTACCTTCTACCTCACACACTCCACACTCCTGTCCCCACCCATGTACTCTGTGATCCACTGACACTAGCCTTCTTGAGATTTCTTGAATAAGACATTCCATCTCTAAACTCCAGGCATTTTCTCTGGCTATCCTCCAAGACTGGAATGTTCTCCCTCCTCATCTGTGCCTCCTAGCTTATCTGGCTTCCTTCACATCCTAGACAAAATCCTATTTTCTATAGAAAGTTTTTCTCAATCCTTCCTATTTCTAGTACCTTCCCTATGTTGGTAATATCCAATTTATTTCTTATATTTAACTTGTTCATACATAGTTGTTTGCATGTTATCTCCCCATTTTAGGCTGTGAGATCCTTGAGAGCAGGGACTGCCTTTTACCTTTCTTTGTATCCCCAGGATTTAGCACAGCACCTGATGAAGAATAAGTTTGTAATGGTTTTTGATGAACTGAATGCCATTCTAAAACTGTTATCCAACTACACAAAGCAGTTATTTTATTTATCTATGCCATAAAATACTAAATAGAAAAGAATAATAGAAAGATAGTGACTTGTCCCAAGATTATTTCTATCTGAACTCATGGAAAAAGACGAGATGACAACAATGTAACACTTCACAAGGGAAACCAAATGGTGCCCAATGAACAACATTCACTCAGTTCATCCAATGCTGTTGACAAAGAGGGATAGAAAAAATACCTATTGTACAGTTTTGTTTATAGAAATAAAAAGACATGATGGGGATTTAGGAACAGGTCATTTCCACTGGAAATCATAGACAGGCTGTCTTTGAGGAGGTCGTATGTATTGACTGATGTAGATTTTGCAATAAAGTGGTAGAAGTTGGGCAACATATCACTGCACTTTGCAAAAATTTAGCATCTTCTTGATAGTTAGAAAAACACCTTTGGCTGGCTAGAATTATTCATTCACTCTCCTTTATAAACTAACACATAACAAATCCCTAAATTGTAAACACAAGTCACAAGATATCTTGGGGGATTTAACACAGTAAAAAGGAAATTGGAGTATCATTACAAATAATGATTGCCCCACTACCTGAACATAATATTGATCCATAAAAATTCAGAACAATACTTCTCATAGATGTCATTATACCAAATGCTCATAATCTTCAAATTAGATGTAATAAAAAAGTTTTCAAAATATGGAGACCTAGAGAGAGAAACTTAACCATGTGAGAACAGATTCATCCCTGTTGTCCTGTCTGCCATTGGAGTCATCTCCATGATAATTTTAATGAGTCTGTAGGAGATTAGCTTATACTACAACACTTTTATTTATTTTCAAAAGCAACCCACACAATAGAACATTAAATCCATAAGAATAATAGTGAGATAGAGAATTATCCTTGCACTGTTTCTATTTAAAACATGTCAAAAAAGATTAGACAAGTAATAATTAGTTAACATTTATATGTGACTTTGTCTGCAAAAGCCAAATAATTGTCTCATAAATATAGTTGTTAAAAGGATGGTTTAAAAACTTTTTTGCATGTTCCTAACCTTTTGTGGGTGGGCTCCTTCAGAAGTCTAGTGAAGCCTACGGACCCCTTCTCAGAAGAATATTTTAAAGGACATAAAATACATGGAATTACAAAGAAAATCAATTCTATAGAAATACAATTAACGAAACACACACACACACAACCCTGAATTCACAGACTGCAGGTTAAGAGCCCCTACTCTAAAAATTATGTGATCCTTAGCATCCTCTGTCCCTTATCTACTACTCCGATGCAATCACTGCAGATAGAAAGGGATTGTGCCAGACTGAGGACAGTTTTATATCTTAATTTGTTTCACAGGTAGCCATGCACAAAGAGGGTCCAGGATATTGGTAATGAGCATCTCTCTCTCTCTCTCTCCCCCTCCACACACACACACACACACACACACACACACACACACACACACACAGAGTGGCACAGTAGATACAATGCTAGACCAGAAGTGTGGAAGACCTGACTTAAAATCTGGCCTCAGATACTTAGCTGTGCAACCTGGTCAAGTCAAACTCTGTCTGCCTCAGTTTCCGCCACTGTAAAATGTGAATACTAATAGTACCTACCTCCCAGGGTTGTTGTGAGGATAAAATGAGATAATATTTTTTACAGTATTTTGCAAACATTAAAGTGGTATATAAATGAGAACTAGTCTTATTAGCTAATATTATATCTTTAACTAGACTCATCCCTAGAAGTAAATCTAGTTCAACAATCCAATCCAATCCAGCAATCATTTGTTAAGCATCTAGTATACTCTGGCCACTGCTCTAGGCAGTAGGAAAACAAAGAAAAAGTGAAAAACAATATTTGCCTTCAAGGTTCTTCTACTGAGAGATGCAACATGGGAACAATTTAGTGTATATATATATATATATATATATATATATATATATATATATGTGTGTGTGTGTGTGTGTGTGTGTGTGTGTGTGTGTGTGTATGATAATTTGAGGAGAGAGAATTCACTAACAGCTGTGGAGATGATAAAAGGTTTCCTAAAGGAAGTAGCACATAAGCTGAGCTTTGATGGAAGCTAGTGCTCCTACTGTATGAAGGTGGAGTGGTGTGTGCATTCCAGACATGGGGTATATAGCCTGTGCAAAAGTTGGAAGTGGGAGATAGAATACTCAGTTCAAGAAAAAAAAGTGGGCCGGTTTTTCTTGAATACAGTGCACAAAGAGGGAGACAATAAGCCTGAAAAGATGGGCTAGAGCTAGAGTGTGAAGACTTTAAATGTTGAGCTTGGAAATTTATATTTTATCCTAAAAGTAGTAGGGAGAGAATACAGGTTCTTAAGCAAGGGAATGATGCAGTCAGATTTGTTTATTTGGAAGATTATTCTGCAAATTTTGTGTAGTATAGATCAGAGAGGAGAGGCTAGAACTCAGAAGTGCATGTGATGTATAGCAGACCTTGCCAGTTGTTTCCAAAAGAAAAAAAAAGACGGTTTATTCTCTCTAGGATACATGTAGGTACATAAGAAAATATACAATTTATATTAAGTAAATACAGCATAATTCCTTTTGATCAGACTATTAAAAATTGGAGGATCTTATAACTAAATAAAGGATAGAAATTATCACAGAGAATACAATAAATAATTTAAAGTGGAAGAAACTGGAAAGGTTTTCCTTGAGCAAAATCAATATTAGTAGCATGAGAAAGGAAACTGTCAATTGGGAAAAAAATCTTTACATCCAACATCTGATAAAGGTTTAATATTCATTATATGGAGAGTATTAATAAATATAAAAGAATAAGAGGGATTTTCCAGTGTATAAATGGTTGAAGGATTTGAATAGTTCTGAAAAGGATGGAAAACAATTGACAACCATGTGAAATATTGCTCCAAATAATTCATAATAGGAGAGATGCAAATCAAAATAGCTCAGCTTACACTTAAGAAATCAACAAATGTGATAAAATGTGGGAAAAAAATCAATGTTGGAGGGGCTATGGAAAGGCAGGCACATTAATATATTGTGGATGGAACTGTGAAGTGGCATGATCATTCTGGAACACAGCTTGGAATTGTTGAAGTCTCAAAGAACTGGAATTAAAGCAGATGCCATTGACTGGGGAATAGTGACTAAACAAATTGTGCTCTGTGAATATAATGGAATGCTGCAATGCCAGAAGAAATTAGAGAATTCAGACCAATGTAGTGAGACGTGAATGAATGAAAAAGCATTTATTAAGTGCATGTAATATGTCAAGTGCTGGGCTAAATGCTGGGGATACAAATTCAAAATCAAAGGATGGACACTTTGATCCTAAAATTTACAGGGAGAAGAGTAAATTAACATACCTCATCTCGGAAAAATGGCAGAGTTGGTTAGATCATGGCACTAGACTTGAATGGGTGAGAGGCAAGGAGGAAAGTCAAAGGTAGGCATGTGATAGTCAGGTGATGATGAGCATTTTTTTTTAGCAATATGGCATTTTCAATTAAAGTACATACTTTTTTTTAGATATAATACTATTATATAGTAATATTTTTATTATTGTGTATTATATATCAGAGTATTATATATCATGTATATATTATATATAATATATATTATATTGTATTATAATACTATAATAGATTATAGTATAGTATAGATATAACTTTTACGTGCACTGGGAAACCAAAAATTTGTCTGACTCACTTTCTTGCAATATTCTTTTTATAGTCTGGAATCAGATCTACAGTATCTCTGAGATATGCTTGTAGCGTTGTTCTAGACCTAGAGTCAGCTCAAAAAGGCTGCCTTGATTGCAGATTGTCTAACTGTCGGTGTGGGCATTTATACCTTTGAAATCAACAAAGGCTATAATTCGAGACTTGAGTTATTGTTTTCTTTGTTGTTTAGACTTGAGAAAATAATGGAGACAATGTTAATAAAGCAGATTAAATTTAAAAGTGTGTCTTCCATACACTTCCCCTTAGACAGCTCGTTGTTAAACATTTACCATTGTCCCCAAGGCCTTTGTTGAGGCTGTAGTGGAGGTCAAAGAGTGAAGTAGAGTGAAGACATTTGAACGGATGCAACGATATAAGCAGAACTAGGAAAACAATATACGCAATAACTATAACAATGAAAATGGAAAGAACAAAAAAATTGAAGCTCAAAGCAATGTAATTATAGTAACCAGGATGTTTGGTCCTGGAAAAAGGCTGAGAAAATGCATCTCATTTGAAGAGGTTGGTGGCCATGAGTATGGATATCATATATGTTGTCAGATTCTGCTGAGTTGTTGATTTTACTAAATTGCTTTTTTCCCTCTTTTTTAATTTTTTTTTTTTTTGTTATAACAGCTCACTGGAAAGGGTGCCGGGGGATCCATTCAGAAATGAAAGTAATATAAAAACAAAAGAAAACGATGACATTTTCCAAAAAGGAATAATACCTGTTGGAAATCACAATAGGCTTTACGTAGGAGGTAAGATACCTGTGTTGAACCTTATTAAAAGAAGTTAGAGATCCCAGGAGATTGAGGAGAGGAGAGGAACATTTCAGGCAGGGGGGAAGAACCTTTATAAAGCACTAACTTGGGAGATCCAATGTCATGCATAGGGAGGACTCAGTAAGTAAGTAGGTCAATTTGACTGTAACATGGAGTATGTGAGGGGCGGTAAAGTGAAATAAGTCTATAAACATAAGGTGAAGTCAGATCATGAAGGACTCTAAATGTCAAACATGTAAATCTGCAAGTATACGTTCCTCCACTTCCTACCTGCTTTCCACCTCTTGCTCAAAGAACTGTAATTAAATCACCACCATTGTCTCTGGAAAGGGTGGTGGAAAGACTGCTCTGTTGTTCCACTTATATTTGCGACCTCCCACATCATACCCCATTCCTCATCTACCATTCTCCGATATGTGTTGTCTCTCCCATTAGAACAGAAGCTTCTTGAGGGCAGGGTACTATTGCTTGCACATGGTAAGTTCTGAATTATAAAAATAGTCAACAGTTATATAGACCTTACTATGTGTCAGGTACTATGCTAAGCCCTTTACAATTATTTATCTCAATTTAATGCCCCTGGGAGGTAAGTGCTTTGATTATCTCTTTTTTACAGATGAGGAAATTGAAGTAAAGAGAGGTTAAATGATTTGCTCAGGATAACATGGTTAATATGTGAGGTCAAAATTGAACTCGAGTCTTTCTGATTTCAGGCCTGGCTCTCTGTCTGCTGTGCCTCCTGGCTGCTCCATAAGTAAATGCTTTTCATTCATTCATTCATTTATTCATTTATTCATATAAAGAGATTTTTAATTTTATCTTAGGAATAATAGAAGACTTCTTGAATAGGAGAATGCTATGGTAAGAACTGTGTTTTATGAATACTGAGAAGACTTCTTGAGCAGGAGAATGTTATGGTAAGAACTGTTTTATCAATATTGAGATGAAGGGTGGCTATTTGAGTAAAGAGGAGAGGACTGCTGAGGGAAGACAATTATTAGGTGAGGAAGAAGGAAGGATCGATGAGTCTGAGGTTGTAAACCTGAGTCACTGAGAAGGATTATGGAAATAGGAAGCCAAGCCAAGATTTGAACCCAGGTTCTTTTATTATAAACCCAGCTCTGGGGATAGATAAAGGCCTCATAAATGCTCTTTGCTAATTTTGGCTTTTCTTTTTAAAAAACTAAAAGGGCTAACACTCTTCCCCCAATTCTCAGCTATCTTCTACTTTGGCCTTGCAGTTGGTCTAGTGCCAGCACATTTTCCCTTCACTGCCAAGACTCTGGGTAATGGCACCTTGCTTAGGACATGTCAGCCAGCTGGGCAGGAGACCCTGGGGTTGATTAGCCAGCCGTAAACTCATCTGCATAATTGTCTGCAGATCAAAACCACTGCCCCTCACATCCTGTAATGGATGGAGATTAGGCAGGGCAGAGGCCAGCATTTTCCTTGGCTCTGTCTCGGGGTTCCTTCCCCTCCCTTAATTCCACTGTGCAGATAGCAGATAGGCAAATCACACAACACCCCATCTATCTGACTTACAGTAACTCATCCTAGCCCCTCCCACCCTGAGGGTGATGTACTTAATCACTCTCACGCAGCAGCTGGTGCCATGCAGACAGAAACTGGCTGACTGGAGAGGCAGGAGTCAGAAAATGGGACTCCTAGCTTAGCTTGCAAAACCCTGGACAGGATCCAGGGTTCTGGACACATTCCATGCTTAGGTCATTGATCTCTCTCAGGGGGTGCCTTTGCTAACCCAAACATCCTGGGCGGGAAGATCCCTTTCACCTCTCTGGGGCATGGGACAAAGCACTCTTTTTCCATACTGCTAATCAGTCAGGTCGACTTCAGTACTCATCACAAAGTGATGAAATTATTCAGGAAGTTTGATTTTGCTCAGAAATAATGAGAACTAGAAGGAAAGATGGAACTTCCTTAAGGAGAAACATTCATGGAACACCTACCAGAGAATGAGTATCATCTGAGGCCTCCAGGGAGGAGAATGGGATGAAATGGAGAAAGCTTTCAAAATAAAGAAAAAGATTTTGTCTTTTAGTTGGAGAAACAACCTCACTAGATCTTATGACAGGTAGGGAGGCTACCTTTCTTTTCTTCCCCTAAGTGAGTGGAGGACTATGGCCAGTTATAACTGTCAAATCTCATTAAAGCCTGGAAATAAAAGGTTAACTAATGAAGATAATGGGGACTGAGAGTTGAAGACTGTAGCATTCTGAGAGTAGTTTACCTCTGTTAGATTAGGTAGGCAAACCTGATTTAATGGCCCAAGAAGTTAACTTTACTGGAAAGGAAATCTGTGGACAGTAATGACCAAAATTAGGATTTAAAGAAATTCTTGGGAAACAGGCAAATTGTGAGCAGTGAAAGTGAGTACGAAGACACTAAAGCTGAGTGACACACGAGAAGGAGAGTTGAGGCAGAAGGTCATATGTAAGTGCTGAATAGGCTGGGCCACAGGGTCCAGAACATGGAATCAGGGGCTCTCAGAATACATGTAAGTAATCCCAGAGAATTCTTGTGACCCTGTACTTTCTGGCACAACATGGCTTGACTGTGCTTATAACAGTGCCTAAAATAGTTCACTTAGTTTTAGTTTGTCTGGGTATAGAATGAGGGAGAAGTGAAAAAAGATTTGTGGGTTCAGTGGATTTTGAGCTTAATAGAAGTTGACAGTGTGATGTGGCAAACAAAAGCAAATCTGAACCTAAGCTGCAATTGTGTGTAGAAGGAGTATAGTGTATAGCTCTGTTGTTCTCTTCCCTGGTCAGATTGTATCTAGAGTATTGGATTCAGTTCTAGGTGTTGCATTTTCAGAAGGGTATAGACAAGTCAGATAGCAGTCAGAGGAAGGAGCTTGGTACATTGGAAAGAATTTGGGCTGTAGAATCAGAAAGCCTGACTTCAAATCACCTCTCCCCTCTTCCCCCAACCAGTGTGGTCTTGGGCAAGTCACTTATTTAACCTCCTTGGGTCTCAATTTTCTAATTTGTAAAATAAGAGGATTGGATGACCTCTGAGGTTCTTTCTAGCTCCTGATGTATGATACTGTGATCCAGAGTGATCATAATACAGAGGATCTCAAGATCATCATGCTGTATATACACAGATTAGAAGGCTAACAAAGCCTGAAGAACAGATCATTTAGCTGGAACATAACTATCTTCAGACCTTTCAAATGAAGGGTTGACATTTGGAAGAAAGATTAAACTTGTTCTGTTTAGTCCACGAGGACATAATTAGATAGATATCAACTTGATATAAGGAAAAGCTTTGTTTAACATAAGTGATTGCTGTTAATCAGTAGCCTGGTTCTATTGCAATAAAAGCCAGGCATTGACTAACTCATGAGAGTTGTGTATTTCACTCAAAACTAGAGGCTGCTTAGGGGAGATGGCCATGCTTTTTATGATTCAAATTCAGTCCTCCTCTTTGAGAGTGACAGCTTCTCACCTTGGAAGTCTTGGAGTTTGACTGTTGCAGATTTTTTCAGTTAGAATCTTAGATTTGAGCCCCCAACCACAAGGAAACTTCACCCTCTTTTTTGGTTGGCTTGCCTGTTAGAATTTTTATTGATGTCTTTCATTTTTGTATCGTCTTCTTTTCCAATTGTGTATCCCTCCCTCCTTCTCTCCCCAGAGAACCATCTCTTGTAAAAAAAAAATAAAAAGGAAAGAGAGAATAAAAGAAGCTTTGCCACTAACATGTTAACTGAAATTAACTGGACTATGCAATGCTTCACACCCACAATCCCCCACATCTGCGACATCTAGGAGACAGCTGCATTTTTTCCTCTTTTTCAGAGTCAAGCGTGGTCATTATACTTTTACAGTATTTGATATCTTTTTTTTGTTTGTTTGCTCTTTACATTTCCAATATACAATGTATCTATTGCTTTCCTGGTTCTACTAGTCCTGTTTGTTTCAGTTCATATAAATCTTCCCATATTTCTCTATAATCTCCATATTCATTGTTTCATGTGGTGAGCACCATTCCATGACATTTACATGTACAACTTATTCAGCCATTCTCCAATCAATGAACATCTACTTTGTTTCCAGTTCTTTCTTGCTACAAAAAGTGCTACTCTACATATTTTAGTGTACATGAGATCTTTTTTTTTTCTATTTTCTCCTTTTTTTGTGGTATGTGCTTAGCAGTGAACTCTTTGGACAAAAGGTTATGGTCCTGTTGGTCATTATTTTAGCAGAATTCCAAATTGTTTTCCAGAATGACTGAACCAATTCCTAGCTCCACCAGCAGTGTATTAATGCTCGTGTCTTTCTAAAACCATTCCAACTTGGACTATTCTCATCTTTTGTCCTCTCTGCCAGTTTCCTGGGTGTGAGGTGAAACCTGAGAATTGTTTTGATTTGCATTTCTCTTATTAGTAGTGCTTTGGCAAATCTTTCATAGGGTTGTTTATAGTTTGCAATTTTTCTTTCGAGAACTCTTTGTTCATATGTTTTGACCTTGTATCCACTGGGGAATGGATCAACTTTATTTTAATGAAATGTGATCACATGAACATGATAAAATGCAGTCAACTCATAAACATAACTTTACTCAGAACCATAGAATCAACAAAAGGAATAAAATCATATATATCTGAAAAAACCAAACAAACCTAATTCACAGATGCCTGTGAAGCTCCTAAGCAGTCCTTATCCTTTTAATAGATGTGCCCTAAAACCAGGAATTAAGAAAGACCTAGCTCAGGAGCCTAGCCAGTTTCCCTGTAGCCACTCCCACCAGAATGAGCAAACATCCCCAAATGGTGCTCCATTCATGGCTTCCAGGAAGGACAATGCTCAGTCAGTTGGCAGAACTGGTGATTTGTGATCAGAGCAATTTGGCTATGGCAGGCCGTTCCTTATGGGCAGCCACAAACTGACTGAATTCAGATGCGTCTCTGCTTTTGCAAGTGCTTCCTAGAACAACTGTTAATCAGCAGGGCTTTACAAGACTTCAGTGACTCTTCTCATCTCCTCAGTAATGGAGCAATGGACTGTAATCAAGGGCAAGCCAGTTGCTCAGTAAAACTCCTCCTGTCACCATTTTTCCATACCTTTGCTTCTCCTTTGTCTAGTCTAGGCAGAGCAGGGGATAGAGTGATGGGCCTGAAGTCAGTAAGAATTGAGTTCAGATTTGACCTCAGATTCTTATTAACTGTATGACCTTGGGCAAGTAACTTCACCTGTAATTGCCTCAATTTCCCCAACTGTAAAATGTATTGTCAATAATAGCATATACCTTCCAGGATTGTTGTGCAGATCAAACGAAGGGATAATATTTGTAACGTGTCTGGCACATAGTAACTACTTAAAAATGATTGTTTCCTTTCTTCCTTGACCGTCCTGTAGCACTTGTGCTTTGCTGCCTTTCCTTTCTCTCTCTTTCCACCCTTTTCTCTTTAAAGCATGGCCTCAAGTTCACATATAACCTATATCAGGTAGGGACACTGAGGCAGAGAGGAGACATTATATCCCTAACAATGAGAACTATCTAAAAATGTGAGTTGCTACCTCCAAAAATAGTGACTTTCCCTTGACTAGTGGTAGCCAAGTGAAAGCCGGATGAGCACTTGTCTGGGATGTATTGTTGAGGAAATCTTGCTCAGGTATGAATTGCACTAGATGACCTTGGAGATCCTTTTCAGCTCTTTCTATCCTGATAAATGACTGAGTGACTGGCAATCTTTCTCCATAGGGCAGTTTGTGAGCAAGGCACCTGGGAAAGGAGAGAATGTACATCTATTTCCATGTTCATTTAACTGTGCCCATAGTGTTAGGAAATCCTCACTCTGAAAACAAGCCTTCTAAGAAGTGAACAATTTAATAGAACCTGTTGTCCTAAGCCTGTAGGGAACATGAGAGATTCTCTTTTTCTGATTTTATATCTCTGTGGCATGCACTTGGAGGAGAATTGAAGGACAGAACTTGGAAGTGCTTAGCTCCATCACCACTGTTTATTCCCATGACCACTGATTACAGCTAAGAAACAACTTTAATTGATACAA
The DNA here is from genome assembly GCA_023548195.1 of Bettongia penicillata ogilbyi. Lineage (NCBI taxonomy): Eukaryota > Metazoa > Chordata > Mammalia > Diprotodontia > Potoroidae > Bettongia > Bettongia penicillata. The sequence goes on along the minus strand of JAJHZJ010000180.1, from coordinate 4,212,541 downwards.
TCTCGGATGCCATCATGAGGTGAAAAGAGCACTGAATTTGTAGTCTGAGAAGACTTGGATTCAAATTCTGCTGCTGCCTGTCTTAGGCTAAACTATTTAACCTCTTTGGGTGCTAGTTTCCTCATTCGGAAAATGAGAGCATTAAGCTAGATGACCTGTGAGGATATTTCCTGTTCTAGGTTTGACAAAGCTTCTTACCTTGTCACTGGAATGCCTGAAATTCTCATTATATTCTCTTGTCCCTAATGTCCAGAATCAAGTTCTGGGTCCATAAGTGGGGTTGCCAACACAATTAAATTTTCCTTTGGAGCCTCGAGATAATTTCAAACAGAGTTAGAGTTTTTGTGAGATTTAGGCTAAAGTATGCGGTCAGGTTTAGGATCTGTTGAATTAAAAAGAATTGAACCTTAATCGGGACAGGTACCAGGCATGGTGGATGCAGAACTGGCCCTGAAGTGAGGAGGACCTGAGTTCAAATTCGACTTCAGACACTTATTAGCTGTGTAACCCTCAGCAAATCACTTAACTCCAATTGCCTCAAAAAAAAAAAAAAAAAAAAAAAAAGAGAACTGAACCTTAATCAAACCCTTACCCTAGAATTAGAGCTCTAGCTAGGTGGTTGCTACAGCTCTGGAGATGATATCAGGAGGACCCATGTTCAATTTCTATCTTATTATTTGTGTGACTCAGCCTCAGTTTAATCATCTGTAAAATAGGGATAATAGCAATAAGAGCGCCATTGTGAGGATTGAATATGATGATATATGGAAAGTGCCATATAAATACTTGTCATCATTATTATTAACTTTAAATGGAGTCCTAAATCTATCTATTAATACTGAATCATATGCCATATCCTCTAGAAAGCCTTCCTTGAGTTTTTCTTAGTCATCTACTTGGGGATGAATATTATTCCCATATCAGTTGTCACAGTGAACATCACAGTCTACATCATTCTAATATTTTTACTATTGCTTATTTTCTATTCTTGCTACTTGGATAGATCTTGTCTATCTTCTTGCTAAATTGGAAGCATCAAAAGGTTAGGAGACTTTGTCTTGTCTGGACTCTTTTATCTTCCCACGAGGTGCTTAATAGAAGTTTGCATGAGGCTAAATTCGACAAATATTCATCAAGTGTTTTCTGCATCACCTCCAACGTCCAGGAGATACAAAATTTAGATAAAACATAATTCCTGTGCTTATGGCTCTTACAGTTTCATATGTCGATAATACAGAAAAATGTGTCACCAAACAATGGGAGCTTGCAAACCAAACATTACATAAAGCCCATGGAAATGCCATGAAAAAGGCCTTTTTCTTGACTTTTTGTGTTTTAAAGGTTTGATAGGTTTAGGATTAGATAGTGATTAAAGGTTAGAGTTTGTAAGAGGTTTTAGGCTAGAATTAAGTGGGTCTTGTAAGGTAGTGGCCTCCTCTTGTTATTTCCATAGTTGCCTCTTGTGACAACAGTTTTTTGGCATCTGAGCTGTGTGTGTTGTTGAATCAAGAACCTCTGGGAGCCAAGGACATATTTGGAAGATGCAGGGATCCGGAAGTCCAGGTTTCCCAACTTGGATACTAAACTTTCCATTGCTGAAAAAAAGACATATGGGACACCTGACCTAGACCAGCTGCCTCTTTTGAACTACTCTGTTCTAAATCTCAACTCTGTGTCTGCTATAAGTTTATCAATGGCACCCATGGGTATACTTGGTAGGTAAGAAGGAGGACTGAGCCTTCCTCCAACTGTCCCTACAAACTCACCCTCTGTGAATGCACCAGATTCTGCTTCTCATAAGCTTCAAGGAGAGAAACATACTTTATGGAATATCTATTTTCCCTCTGAACAATGAAATGTGTCTGAGACCGCCATTGATCTAGTGGAATGTTGGATGCCTTTTTCCAGTGGAATGAGCATTTTTCTCTTGAGTTGAGTACTGTTGACATTTTCATCAGCAGCTCAGGCTTTAAAAGCCACATCTTGGCAAGGCAAGAGGTGAAATTTTACTCAAGCATTTGCTCCAGGCAGCTGCTCTGAGACTTGGGGTTGACTGTTTTCATCAGAGAGCACAGAGACATGGGGATCAAGGCACATAATTCTTTCCAGTTTTGGGTCAGAAAGAGACAGCATCAGTAAGACATTCTTTGCTTGTTTCAGAGCTCTTGTGTATCCTCTTTGTTGATTCAGGGAAGTTTTGACCTGGCTTTTGCTTGTTATCCTGCTAAAGAAGCCAGAGCAATTGAGTTATAGGGACAGCAGCAGAGGGCCATAGCCCCAGAAAGCCCCCAGCCTTTCACTTACTCTGGGACTACCTATAGACATCAGACAACATCAGGAAAGAGACAGAACATCTGGATCAGTAGTCTAACCTAGGTAGCTAGGTGGCGCAGTGCACGCAACCTGAAGACTGACTATCTGAGTTCAAATCCAACATTAGATACAAGTTAGCACTGGAACGCTGCTCCTTTGTCTTCCGTTTCTGTAACAGTTACATGGAGATAATAATAGCACCTACCTCGCAGGGTTGTTGTGAGGATCCAATTAACTAGCATTTATAAACTGGTCTGTGGTGTTCTGTAATTTCAGTCATGTACTAGTCTTCATGCCTCATCGAGGGGTTTCTTGGCAAAAATACTGGAGCAGTTTGCCCTTTTCCAGCTCATTTTATAGATGAGGAAACTAAGACAAACAGGGTTAAGTGACTTGCCCAGGGTCACACAGCCAGTAATTGTCTGAGATTAGATTTGAACTCAGAAAGAGGAGTCTTTTTGACTCCAGGCCCAGTGCTCTATCCACAGTGCCACCTAGATGCCCAAAGTGCTCTACAAATGGGGCTATTATTATTATTCTAGGCTGGCCCATTGCATTGTTGTTTCTAGAGTTGATTTTCTACAAAGGAGGGAGAAACAGCCACATGGGATCTGAGTTTTTGAGGAGCAGAGCAAGTGAGGGGAGGTCCCCTGGGCAGTTCTTTCTTTGTGTCCTTGTATTCATTCCTTTGTTTCTTTTGTGTGTTCCTGAATAAACTTTGTGCCCTGAGTGATGCTCTGAGATGCCCAAGCTCTTGGGGACAGAGAACTTTAAGTTTGCAAAGCATTTCACATATGTTTTCTTATTTGATTTTCACAACAGCCCTGTAAGGTAGGTTCTTAGGTATATATATGTGCGTGTGGGTGTGTGTATGTGTATATCTGCATATGTATGTGAATGTATGTATCTGTTTAGGCATGTATGTGTATATATGTATGCACACACATATAAACACACATATATGTATATATATACACACATACTTATATACATATGTATGTATATATAGAAATTGAGGCTAAGAACATTTAAACAATTTACTCATATTTACTCAGCTAGTAAGTGTCTGAAGTAGGATACAAACTTAGGTCTCCTTGACTGCAGGCCCAGTGCTTTATACGCTACACCCTCTAGCTGCCTGCACTGTATTCACCTGATATTCATGGACCAGAAGTCCATCATTAAGTTCTTATTATGTGCCAGGTACTATGCTAAGCACTGGGGAACATTCCCTACGTGGGGGAATGGTAGCCTCTGGAGAATGCCCTGTGATTAGTTTAGGCCTTTCCTCAAAATAGAGGTTCCAAGAAGAAACCAGCAATGGGCCGAGGCAGTTGAGGTTTGGTGACCAAGTTCAGAGAATCAGGGATGGCTGATCTGAGTCCTTCTCCAAAATGGAGATTCCAAGAAGAACTCATCAGTGGGCTGTTGTTCGGTCATTTCAGTCATGTTTGACTTTTTGGGACCCCATTTGGGATTTTCTTGGAAGAGATACTGGAGTGGTTTGCCATTTCCTTCTCCAGCTCATTTTTTGTAGATGAGAAAACTGAGGCATTAATCAGGGTTAAGCGACTTGCCCAGGGTCACACAACTAGTAAGAGTCTGAGGCCAGATTTAAACTCAGAAAGATGAAGTGACTAGCTGCCCCTCATCAATGGAAGAAGAGGTTAAAAAAAAGGAACATGCTGTCCAAGTCCACTCCAGGGTGAGCATTATCACTGTACAGTGTCCATGAGTTTATGACTCCAAATTCAATGCTCTGTCCTTTGGGCTACCTAACTGCCTCAAGTCAAGTAGGTCAGTATCTACCATGTATCTTGAAGTCTTTCTCTATAAAATATTTCTAAACATCCTGGACTGCTACCTTCTCTCTCTTTCTATTTCTCTCTCTGTCTCTTTCTCTCTCTCTGTCTCTCTATCTCTGTCTCTGTCTCTCTCTGTCTCTCTGTCTCTGTCTCTCTCTCTCTGTCTTTCTCCCTCCTTCCCCCGAGCTCATTGTTAAGATTTTTAGGAGACAGGAGGGACCAATCTAGCTTTAAACCTGGCAATACTTCTGTGTCCTATTTCATTTAAGATGTGACTGTTAACCCCTCCTACACCGGCCCCCTTCCCCCAACCAATGCTTATAAAGTATGGTTCACATCTCCTCACCATCTTTGTATTTGAGGTGATCTCAAAGCATGAGTACAATGAAAGGTATCACCTCTTCATTAAAGGGATTAGAGATGCTAAAAACTCCCATTTCTTTTAGTGCTCTAAGGTTTTCAAAGTACTTTTGTTGTAGCAACTCTAAGGTAGGCAGCGCACAGTTGTGATTATATTCATTTTACACAAAAGGAAACTGAGGCTTAGTTAGGTGACTTGCCTAGGATCACACAGTTAGCAAGGGTCAGAGTTCAGGCTCCAACTTAGGCCTTCTGACTCCAAATCTAGACTCCTTTAACCATGCCATGCCATGTGATGGTAGAGTGACTCCTGACCATTTTTACTTGAGAATGAGCTCTGGAGAGAAAAGGCCTGGTGCCTCTGTCTCTGGCTAAAGGCTCCCAAATGAATAAAGTCTATCTCACAGCTAGCAATGCAGAGCTGGACACTTTAACGGCAATGTCTCACCAGAGGGGCCCCTAAGAGCCTTCCAGCAACTTTACAAGAGAAATCCAGCATCCTCTTATCTCTCTGAAGTATAACCCTCTTTGCTGTCTCTGACAGCTGTTATCTGAAAACAGTCTAGACTTCAGAGCTGAACCATGCTAACAAAAAGGATAATGAAACATCTCTTGACATTTGGGGGAGGACACTATGAAATATCTCCATTCTTGAACTCCAGGGCCAGCCTCCTGCACACTCAGCTGGAGTCCTTATGACTTGGACAGTGATGTCCCATCACGCAGAGGGTGGCTGCTGTCTGCTTTCATGAAGGTTTTCTGCTGAAAGCTCTTCTTTTGGGGCAGAAAAGGGGGGAACAGGCTGAGGAGGAAGGTCTTTAATCTTGTCTATTATATAGTTAGTTCTCATTTCAGGAGTAAATGTGACAGGGTTAGGATGACTGGCCCCTGAGTGCTACAGAGTCCCTTAGTGGGATACGGGTGCAGGTTAGAGTCTATTGGAAGCCCTTCTTTTGAACCCATTTCAAACTTAAAACACACAAACACTCAAATCTCCTTCCCCCCTAAAACTCCCACCCTTTATCCTGAAGCCCATTATGCTGAGCATTGGGCCAGAAATGAATTTTTTCCAAAGTTTATTCAACATGTTTCTTTTTAGATCTTACATTAAAATTGACTTCCTTTTTGTAGAGAACAGGCCAAGAGGAGGAAAACAGCCTGGTAATGTTTCCACTTTGACTCCCATGTTGGCAAAAAGCAACTTGGTCTTTCTGTTATCATTGAGGAGCTACATGTAGGAAACTGCAGCTGTGGTGGAAAGTTCATTGAACCTAGAGGTAGGAGATTTGGGTTCAACTCTTGATTTTCATCCTGCCTAGCTGAGTGACCATGGGCAGTCACTTTTCTTCTCTTGGCTTCATCACATGTAAAATGGAGGCATTCATATTTATACAGAAGAAGTGATACAAGGACACTCTCAAGAACTTTGGATCTGATTATGCAACATGGGAGACACTGGCATAAGACCGCTCAGTATGGCATGCCCACATCAGAAAGGGTGCCGTGCTTCATGAGCAAAGCAGAACTGAAACAGCACAAAGTAAATGTAGGATGTTCAAATTTAGAGTATCCACCCCAAATATTCACATAGACTATCTGTGCCCAATCTGTGGTAGAGCATTCCAGGCTTGTATTGGTCTGATCAGCCACAGTTGGACACACTGAAATTTCGCTTTATCATGATGATGTCTTGAGAGACATTCTCTTCGAGAATGAAGGCCAACAACCAACTTGCCTTATAAAGCTGTTGTGGGAGAAACACTGTGTAATCTTTAATTTTGACATATCTATCTAGGTATGGTCTAATTGCTATGAGTATTCCCTTCAACCAACCAATAAATATTTATTAAGGGTTTGCTATGTGACAGGATCTGTGTTCATCTCTAGGGATCATGAAGAATGAATTAAAACATCCCCTGCTTTCAAAGAGCTTACATTTTAAGTGGGGAGGGATAAGTATTGATCCAGTGATTTCACTGGTATAGAGAACAACTTGGGTGAGGACACTCCCTATACCAATGCAGGTCAAAACTTTCTCTGAGTTACCTGAGACACTGAAAGGTTAAGTTATTTGCCCAGAGTCACACAGCCAAACATGTTAGAGATTGAATTTGAATCATCATCTTCTTGGCTCTGAGAGATGTATGTGGTGTTCAGGGAGGACTAGCATCTCTGAGTGCTCCTCAGGGCTGCTCATGCACTTTTGGGGTCCACCTTTCATCCATTTCTCTCACCTGTGGCTCCAAGAAGCTGTAGTATGTGCAGAGGCTACATCCCAGCAAACCATTTTGACAGACAAGCTAAACTAGGTGAAGGGTAATTGATAGGCTGAAATCCATTAGTGAGTTAGGGAGATGTCTACCCCAAACGAGCCCTAGTGGAATGGGCAGATAAGAGCAGTGTATTCCAGTAACCATGAGGACAGTAGAAGCTGGTGCTGGGGAGTGCTTAGAGCTTGGTCAGGCATCAAAGATGCCAAGTTCATCCTCTGCATTCCAGGCCATTGCTATCTGTCCTTACTTTTGTCCTGCCATTGGACTCTGATGACTCAGGAGGAAAGAGTGAGGATGATGACTTTCTGTAATTCTTTCTCACTTACATCCAATTCATGAGCAAGTCAAGACACCATCCTGTGACGTTACTGGTCCTCGTCAAAAATCAAGAACAAACAACAATAGTCTTGGTTCAGTGGCCAGTTTTCTATCCACTATGACTCAGTGTCCCCTTGTTGGGCAAGACAACATTTGCCTTGCATACAAGATGCATAATATGGGGATGATAATACTGGTGTCCCCTCCCAGACAAGGTTGTTGAGTAGACAGTATGTTGCAAAAGTATCCACTGTATATGTATCTTTGTTTTTGTAAATGTAAATATATATATAGAATTACTTAACTATTCAAGGTAGTATGATGTACATGCCACAAGCATCATGATAATTTACATTTATACTATATTACATTATATTATATTATGTCACATATATATGTATACACACATATATGCACATTCATGATATATATTGAACCTAGGCTGCAAGCTTCTTGAGGTTGGGGCCTATGTCTTATACATCTCTTGTGTGGGGAGCATTCTTGTCTTTGCTATACATATCTATTAGAATCCTTGCCTGAGAGCTCTGGTACTGCATTTGGCCAGGAAAAACCTTAGTCTCTCCACATTGTGGCTATATTTGCATCTCTCACATTCCTTAGCACAGTGCTGGGCACAAAGGAGAAGGAAGCTCATTCATTCTTGCTGCTTATTGATTGATTGCTTTTTCTACACAGTCCTCCATTATCATGGGTGAACTGGAAGTAGCCTTCATCATCAGGAACAACAATCGCAGATGAGCCATGGGAAAAGACAACAACACACAAGGAAAGTATTAGTGGAAATCGTTTGAACCTTATGGAACGGGCATTATTAGTTACCACGAACAGGAAGAAAGTCTCACAGCTGAGAATGAAGGACAAACATACCTGGTGTAATGATGATGAGGAGAGAGGTATTAGTGATGCCTGGTGACAATTGAATGTGTCAGTATCCCACCTCTCACCCTTCACTTCCTGATGTGTAATTGCCTGCCCATTCTCTGGGGATCAGAAGTTACTGAGGTGTTTGCTGGAGGTGGTTTCTTTCTTAATGACACAGGAGATCTCATTACAGCCTAGGGATAGTTGCCACAGGTTTCACTTTGGGGACATGAACACAGTGGGAAACAAGGGAAGGGAAAAAAATGTTTATTAAGCACATACTACATGCCAGGTTTTGTGCTAAGTGCTTTACAAGTCGGGTCTCATGTGATCCTCACAGCAATCCTATGAGGTAGGTATGATTATCTCCATTTTACAGTTGAGGAGACTGAAGCAGATTGCAGTTAAATCACTTGCTCAGGGTCACACAGTTAGTAAATGTCTGGGCTGAATTTGAGGTTAGGCCTTCCTGGTTCCAGGCCTGGTTCTCAATCCATTGTACCACCTAACTTCCCATGTAGACAGTTACTGTCTACACATTATCTTTGGATGGTGGCAGTATGTTAGCCCTGCCCCATCCTCACTCTATTGCATTAATGTTGCCGTGGGATTAAGCGAATATTTGTGCCCAAAGATGGCCTCAGTATACGTTTCAGTATCTCAGAAAGTAACGAGAAAGTTTTTCCTTTTGTTCCTGAAGGCTTGGGGGTCTTTGAGAATTCCTTCTTCAAGTGAAAATGCCCCTGGAAGAAGGAACAGCACAAGTTGCTCTCAATTTGTGTCTCAGGAAGAGAGACCAGGAAAATGTGTGTTTATGTGTGCATCTATACACACACACACATATATATGCATATATATGTATGTATATGTATATGTGTATATATGTATGCATATATATGTATGTATATGTATATGTGTATATATGTATATATGTATGTGTATATATATATACATATATATATATATATGGAGGTGGGGAAAGAGAGAGAGAGGGAGGGAGGGAGGGAGAGACAGAGAGACAGAGAGACAGAGAGAGAGCGACAGAGAGACAGAGAGAGAGACAAGAGAGAGACAGAGAGACAGAGGCAGAGAGACAGAGAGAGACAGAGAGAGAGAGACAGAGAGAGACAGAGAGAGAGAGACAGAGAGAGACAGAGAGACAGAGAGAGAGAGAAAGAGAGAGAGAGAGCGCTTCCTGGCCTGGGCAGTAAGAAGGCCTTTGGAAGTGGAGCTGAGAATCTTGGTTCAGATCTCAGCTAGGCTTCTTATGTCACTTCAGGCAAGTCCCTTCACCTCCTTGGTCCTCAGTTTCCTCCTATGTAAAATAAGGGGGTTTGGACTAGAAGGGAACTTTTAGCTCTAAATCTATTATTATTCCGTGTTTGGAGCTGTTATCCTCATCTTATCTTGGAGCTGAGTTTGCCTCTTAAAACCAATGTGACCTTCAGCAAGTCATTTTCTTTCCTTTGGGCCACAGTTTCCTTATGTGTAAAATGAAAATGCTACTTGTGCTACCTACCTTTTGGGGATATTGTGATGATATGTAAGGGGCCTTGTAATCATAAATACTTGGGTATTATTTCATCATTGTGAATCTTCTTTTAGTTAGTTCATAAACATTTGTGAAATGCTTACTTTGTGTCAGGCGCTGTGCTAAGCACTGGGGATGCAGAGAAAGGCAGAAGACAGTCAGGGGCTCCTGAGGAGTTCACGGTCGAATGGGGAGACAAAGTGCAAAACTGTGTCCAAACAAGTCATAGATGGCATCGACTGGAAATATTCAAGCACAGGAAGCCACTAGCACTGAGTGGATCAGGAAAGGACTTTTTGTAGAAGGTAGGATTTTAGCTGGAGACCATCAACATTCGTCCTGACCTAGGTCTTGCCACTGGACTCCAATGACTGGAGGATAGAGGGAGGCTGATGACTGCACATCCCTGCCTCACTTAAATTCAATTCACTTGCAAGCCAAGACATCTCCCTCTGATGTCACTGGTCCTCTTTGAGAATGAAGGATGAATGATAACACAAATATTTTAGTTGGGAACTGAAGGAAGTCAGGAGGTGGAAAGGAGGAGGGAGAAGGTTCCAAGCATGGGGGACAGATAAGGAAAGTGCCTGGAGTTCACCTATATAGATGATATCCCCATCATGAAGATGCTCTTTATGAGTTATTAAGACCCAAAGAATTCATCACCTGATGATCAAGTTTTATATTACAGAAATATACACTATTATTGTCATGCACATACTCACATTTAGCAAACAGCTATGCTTGTCTGAACCCAAACAGAAACAATTCCCTTGTGTTCTAGGAACTGCTCAAAGTGATGTGGCCCTTCTTTTCCTAAGTGAAATGTTAGGCACATTCTCTCACTTTTTGGCACCCATCCTTTGATTTAGAGATAGGAGGGCAACTAGAGAATAGAAATGACTTTTTCTTTTTGAGATCTATTTAAAGCTTTGAAGCTGAAATTATACAATGGTACAATAAAGATGCAAAGGCAGTTAGGTTGTAGAATCAATAGAGTGTTGGGCCTAGAGTCAGGAAGACCAAGGTTCATATCTGGCCTTAGATACCTCCTAGCTCTTTGACCCTGTGACACTTACCTCTGTCTCAGTTTCCCCAATTGTAAAATGGGGATAATAACAACACCTGTCTCACAGGGTGGTTATGAGGATCAAATGAGGCAATATTTGTAAAGTTCTTAGTACAGTGCCTGACACTGGCTCTCAGACCTTTTTTCCTTATTTAGAGTGTTTTATGTACATATATGTATATATACCCATTTATAAGTGTGTATTTGTGTGTGTGAGACATAGAGAGAGAGGAAGACCTACAGATGTTATCTGTTTCTAGACATTTGAAATTCCAGATGCTGGTAGTAAAATGTGATAACCAGTTTATGTTAGAGAGAGAAAATGCTTCTGGACAAGTAACCTGGTCCCACTTACAGAGTCAACAGATCATTTTGTGGGCCTGCCTGCCCACCCAGGGATGGCACTGACTATGCTACAGAGTGAGCATCCAGAGGAAAATTTCCCCCCTCTTCATTCAGGACAGCTGGCCATGATCATATCCAGTGAACCAAACCCTCTTTCTAGGAAGAGAAAAAGAGAACCTTCCATGGCAGACAGCCACAGAGGTTGTACAAAGGAATCCTTGACCACAAGAACACCCCTGGGCAGAATTTAATAACAAAATTTGGATTAAAAATAAAATGAAAGCTTAGATTTTTCCACTCCTCCTCCCCATGTGACTTGTCAGTGATCCGAGGAATTCCTTAGTCATGTTTCCTTCCAGAGGCCGTAAACCAAAACTTTTCTAGATGAAGATAGGGATTTGAAGTCTCCATCATCAGTTTTGGTCCCATGAGACTGTTGTCTATATTCTCCCATAAATTGCCACAGAGGGGTCATCTTATCATACATACTCAAGGCTTTTCTTGCTTTCTCCTGACCTCTAGCTAGGCATCAGTAGAGCAGTCATTCTCTTTAGAGGACAGCGAAGGGCAGAATGTAATTCGTTACCACGTAGAAGACCTGGCCAGGCATTGTACTAAGTGCTGGGGATATAAAGGAAAAACATAATAATTCCTGCCCTCAAGGAACCCACATTCTAACCGGGGAAAAAATGTCTACAGACATAAGAACACACAGTGTAAGGTACAGTCTCTATAAAGTCAATATGTGGTGCTTGGTGGGGGAGGGGGGAAGAGGAGGCACCAGAAGCTCAGGAGGCCAGGAATGCTCCCTGCACAAGGTTGTAATGAACTGTATTCTGTCTTCTATTGTTCAGATTTCATGTTTGCAAGTCATACTGTCACAAAGTACCTCTTCCTCCTCTATAGTGGTCAATCTTCCACAGCAGAGGGGAACTGAGTTGTCATCGAGCACATGTTGTTCTCCTCTCTGATTTATTCTGGGACCTGGCTGAGGATCAGTATAGTCTACAACCATGATCCATACCAGAGACCCAAGGACACACAAACGTGTCACAGGAGACTGCTTTCCCTCCAAACAGCTAAATCAGTCAGCACTTATTAAATGTCTACTATGTTCCAGGCACTGTACTAAGTTCTGGGGTTACAAAAAAAGGCAAAAGACAACCGCTGCTTTTGAGAATTTCACATGCAAACAGCTTTGTACAAACAAGCTACATATACAGGATACATAGGAAATAATCAACGGCAGAAGGAGGGACACTAGAATTAAGGGGGATAGGGAATAGCTTCCTGGAGAGAATTGGATTTTAACTGGGACCTGAAGGAAGCCAGGGAAGTCAGGAGGTAGAGATAGTAAAGGAGACCATTGCAGATCTGTGGGGACAGTCAGTATAAATGCTGAGTGTGGAGATGGAGAGTCTTGTTTGAGAAACAGTAACTATGCCAGTGCCACTGGATTGAAGAGTATTTGGTAGTAGTGGGGGCAGGGTGGGGGTAGTATAAGGTGTAAGAAAATTGGAAGGTAGGTGAGGTGGATTATGAAGGACCTTGAATGCCAAATGAAGGACTAAGCCAGAATCCTGAGTTACATTGAAATTTGTCTGTGGTTCTGGATACCTGAGCTTTCTAATCTCTTTAGCTTCGTGATATCTGCTGTGGGAAGGTCCCTTTTTGAGGATCAGTGAGGACATCATCTCATCAGACCAAATGCCTTTCCTCCTTTCCTATAGTCCAGATGCCCCAGGGGTAGAGAGAGCTCTTCTGTTCAAAGTCTCACCTCCCCGGTCCAGTGCCTTTTCTGTTAAACACCTATGGCACACTACCAGTTTTCTCATTTGGTCCTAAGGGCAAAAGCTACATGAGTCTGAAAACTTCTGCCTATTCTATACCCATAGAGTATGAAGTTTGGTTTGAGGTATGCAAGAGAGACATGAGGTAGCTATGGGAGCATAATGGAATAGCATCCTCAACAGACCATGTAATTGGCTGAGGAAATTGAAAGCAGGCACTGTGGTACTGCTGAGCAGGGGGAGGGGATGGAATGGAGTGCAGGGGTCAGAATGGAGGGAGATGGCACATGGAGTGAAGGTACTGACCAGGTGAATTTTAGGGTAGGTTAAAAAGGTATAGTACAAGCTCAGAGGAATCTAGCTGCAGTGGTTGATCTTGTTTGACTAAACTGGAACAGGGGCTAGAGTCATTCTCTCTCTCTCTCTCTGTCTCTCCCTCCCTCCCCACCTCTGTCTCTCTCTCTGTCTCTCTGTTTCTTTCTGTCTGTCTTTCTTCTGCCATCTTCCCCAATCCCTTAATTTTGTGCTGGAACTATAGTTGGTAGGCAAAATATTTTTTCTTTCACTGTTGATGCTTTAGGGTGCCTTTGTACATTTCTATATTATATTAGGTCTTCCATGCTTTTCATCACAACATCAATCGGATTTGAAATAAATGATTTTTCCGCCTGCTTGCTTCAGGAGCCACAGGTGAAGCTCTCTATGCACTCTCTCTTCTCTCCTCATCCGGCCACCATCCCAATTCACGCCAGTCATAGCTCTCATCTGAGTTGTTTTATCAGCCTATAAACTGTTCTCCCAAGTTTTATTCTCTTCTTTCTCTGATCTGTCCTTCATGGTCTTCCTAGTACACAGGTATGATCACCTCATTTTCATGTTCAGAAACATTCTGTGGTTCCTGACTGGTTCTAGGGTTAAGTACAAACTCCTTAGCCTAACACTTAGGGCTCACCACAATTTGGCCTTGACCTATCTATATTCTCAGGACATTCTGCTATATTTGGCACATTATATAATACAGTCAAACTGGACTAGTACCTATTCCCCAGTCTTGGCCCATTTCTCTTCTTTCATGCCGTTGTTTTAGTCATCCGTTATACCAGAAATAAGGCTCCTCCCTTTATGTTGACATCTGTTAAAATCCTTACTTACGGTAAGACCCAGACCAGGGAGTCACCTCGTCCAGAAACTTTTCCTGATCCCTCCAGTTGAAATTGGTTTCTGTCTTCTCAATTTTTCTCCAAGCACTTTGGATCTCTTCTTTGACCTTTTCATATTCTACCTTGTATTATGCTTATTTGAGTGTATTTTACATCCTTTCATTGGATTGTGGGCTTCTTGAAGTCAGGGTCCAACATCTTATTGCATCTTACTGTTTTGTAGTGTTTTGCACATTTGGTGGTGTTGTTGGGTTGTTTCTGACCCTTTGTGACCCCCTTTGGTTTTTTTTTGCAAAGACTGGAATGGTTTGCCATTTCCTTCTCCAACTCATTTTACAGATTAAGAAATTGAAGCAGATGGGGTTAAGTGTCTTGCCCCAGGCCAAACAATTAGTAAGTGTCTAAGGTCAGATTCGAACTCAGATTTCTGACTCTAGTTCTGGTACTTTATCCATTGTGCCACCTAGCTGCCCATTTATTTTCCTGAGTATATAAAAACTGGAAAACTACACAAGTGCTCTGTTCTCTTAATCTTGCTGTTATATAGTTTTTAGAAATCATCTTAAGAGTGAAAAGGATGGGTAGTATGTGGAATATCTAATTTCTAATACTTTATTAATCATTGAAAAAATGCAAGATGCAAAATCCTTTAGTTTTCTTTTTTTTTTATTGATGCCTTTTGTTGTTGGATTGCAATCATACTAAGCAAGGCCTTTCAACACCCTTACTCATTGAACCTTCCTTGTAACAAGATTTAAGAAAGAAGGAAGAAAAACTTTGACCACTTCTGACAACACATGCAACATTCCACACCCATAATCCCTTACTTTTTCAGTGAAAAGAAGGCAGTTCATTTTCTCAATTCTTTGTGGTGAAGTTTGGTCATTATTAAATACAGTGTTAATTTTCATTTTAATATTATTTCATTTACATTATAGTCCTCACATAGATTGTTAATCCTAGGTGTACTTTCTTTACTCTGCATCAGTTCTTATAGGTCTTCTCATGTTTTGTTCATGATTTCTTCTAGAGAGCTGATGTATTATTTTCTTGGACCATAATGGGTTTAGTCACTCACCAGGCAATGGGCACTTACTTTTTTCCAGTTCTTTGTTATTGCAGAAATGCTGTAATGAATAAATTGGTTTATAGGATCCTTTTCTTGGATGTTTAGTGGAATCTTGGTGTCAAAGGGGATTGTCTTTTTAGTCACTTAAAAAAAATTTCAAGTTGCTTTCTAGAATGGTTTGACTAATTCACCACTCTACTGATAGTATGTCACTGGTCCTGTTTTTCTACAGCCCTTTGTCTTGGTCCTCTTCAAAAACAAAGGATGAACACCTATATTGACTATGTCCATCTTTTATCATCTTTCTTAGATGAATCTCTCCAGGCACCAGAATTCTTAGCTATGGCTCTGTCTACAATACTGAGCAGCCATGTACTTCCCTAACCTGTAACAACCACAGAGAACTGATGGGAGCCAAACCCCGCTAAGAGAAGAGCAAAGGGGTGGACACACATAGACCAGGAAGTACTGGAGATGACAGTGACTTGGCGTATTTGACCCATAATGATCCTTGCTTTTCCCCTCTTAAGGACACCAGGTTTCATTCTCTGTATTTGTATTTCATTCATGCCCAGCACAGTCCTGGCATATAGTAAGTAGATAATTTAACAAATACTTGTCAACTGATTCATTGACTGATAGGCAGAACAGTGCAGTCTCTGAGCTAAAGCATAGTTTCCTCATCTATAAAATGAAGGTCTAAAGTCACCTCTAGCTCCAATTCTTTGACCTGTTCATAAATCAGCTAACTGCCTGGGTTCCCTGCCCACAGAAAAGTCCAGAATGGCTAATCAAGAGCTGAGAAGAGTATACTCTATCACTGTGGTCACTTATCCCTCTCAGCCACCACCCACCTCCCTGCGGTGAGTGACTTTTTTGTATCCTGCTCCTGCGGTGATGTGGAGGTGACCGCTGAGATCAGTGCTTCCTGCCTCCCATCCCAACCCCAGGAGACACATGTGGGGAGGAGGCCATTTGGGGAATGAGCACAGGAATGCTTTGGGTTGATTTAACCCCTTGTTGTTTACCTTTTCTTTTGTCTCAAGTGAATGCATTTTTCTTCTGAGTCACTGTTTCTTGTGGTTGATGTGGTGAATGTGGCATTGGTTGAGGTTGGTGAGCTGTGGTTTTGAGTGAGTATTGACCTTGAATGTATGCCTTGAACCTGGGATAGATTTTGGAGCTAACCATAATTGAGGGCAGCCTAGGTTATATTCCAAATTCCTCACATTCATTTTTTTCTGATTAATCAAGAAGATTACATTACATCTATATGCCACAATTTGTTCAACCATTAACTAACCTTTCTCTTTGGGTTGTCACTTTGTTTCTAGATTTCTTCTACAACAAAGAAGCATCTCTAAGAATATTTTGAAATGTATGGGACCTTTCTGTTACCAATGACCTTTTAATTGCAAAATATAGTGCCTTTTTCTCAGTCTTTCCCTGCTTTCCCCTTCTTTCAACAGTGTCAACTTATCCCTTCCCTGAACGTTCTTTCTTTACTTGGCTTCTGTGACTTTGCTCTTTCTTAGTTCACTTCCTACCTCTTTGATCATTCCTTCTTAATTTCTTTGGCTAGATTATTATCCATCTTCCACCATGTAAACTTGAGTGTCTCCTAAGGGATCTCCTTTTTTTCTCCAAATTTCTCTTTCTTTTATTGAGCTTTTCAGGTTGACAATTTCATTGCCATGAGTTTATTCATCATCTCTATGTAGAGGATTCCCAAATCCACATGTCAGAACTAATCTTCCTCCTGAATGTGATCCATGTCTTTAACTACCTGATGAACACCCCTAGATTGGCACCTCAAACTCAACTGATGTTAAGCCCACTCATTCTCTTTACCCCTAAATGTGCCTTTCCTCTAAATTTTCCTTTTTGTTGAAGATACCCCTCTGTTTCCTGTCACCAAGGTTTGTAACCTGGCAATTAACACAGGTGTTCTTAACCTGGGATCTATGAACTTGCTTTAAAAAAACATTTTGATTACTTTAACATGACTTAACTTCATTATAATCACATGTATTTTATTTATTTAAAAGCATTATTCTGAGAAGGGTTCATAGGCTTCTCAAGACCAATTGACAAAGAGATGCATGACAGAAAAAAGGTTAAGAACCCTTGTCTTAGACTCTTCCCCTTTATCTCTCAATATGTAATTAGTTGCCAAGTTCTTTCCGTCTTCCTTCTGTACCCGTCTTAAATCTGTCCCCTTCTCTTACTGCCTCCCCATTAGTCTTTCTGTCTTTAGGTTTTCCCCTCTCTAATTTACCAGGTTGCAGACTGGAGGCCATGTGATTAAGTAGAAAGATTGCTGAATTTGTAGTCAGGGGTCCTAGGTCTGAAACCCTGCTCCAGCACTTAATCCCCTATGTGACCTTGGATGAGCCACATGACTTCTCTTGGCTTGGTGTTCTCATCTATAAAATGAAGGGCTCTCTAATCCTGTGATCCTATTATAAGTCTCATTGTACAGTGAATCCTGCTGGTCTGTTTATTGCACTTTTTAACCCCATTCAGTGCCTTGCATCCATTAAGTGCTCAATAAATGCTTGTTTGAATGAGCGAATGCCCCAAATACTCCAATCCCAAGCAGATCTCACTGGGAGATTTGGAGGAGGATCTCTCCTTCAAAGAAGGGGTTAATAATATCCAGAGGGATTTGCACTGGACAATCTTTCGTTGATGCCTGATCTTGCCCTTCCCTAAAGGGAATATCAGTTTATTCTGGGTGAAACCCTAATCTTTGTGAGATCTGCCCCATAGGTGGGATTCCTAACTCTAATTTTGCTCCCACTGCCTCCATGGTGGCTGATCTACCTACAGGGAGAACCAATCCATCCCTTTCTCTCTATCTCTTGGCCCCTTCCCTATGTGGTCTTCTCCAGCTTCTTCCCCTTGGTTTATTCTCTCTCTGTGTGTGCCAATGACTTTGTAAATGTGATAATGATGGGTCTAATTTGCCGTGCTAACAGATAAAACAAGGGAGCTGAATGGGGGGTGAGCAGTTCATCTGCCTGACTAGGCAAATGTGAACTGCTGTTAATACAATTTGGGCCAGCCCCCATCTTCCCATTCCCACTCTCCCTTCCCTCACACCCCCAACCTCTCAGCCTGAACTAATTAGGCCCCCAGTTCCACAAGGCAAGCTAATAAACACCTAATGGATACACTTGAACAAGCAAGCTCTTATGGAAACCCAGAGGATTCCTGCCAGCCCCCCCATTGAAATTTCACCTAAACTTGGAGCCCAGACAGGTGAGGCCACACTCTGAATTCTCTCTTTGATGCAAATGATAAAGGCTAAAAGGATGGGGATGGGGAAGGGGACCCCCACTGCCAGGGCTACTTCTCTCCAACTCAGCAGAGGATGAACCATTTCCCTAGGATAATCAAGTGAGGTTTCTGTAT
This sequence comes from Bettongia penicillata ogilbyi, assembly GCA_023548195.1. NCBI lineage: Eukaryota > Metazoa > Chordata > Mammalia > Diprotodontia > Potoroidae > Bettongia > Bettongia penicillata. The sequence goes on along the minus strand of JAJHZJ010000180.1, from coordinate 4,194,209 downwards.
CTCAGTCGACTAAAAAGCAACTGCCTGTGCTGTCAGCTGTGATACCAGCCAGGCTCTCCCCTCTCCCTGTATCACCTGATAACAGGAGTCATGAGAGGGCAGCATCCATCTCCCTTCTTTCTCCTCCCCCATCCCCTCCTGGGGGCACCCTGCTCTGAGAATAATCTGTTTCAAAGATTGGAACAGATGGATCACATTTTCCCAACTTTTAGCTGGTTCCAATGTGCAAATAGTTAAGATCATAATGTTAACATTTTCTCAGATGTTTTATGTGCATATAAAATATTCTGAAAGAATGTGCTTTTGAATGCAAAGTTTGATCCAATTACAATTTTACTAGAGTTTATAAAAACATAAAAAGTATGTTTTCAGGGTGTCTGAGACCCTATTGGCCTTTACAGTAAACTTGGACGCTTGCAAGGGAACATAATTGCCACAGCATTGCAGATAGGTCTAGGGTGCTCATGATTAGGAGCACATTGTATAAATATGGAAACATCCCATTGTCTCTCAGGGGTGAATGAGATACTGATGAATGGAATTAAAAACAACCATGTGGTCTTGGAGCAGATTGGAAAGGATTGTTGTTTTCTGCCTTTGAAGAACAAGGAAAAACCTGCAAACAGAACTTTGGAGGCTGAGTGACATCAATGAAGCAGCCCTGGTCAACTGGACAGGAGAGGTAGCCCCAGGTAGCTGGGGATTTGGGGTGTGGGGGGAATTCTAAGATATTGTAATACTTTTTCCGAACAACGGCAACAATAATAAATAACACCTGACATTTATATGGAGGTGGAAGGTTTGTAAAGTATGTTATGTTATGGGTGCGAACAAGTTGTGTTGGTCAAAGGGGAGCTTCATCCTAGACACGTTTAGGGCCTCCTGCATACTCTGGGTCCACTGTGTCTGGAAAATATGACAACTTAAGAAGATAAGTTCAGGGGGGCCCTTAACACTTGCAAAGTGTCTCATTTGCAAAGCAACTAACCTTTGAGGTAGGTGATATTATTCACCATTTTACAAATGAATAAATTGAGGTTCAGAGACCTTAAGTGACTTACCTAGGACCACACAGCTAAAGTAGTAAATAAGTGAGTCTAAGTGGACTGAGAATTGGCCTCCTTGAATCCAGATCTTGTCTCCATTACATATTGTTTGTGTGACCCTAGGCAAGTCACTTTAACTACTCAGTACGCTAGGCAACTCTGAACTTATGAAAAGGGATAGGGCTAGGTTGTAAAGTTGTAAAAGTGCCTCCCTGGATCGATTGAGGCGCCTTGGGAGATCCCCTATGCCAATGAAATAACATGCTCATTGACATTCCCTTTCCCTTATGACAAATCCAGTGCTCTGGCCACTAGCAAATGTAGATTATGAGAACTCTTATGTGAGACAGTGGAAGAACTAGAAAATAGAACCCAGGCCTCCAAAATCCCAGTGTCCTCTGGGTGACCTTGGGTAAATGACTGTGCCTCAGACACTCATCCATTGGCCGTTGTCCTTTATTGCCTTCCATGTCTGGAATTCTCTCTTTCCTCATCTTTACCTCCTGGCTTACCATCTTCTACAGGTAGCCTTTCCTGAGCCTCCTTAATTCCAATGCCTTCCCTCTATTGATGACCTTCAATTTATCCTGTCTAGAGCTTGTTTATATAGTTGTTTACGTCTTCCTCATTAGACTTCAAGCTCCTGAGAACAAGGGTGGTCTCTTGCCTTTGTATCCTCAGTGCATAACACAGTGCCTGGAACAAAGTAAGTGCTTCATAAATGTTTATTAACCAACTATCTACTCATCTGTCTAATGAGGGGGTTGTACCAGATGATCTCTGTGTTTTCTTCCAGCTCAGTTATCTTTTTGTAATTCATATCAGTTATTAGCTGTTGGACTACATAAGATAAATAAGCAACATCCTGCCTGGGATCCTTTGATTTAAAATTCCATACTAGGAGTCCATTTACTCAGAAGACTTAGTTTAATTTTTGGAAAATGGTTGCATAACAGGCCTATGTCTCAACAGATTTACATTTTATGTTTTTATGCATAAGTTGTTCATCATTTTAGTAGTTCATTTCCATTAAGAGATACTGAAGAGGAATAGCTACTAAGCTTATAGGCTCCATGTTCATGGAATGGCAAAAGGTGGCTCAAGTGAGGGACTGGGAGCTAGAACTTTTTCCCCAGAGCCCAGCCAACTCTGGCAAGTGTCTTTAGACCTTCCAGTACAGTGGGACAATGTGATGTCATGTTACTCATAGTACTTTAAAATTTTATAAAGTGTGTTACAATTGTTGTCTCATTTGATCCTCAAACCAACCCTGGGAGGTGAGTGCTATTATTGTCTGTTTTACAGATGAGGAAACTGAGGTAGGCAGAGGTTAAGTGACTTAACTTGGGTCACCTAGTAAGTGTCTGAGGCTCAATTTGAACTGAGGTTTTCCTGACTTCAGGGCTAGAATTCTACCTGCTGTGCAATCTTTTTTTAACTGAACACCCAGGCAGAACTTTTTGACCTTTTGGAAGAACTCAGGAATCTTGTTTCTTCAGTCCAACATCTTCACAAGATTCTGAGAGGTCCATCAGCAAGCTTCAATCATATATAGCCACTCCTCCATCTCAGAAGTGATGTGGGATGATGGAGCATGAGATTTCACAGAGCTATTAGCTGCCTGGAAGGTCTTGGAATATGAACAATTTTCATTTGAAAAAATCATTCTAAAACTTGGAAAAATTCAAAAGAATGGAAAAGGAAACGTCCAGGACTCCTTTAGTACCTCAGAGGACCTGTGATCTCATTACTCTTCCCCCAACAACAATCACAGACTATAGTAGATGAACTTCATGAGTTGGCCCTGATAGTCAGATTTACAATAATGTGCTTCATTGAACTTAGCTAGGCTGGTCCTCAGAGGACAGAAAACAGTCCATTGTCAGGTCACTGACTCATTGAGGGTTAAAGTAGTCAAGGAGCAGTCTCCAATTCCTTTTAACTTTGCAAAGCAAAGTCAAACCACAAGAATCTCATTTTTCCTAGGCATATGGAAGCCGAGCCATGCATACCCTGGATGAGGGATCACTTGTCATGGTCAGCCTTGGGGCACATACAACATACGCTATCAGGTAGGAAGAGGTTCATCATCTGACATGGCAGAGGCAAAATTTCTCAATATTGCAGGCCTTGCATAGACATACTTGTAATTAACTTCTCTGAAGCTTCACATTCTTAGAAGTTTTCAGAACCCTGAAAAAAGGTGGGGGAAAGAGGATTCATATAATAACATTGAGACAACGATGACTGCTTCTGATATTCTGGTGGATACTGAAACTGCCTTAATAAGAAAAATTGCTACTATGTTTAAGCAGCATTTATTTTTTGATTTTTTAAAGGTAAAAATTATTTAAGTCATCCCAAATTTTCTTTATTCAACCTCATAACCAGATGGGAGATGATTGATATGATGGTTATGAAATAGAATATAGTTTCCCTTTCTCCATGGGAAAGACTTGGTCCAGATGTGGAAGTGAGGGTAGGGGATGAAACTTGTCCTATTGTGATACCACTGTGACTTCAGGAAGGCATTCAGTCTGATGAACACCACTCTGGCAAGTGCTCTGAAGAAGGTGAACACTCTCCACATGAGCCCTCTCCACTGTGGGCACTGCTGGAGAGTGGACCTGATCCAGCATTGCCAGTATCTGACTTTCCATAGTCGCAACCATCTTTCAACCTAAGCAACCTTTAGAAGGAGGAGCAATACAGAAGAACGATTTATTTCTCCACATTCATTTATCCATTAATCTATTGATCCAACACCTATACATTCTATGGACTTTTATTAGGTACCTATTAGATGAAATGAATTCATTGCATTGAGAACTGGGGTAGATGCCAAGATACATGCTTATTTATTGGTCTGAATATAAACTTTCCTTTCTCCTCAGGTTTGACCTACATAAAACATAAGCATGGCTGATAATTGCTCCCTTGGTGTGATAGACTCTTCTCAAATTAAGCCCTTTCCTTCCCAGTGTATAAGCTCAATTTGCTGACTACAATGAATCATCAATTGACATTTCATTAGTAGAGAAAAAGTCTCATGAAAGATAAATGAAGATTTTACTCACATGAAAAGAACTCATTTTCATATGCATTGATCCAGTTTATACTAGATATACATTTCCCCCTCCCCATGACCTTCAAACTGATCTTATTTTAGGGTGGAGGTAGACTGTATTCATACCATTACTGCAAGGCAATGGTTCTAGCTCTCAGGTCAGCACCATGGGCTTTGCAGCTGTCACTTGTGTCAGCACCATGGCCAGCAGTTCTCTTGGTGATGTGTCTTCTGCTCAAACCCATGTGACACTGAGTTAGAAAGTTCTGATGAAAGCTGATGACTATCTTGGGGGTATACCTTCACCTCTAGAATGGGTAAGACAGTGGAACAGGGGAGGAGGGTTGGGAAATTGGAGCAAGTCAAGAAGTACACAGACTTGGCTATAGAGTGGCAAATTATGTTCTCAGGCACAGAAGGGGAAGGGCCATTACCATGTGGATGGGGCAGCTTCTAAAGCAAGTCAAAGGCAATCCAAAGGAGTGGATGGAGGGAGTTCTATTTCAGAAGCTGTGGCTGACAGGCTACTTTCCAGAGCTGATCTGCCAAACTAAATGTAACACATCAACTCTGATGAGGCGACAAGCCACAACTTGACAGAGCCAGCAGCAGAAGGAACAGAGAACTTTTAAATACCAAAGCTATAAGTGACTGAAGAAGGTTGTAAATAGCTAAAAATATGGAACCTTTGAAACTTAAAAGGTAACAGAGGGAGTCAAGTTTTAAAGAATTATGGGATATTAGAGCTGGAAGGAAACTTAGAGAATATGAAGTCTTACCCTTTTGTTTTATATATCTGGAACAACCTGAGGTCCAGGGAAGGAAAACGTCTTGTCTGTGTTCACATGACATATTAGTAGAAGAGCTGGATCTGGAACTCAGGAGTCACCTTTAATCTAGTGCTCCTTCACCATATTGTTTCATGAACTTGTTAAATTTAAAGGAATTATAACTGAACCAGGTATATAGAGAGCATAGATATTATATTCTTTTGGATCTTTCTTTAAATAGTATATTGTCTTTTGGAGTATAGGTAGATCCATAGTATTTAATTTATATAAATCCTTTCAATAAAGTTCTATTTCTTTAACAATGCCATCTTTGATTGCTCAACTGATTGCATCTAAGATTCATGAAGATTCAATTTCTTCCCTAATCAATAAGCAACAGTACCTTCTTACAAACCACAGCGAGAAACTTTACAGGGATCAATCAGTCCCTTAGAGGGCACAATTAAATAATGCTATACTAAATAAAGAGATTCTTCAAGTATTAGTATATTAAATGACTAATTGCTAGAGGCTAAATAATAGATGCCTCTTATCTTTTGCATCCTGCCCAGATCCTGGCTTCTACTAGGGGAGAAAATCAGGGAAGTAGTATCTGGGACTAGTAAATGGAAATGTTTTTCAGGAAGCTGGAAAGGGAAGTTCAGAGTAGGTCAGCTGAGGGAGAGTGCTTGAAGAATCAGGCCAAGAGACTCTGGACCAAGAATAGTTTGGACCAGGAGATGCTAAACTGAGTTATCCAGACTTTAGATAGACTAAAACCCAGATTCTTTATTTTGGTATTTAATACTCTCCATAGCCTGTGCCCAATCAACCTCTATAGAGGAAGAGTATTGAGAGAGAAAATGAAACTTAATAGGGATCATTCTAAGGATACATTCTTAAATTTAAATATATCAAATAAACAAGTATAGACTTAGAGAAACACAGATGACAATTTATGTTCAAAAATAGACCTGGTTTTTTTATACTCTACAAAAAAGTTCAATATGAGCCAGCATTGTGATATGGCAGCCAACAAAATTCAAATAACTTTTTTGGGGAGTCCAATTGTGATTTCATTGATGAAGAGCTCTCTCAGTACGGAAATGTCCTCCTCTGATCTTACGCGATTTGTAATCTTAGTGAATTGCCCAGAGACATCAAAAGATTAAATGCCTTACTTATGATCACAAAGCTAATATATTGAGAACCAGTTCTCTGTTCAGTGTAACAGATTGACTCTCCTCTCTGTTCGGTCTTAGGTTACATTAAAAGAAGCATAGTGTCCACAAAGAGGGAGGTGAAAACACTGCAGATGTGGTTTGGTTAGAGCAGAATAATGAGGGATTGTGTTCATTTCTAGGTTCTTCATTTCAGGAAGGAATGGAGAATGGAGAATGTCTGGAGGAACATAGTCAGAATGGTGAGGGGATTAAAAACTATGCAATACCATGAATAGTTGAAAGAACTGGGGATACTTAGTGGGAAAAGAGAAAATTTGGGGTGGGGGAAATAGTAACCATCTTCAAATACTTTCATGGGGAAGGGCTTTCATGTGAAAAATGATAGGATAAGGCATGATTGCAAGTTGTAAAGAGGCAGATTCAGTTTAATATAAACAAAAACTTCACAACAATTACATTTTCCAGCAATAGAATGAGTTAATTTGTGAGAGAATAAGTTCTCTCCCAGAAAATGTATTGATGAAGTGATATTGTAGGTGGGATTTATGCTAGACTCTGAAGTCCCTTCGAACAATACAAAATAATATGAATAACTGACATCTATCCAGCACTTGGAAGTGTAAAACCCCTTACGGACATGATCTTATTTGGACCTCTTAACAATCCTATGAGGCACATGTGACAAGTATTTAGTGTCACTATTTTATATATCAGGCAGCTCAGGGGGATTGAGAGAATTTCCCATTGTCACTCAGTAAGAATAAGAGGTGAGATCTGAATCCAAATTTTTCTGATTCAGAAAATCCATCACTCTACTCAATCATGATGCTTTTCCATCTGCTCTTTCTGTTTCTGTGATTTGTTTACATAAGAATCATAGACGTAGTACCATTGTGTTTCCACAGAGCTGAGAGAGGCCTTAGAGGTCATCCAACAAACTTGTACTTTTGTGAATAGGAATTCTCTCTATATCATTTCTGATATGTATTCATACAGATTCTGCTTGGATATCTCCAGTCAGGAGGAAACTACTTGTATTTCTAGGCATTTATTCCATTGGAAAACTCTAATTATTAGGAGTTCTCCCTAGATACTGGGCCTTAGTTTCCTCTTTTATAACTTCTTCCTCTTGCTCCTAATCTTGCTCTCCAGAGCCAAGAAAAATGAGTTTAAATTGTTCTACATTATAACCCTTTGGGAACTTGAAAGTAGTTGTTGTGTACTTCTTAATCTTCTATTCTCCTGGATAAACAGCCATGGTTTCCCCCAACCAATACTGCTAAAGAAATTTCCAATCCCTTCAGTACTCTGTTTATCTTCAAATTAATCAGTATTAATAAATACCACCCTTCAAATGTGGTCTGATCTTGTCATATGACTGTATGAGCATCACTTCTATTGTTTTAAACTTCCTACTAAGCTACAGAAGACTTAGCATGATTTTCCTCTAAGGAGTATTTACATTTTAAAAAAGGGATTTTGAAGACATTAAAGCCTTGAACCTGGGGTAGATTTCAGGAATTCCCATGATCCATAGGGGGAACCCAGGCTTTATTCCAAATTCCTCCTATTCCTCATTTCTTATGATGCTGCAATATTCTTTTATATTCATATGTCAAAAATGGCAGATTTTTCTAAACAGAGTAAAGAGTATTTTTAGGCATGTGTGTGGGCACCCCGCTAGTTTCCCTCAGGCCACTTTATGGAGGAAGTTACCAACTTTGTCTATGAGTAGAGCCAGCCCTGGCTCTTCTACAAATGAACCGAAGGGTGTTTAGGTTAAATCACTCCCCAGGAAATTGGAAAACAAGTTCTTGGAAACATTGAGAGAAGCCAGCAAGGAGGGGGTGAAGAAGAGGGGAAAGTATGTTGTTTTAAAAGGAGGAAGAGGAGTAGGGGATGCTTTCATTTAGTCTATGATGACAAGATAAGCAATTAATAGGTTTATGCTGTACTGAGGAATGTTTTGATAACAACACTTGATAAACTCCCTTACCAGATGATGCTCTGGACAAAGAAGGCTCTTTACATCTCTCTCCATCAATTTTCATGGCACTGATTGTGAGAGGCTTTGGAATGGGGGTGGAGGTACAAGGTTCCCTGTGATGACAAGGGAACATTATTTTATGAGATTTAGGAGGTCTGTTTTAACTAGGGAAGTCTAGAATTCAAGCAGAGATAGCTACTAGAAAGGAAATATGTTAATTACCTTGGGCTCCTAGAATTCAATAGGAATGTTGTTATCCTTTCTCTTGGTTTTCACACTGTGACACCAGGAAATGGGAAATTTCCAATGCTACCAGCTAAGAATCCATAATCTACTAAGCTTAATTGGCCACACAAAGAGGTGACCAGGTCACTGATTCCCCTCACCTTGAGATCTGCCAGAGGAAAGGGATGAGGAAAATGAAAGGTATGTTCTACAGCAGAACTCTACAGCTTCTCTTAGAATGCTTTGGTTCTCATTCCAGCTTCTGTTCTCAAATGAAAATAAGCTTATATGGGCATACTCTCTAGAAGAGAGAGTAAGGGGGTTGTGAGAGTCAAATACTCATGCTCACATGTCTGACAACTCCATGAAATACATATGATGCAGTGGTAAGGAGACTGAATTTGCTCTCAGGAAACCAATGACAGAATCCTGCCTCTGCTTCTTACTCCCCAGTTTAACACTTTATTTCTATGTGCATTGGTTTCTCCATCTTTAAAATTAGGAGGCTGAACTATCTGAGTTCTGAGGTTTCTGCCAGTTCTGAATATTCAGTTGTCACTCTTCCGGAACTTAGTTGTTCTCCAACAGATATCTACTCATGGGGATCTCTGTTGATAAGTATTATTCCTCTCTCTCCATACTTTTCACCCTGACTTGCCTTTCCACCCCTTCCCCCCAAGGTCACAGCAACTACAATGAATGAATGGATTTTCTGGCCTCCTTTTGTTTATAGTGACCAAATACAGTGATTATGACCTGACCATGCAGACTGAAAATAACACTAATTTTTGTGTCAGAAGACCAGAATTTTAATCCAGTCTGTGCTAAGAACTATATGCCTTATGGCATATTGTTTAGTCTTTCTGAACCTGTTTCTTCACCTGTAAAATGAGGGGATTGTGTGAGATGAGTTTTTAAGATAGACAGATAAAGCCCTTGAGCTCTAAATATATGCCAGTTGTTGTTCGGTCATGTCTAACTCTTCATGATCCCATCTGAGATTTTCTTGTCAAAGATACTACAGTGGTTTGCCATTTTTTCTGCAGTTCATTTTACAGATGAGGAAACTAAGGCAAACAGGGTTACGTGACTTGCCTAGGGTCACATAGCTAGTAAATGTCTGAAGCCGGATTTGAACTCAGGAAGGGGAGTCTTCCTAACTCCAGGTCCTTTACTATATCCACTGTGCCACCTCACTGTCCATAATGTGGTGCTAAACACTGAGTATACAAATATAAGTAAAAAGAAACCTCAAGGATCTTCTTACATTATGTGGGACAACACACACAGGAGCACTTGAAGGAGGGGGAAGAGAGGGGCAAGGAAAGGAGCTGTAGTTTGGAGAAATTCCAAGTGAGAGTGCAGTGAAGCATGGCTGAGATGCTTTCTAAAATGGTGGTCTGAGGGAGAGAGTCGCCAATGAGGAGCAAGGTGGGTGATCTGTCCTGGAGCTTTAAGATCCCTTCTAGTTCCAAATCCTGTAAGTGGGTTCCTGGCTCATCAGCTTCTGGGAATAAGGGCATGCTTGTTAGCCTCTGTCTCTCTTCCTTAACTTATTCTAGACCTCTCTTACTTCCCCCCCCCTTTCCTGTCTAACTTGGATTTCCCATCAGATTTTAGGATGACAGAGTTAAAAATGATTTTCTCCTCTCCCTGCCTTCATCCCTGATCATTCCATTTCATAACCTCTCAGAGTCTCCCACTCACCCACCCCCAACTTCCTTGAGCCCCCACACACTCCTGCATGAGGGTAATTTGAACCTGTATTGTTGGAGAGTTCCATCTGTGTTTACAGAGAAAAAGACAAGCTGCAAGAAACAGGATTGGATTTGTTATTCTTAAGTCAAACCAGCTGTGAGCTCTCCATCCTTCCCAAATGTTGGCTATCACTACTCGTTGGAGCCACTTCTCTTCGTAGGGGGCTGCTCTCTTTTCATTTTCACCAGCCACCCCTGGATCCCATTATTCCTACCAACTGTTCCTTCACAAGGTGTTAGTTTGTCGGTCTAGGCTCATCCATAAATACATTAGGCTATCAGAACTGGAAGCTACTTTAGAGGTAATCAGTTCCAGAGTCTCACAACTGGGAAAGGCCACCTAGTCCATCCCATACCTGGATCAGAATCCCTTCCTCAGCATCTCCAAGAAGTGTTTATCTAGCCTCAACTTGAAGACTCCCAGCAATAAGGAAAACATCCCCTTATGAAGCAGTTTATACTGCTTTTAGACTTCCCTGTAAGATATTTTTCCTTGGACAGAGACAAGATTTCCATCCCTCTAACAGTATTACACACACACACACACACACACACACACACACACACACACACACACGCATACATGTATATATATCTTTTACATTCTGGCCCTAAGAAGAGTGAGTCTAATTCCTCTTCTGTAGGATAGCCCATCGATTGCTTGAAAACTGTTTTTGTGTCCCTAAGTCTTTTATCCAGGCTGGATATCCTAGTTTCTTTAAGCAATCACTCTTCAGTGTGATCACTCTTTGGCATGACATCAAGTCCTCTCATCATCCTGTATCCCTTTTCTGGATACTCTCAAGCTTATCGATGTCCTTCCTGAAATGTGGTGTCCAGAACTGGACTTAATACTCCAGATGTACTCTGATGAAGGCAGGACTTTGCTCATTCTGGACACTTATGGTTTTAATGCAGTCTAAGATCTCATTAGTTTTTTTGGTTGTCATAGGACACTTGTTGACTCAAATTGTGCTAGCAGTCCCTTAAATTTCTTAGATCTTTAAAATGTTTTATTGATTTTCTTTTATTTTTACATTAATATCATTTCATAATGACTGCCCTGCTATAATTCTCCTTTGTAATACTTAAGTACAATTAAGAAAAAAATGTCATAATGGCTTTTTCTGAAAATACATGAAATTTTATGCCTGTAGTCCACCATCTCCTTGCCTTGAAGAGGGAGGCATGCTTCACCATTGGGCCTCTGAAGTCACTATTGGTCAATACATTGGTCAGAGTTCTGAAATCTTTAAGCATTGTCTTATGTTGACCACAACACTGCAGTCATCGTGTAAGCTGTTGTCTTGGATCTCCTTGATTCACTCTATATCAGTTTATATAAATCCCAAGTTCCTCAGAATTACTCATACTGGTGATAAATTTTGGCACAATGTCATCCTATTACATTAATATCATACAATTTTTTCAACCATTTCCCGTTTGATGGGTATGGCTTTCCTTCTAGTTCTTTTTTCTTTGCTCCTACAAAAATACTGCTATCATATTTTTTTCCCCCAGGTATGGGAACTTTTTTTCTTTCTTTGACCTTCTTGGGGATATATGCCTATTAGTATTACTGGGTTAAAAGATTGGTACAGTTTTAGTCTAGTTCCAAATTATTTTCCAGAAAGGTTGGATCAGAATGTGTTAGCACCCCTGACTTCCCCATATCCTTTCACTCTTTATCATTTCCATCTTTTTGGTCATCTTTGACAATCTTCTATGATTGTGAGATAAAACCTGAGTGGTTTAAAATTTTTATCTCTCCTACTATTAGTGAGACAGAATATTCTTTTGTATTTTGATAGCTTGCATTTCTTCTTTTGAAAACAGTTAATACCTTTTGAGCACTTGCATATTAGAAAATGTCTCTTATTTTAATTATTACCAATTTCTTGTTTATGTTGCCTATAAGAATTTTATTATAGATACTTGCTTTGCATAATTTCCCAACTACTTGCTTTTCCTATTTTACCTGCAAAATATTTTCATTTTTATGTAATTAAAATTTTTTCATTTCACCTTTTATAATCATCCCTATCCCTTGATTTAAGAATTAAGAATTTTCCCTTAGCCATAATTAAGCAAGGTATCTCCTTTCATTATTCTGGTTTTTTTAAATGATGTAACTTTTTATGCTAAGACTATATATCCATTTGAGTTTATTGTGGAATATGGTAGAAGATGTTGGTCTAAATCCAATATTTTCCAAATTGTTCTGTTTTCCTAGCAGTTCTTGTGAAATAATGAGTCTTTGCTCTCGTATTTGTTATTCTTGGGATTATGAAAAATGAGGCTACTCTATTGCTTGTTTTGCATCTTGCTTATCTGGTTTATTTTGTTGTTGAACTTTTCTCTTTTTTAGCCACAATCAAATCGTTTTGATGCTCATTGTTTTATAGCATAGTAAGATTTGGTAATGTTGATTCCATTCATTCTGGCTTTTTTCATTATTCCTCTTAAGATTTTTTTACCTTTTGGTCTTCCAGACAAATTTTAAAATGATTTTGTCTGGTTCTTTAAAATAAGTGTTTGATAGTTTGATTGCTATGTCAATAAATATACAAATTAATTTAGGTTATATCTTTATTTTTATTATATTGTCAAGGTCTAGTACTAAACTATAAATGTTCCTCTAATTATTTGTCTTCTTTCACTTCTGTAAAAATCATTTTATAATTATATTCATATAATCCTGAATCGCTGCAACTTCCAGATATTTTATGCATTTTTACAGTTATTCTGAATGGAATTTCTTTTTCTGTCTAATCCTGCTGAGTTTTTCACTGTATAAAGCCTAGTCAATTTTATGGGTTTATTTTAAATTTTTGTTACTTTACAGGTTATTAATTTTTCATTGACTCTCTACTATCTGTATTTCATTAAATCTCAGTGATTTAAGTAGATCATACAATTAGCAAATAGAAATAGTTTTGCCTTTTCCTTGCACATTTCTTCAATTTCTTTTTCCTTTGAAATCTGTTTTCCAGATCCATTACTTGACAAAAACAACTCCTTCCATTATCTCTAAATTCCTAAATCCAAGACCATTTATTCATTCTGTATCTTGTTCCATTTCAGAACCAGCAGAAGAGTGTTTCTCTCTGTTCAATACTGAGAAAATGGAAACAACTCCCAAGTTAAACTAAACAGACTGAACTTTGGGTGATTTTTTTTTAAAAGAGAACCATCCTTACATTCCTGGTTTCTATGTCCATTTAATGATGTCCAGAAATAATGGCAACATTGGTGAATGGTAGTCCTACAGATACAAGTAATGCTGTGCCTATAAATGGTCCCTTAATGGCTGCTTGTTGAACTGAATTGAGGAGTAGGTTTAGAGGGAAAAGGAACAAACTCAGTTTTGTATTTCATTAAGTTTGAGGTGCTGGTGGCTCACTCAGGCAGAGATATCCTGAAGGCAATGGAAAGCAGCTCAGAAGAGAAGCCAGGGCTAGAGACTGAAGTTTTGGAGTCACTAGTACAGAGGTGGTAGCTGAAGCTATGAGAACAAACACAATTGCCAAAGGAGAAATGATAGTGCGAAAAAGATGAGAGCCAAAGACAGACCCACATTAGGAATATCTAAATTATTGTTCTGGAAGGAGATGAACTACAAAATGAAGGTTTAAAATGCCACTGGTAATCATGGAGAGTGCCATTTTTCTAGAGCAATGCAGACAGGAACCCAATCGAAAGGGTTTGAGGAGAAAGTAGAAGAAGAAACATCTAGGTTAGTCAATTTATTCCCAGGAAGTTTAGTAGTGAAATGGCAGAGGGATGGGAGAGTCAAAGAAAGAGATTATAGGATTAAAGAACTGAACATATGTGTAGGCAGATGTGAGGGAGTCTTTAGAGAGGGAGAGTGGAAGATGTATATACATGAAATGGAATTATGGCTAGAGACCAGTCTTAGAAGAGACAGAAAAGAATGGGATGAAACATGCAGACAGTGAAGACTTGGCCTTAATGAGTTATGTCCAAAGGGAAGGAATACAGAGGAGAGAATGAGTGATGAAGTGAAGAGGTTGAGAGGGTGGTGGGTAAATGTTGGGAGCTCACAGAGGCGAATAGCCTCCTGCTTTCCTGAGAAGACTGAAGTCAAGTCATCTGCTGTAAGTGCGGGGGTAGAAGTACAGCTGGGGTCTTGAGAGAGAGGAAAGGGTCTGGAATGTTTTCTAAAGTCACTGTAGGGAGTGAGATAGGGAGTTGATAAAAACAGAACTTAGGGCAGAGGAAGGTCAGATCTCTGGATCCTGGCTCTAGCTAAACAGGGCTATACAAACAACTGAATCACAAATGAACTTTTGGAACCCAGGCCGTTCATAAGTTGGATACTGTCTGTATTTTGTTTTCAGACATGAATTAATCACATATTTAGGCTATTCCATGTTGATGTCTCAGCTAAAGTAGTATCAGCCTTCTCATTCATTTTGTTGAACAATTTTTTCCAGTGGCAAGTGGGAGCGGGTGGTGGAGGTGGGAAGCAGATGGAAAACACTTGAGCAGTCCTGCCCTATGCCACTCACAAACATGGTGGATTGAACAGGGAGTAATATTAGTCTTCTCAGAAATGCTTCACTTTGGTTTCCAGTGACTTCAAGTGGTTGGAAATAGGTTTCTTATTTCCACAGTGTTCCAAGGTTTACATAGCACTTGATTCATCACAGCACTGTGAAGGAGGCAGTGCAAATATCATTATTCCTATTGTACATAGGAGGAGACTAAGGATTAGGGAAGCTAAGTGATTTGCCCAAGGTCACGCAGCTAATGCATGTCATAGCTAGGGACTTGAACATCAGCCTTCTGATTCCAGATCTATGGTGCTTTCTGATATTCTATCTATCTCTAGACCATCTGGTCTATTCACCCGAAGCCATGAATTCTTCCATTTCTTATACTTTTCCATGCTAATTCACAAAGATGTATTGAGTTTCTAATATGTGGAAAAGGGTAATTAGGAGGGACAGTGAACAGAGTGCCTGAGCCAGGAGTCAAGAAGATTCCTCTTTCTAATGTCAAATCTGGTCTCAAACATTTAATACTGTGTAACCCTGAAAAAATCACTTAACCCTGTTTACCTCAGTTCCTCATCTCTAAAAATGATCTGGAGAAGGAAATGGTAAACCACTCCAGAATCTTTGCCAAGAAAGTCCCAAATGGAGTCATGAAGAACTGGACATGACTGAAACATCCAAGTAACAGCAATATGTGGGAGCAACTTAAATGGGACTGATACCAAGACTCCAATGAAATGTCCCTGGACTTCATGTTAAATATGCCTGATGGCAGATGTGTGCACTCAGAAAAAGCTATGCCTACTGTACACATAGCTGGCATAGCAAACCAGATGAATCTGAGGGTAAGGGGGCCACCTCACAGGTAGTACCGCTGAAACATGTGCATGCTCATTATTTGTCACCCTATCCCAGATGATCAGCTCAAACCCAACTCATGGACTTTTGATACTATTGATCTCATTTTGGTCACCTTTTTTACTCTGACTTAGGGAGGTGACTTCAGAATGAGAACTCTGTGCACATACCTAGGGATGTTCATATGGGACTGAATGAAGAGGGAAAGATTTCTTTCATTGTCTGGAATCCATCCCTCCACAGATCTACTGTATGAGTTTGCCTAGCTTCGTCTAGGTTGATGGTACATAAGGGCTTGGCATGAAGGAAATGAGTTATGTTTTGAGTTTCTTTGACAAACAAGGATACTTGAGCATGGTCACTACTTGAAGGAAACACAATAAGGAAGACAAAGCAACTGAATTTTTGATAGTGGCAACTGCAAGCAACAGTAATTAGGTCATAGGATCAGGGGTCCAGAGTTGGAAAGGACCTCCAAGGCCATCTAGTCCTCCCAATCTATTTATAAATAAAGAAACTGAGACCCAATAACTTTATCTTCTTTCATATTCAGGACCCCCAGTTTATGTTTGTTGGAAAAATAGTCAGTTTGGGCAAATCTTGTGGTTGATGACTGTCCTCTCCAAGAACCCTTGAGTAGCTGCTAGGGACTTCTCCCCTGTTGTCATTCAGCTCTAGCCTAAATTATATTATATCTCTAGACACAATAGGGCCTCTTCACCTACGGTCCATGAACTTGTTTTTAAGATAGATTGATGATTGTATTCAATATAATTGATTTCTTTTTTTAATCCTATGTACTTTATTTTATGTTTTTAAAACATCATTTAAAGAAAGTGTCCATAACTTCACTATACAGTCAAAGGGGTCCATGACCATATAGAAGGTTAAGTATCCCTAATGTAGCTAAATACTTGTTTCTAAAAGATCAGGAAAGAACATGTACAAAAGAGGCAACTTGAGGCTGATAGGTGGCACAATGAATAGAGCACTGGCCCTGGAGTCAGAAGGACCTGAGTTCAAATCCTGCTTTAGACACTTGACATTTACTATCTGTGTAACCTTGGGCCAGTCACTTAACCCTAATTGTCTTGCCTTCCCCCCTCCAAAAAAAGAGGCAGCTACAACTCATGCTCAGGCTTGCTTTGGAGGACATGTGTTTAGACACCTTGTGTTCATGGCCACATGGAGGGCAGGGTAGGGGTCAGGACAAGCCATGCATTCCTACACCCCTCCTCTTGGGAAGTAGCTAGAAAAAGTCTTGACATGATTCATAGCCATACAGGAAGAGAGAGCTGAGGGGAAGGGATCACTTCCTCTAAACATCCATTTAAGCATCCATTGGCCCAAAGCCAATAAGGAGACTCTTTGTTACCTTAAAGTGCAAACCCTTTACCTCTGAGTCACAAATGATCAGCAGGATACCCCAAAGCTCATGTGTAGTTGACTAAAACCAGGAATGGTAGCTCAGAGCATGCTCCATAGAATGGCCTTTATTCCACAAAGGACAATGATGGGTATGGTAGACGAGAGCAAACCATACCACCTAACAAAGAATTATAAAAGAAAAACAGAGTAAAAGATTCATCAAAGAGATATATGATTGAAAAAGAAGATCCATTAGTTTATGAGATAATCTATGTGTTCCATTGTTATCCTCACAATATCCAAAGAACTCAAGAAATGTCCCCCAAACACTATTTGTGTTCCCTGTAATGTGTGTTCGTCCTTCATTGCTGAAGAAGACCATGCCATCAGAGAAATGATGACATGACTTGCACTTGACTTTGTTTTGAGTGAGGGAGGGCTGTACGGGTCACCAACCTCCCTTCTCCTCCAGAGCCTTCTGAATCCAGTGACCAGATAGTCATCAGAATGACGGAAGATGACCCAGAATGAGGCAATTGGGGTTAAGTGATTTGCCCAAGGTCACCCAGCTAGTGAGTGTCAAGTGTCTGAGGTAAGATCTGAACTCAGGTCCTCCTGACTCCTGCTGTATTCACTGCACCACCTAGCTTCCCCATTTCCTGTGGTGACCATATGGGAAAACACGGACAAGGACCACAGAGTATAGAGAGGCATGGATGGGTTGTGGCTTGCATTATTAGTGGGAATATTCACATTTATGAGATTATAGATCCATTTCAAAGAAGATAAAAGACCTACACAGAAAACAATAAAGCTCTAAACTGGGTTGCTCTCGGTGTGATGAAAGTGTAAAGAAACCTAGTGTGGTGTAGAGTTATTGAAAAGAGCTTTGTGAAAGAGACTCGGCCTGGAATTTGAAGGATAGGTAAGACTTGGATGGGTGTAGAGGAAAAATGGAGGCATTCCATGTCAGGGGAACACCAATAAGGAAGGAAACAAGCATTTATATAATATCTACTATGTGCCTAGGAGAGTGCTAAGAACTTTACAAGTGTTCTCTCTCATTTGGTCCTCACAACAACTCTGGAAGGTAGATGCTATTGTTGTCATCCCCATTATATAGTTGAGGAAACTGAGGCAGACAGCAGCTAAGTGACTTTCCAAGGATCACTCAGGTAGTAAGTGTATGAGCTTGGATTAGAACTCAAGCCCAACACTCTCTATCTACTGTACTACCTAACTGTCATTCTAGTATGAGCAAAGGTGTAGAGGTTGTTATAATTATAGTAATTATGTATATAGAATGGAGATTAACCTCTAGTACTTAATAGCATATTCATTTAGCTAGTAAACTTAAGATGATGTGTAATTCTTTCAGGAGCACAGGGAAATTTTTTGTTTTGTTCCTGGAAGCCCTAAAATTCCAGTTTTGTGCTAGGAAACAGGACATTTGCGTTCCTTTTCAAGGCTGGGCCATAGAGTTTGATCCAACATTGAGGTCCTCCTGCTATGTGTGGCTTTTCCCAGAAACCAAAAGTTGGATCATCAAAGGCTACTCCAAATTCCAGCTTCGGGATGCTGATCCCCAATCCCTGCAGCTCCCTAGGGATTGGAAAGGAGATGGGCAACCCTAGGACAAAGATTCATTGGGGACCACCTAGCACTGCTCATATCCCAGAAGACAAATTGACTTTACAGGCATAGCAGAGATCCTGAGATATGCCTGTGAAGCCAATTTGTTCGGTTTTATAGGCCTAAAAGACTCTAAGCCAAGGCTCTATGTATGGTTTGAATTAGGTCTGTAGAGAGACTCCCTGGCAAGCAAAAGGTTCAGACTTCTCTTCTGCTAACTTTCAATCAGCCACAATCATCTAGAGCTTCAGTACAGATTTAGAACAATACAATGCATTTCTCCCATGAAGTTCCTTCCTTCTCTCTGTCTCTGTCTTGTCTTTGCCTCTGTCTCTTTCTCTCTCTGACTTCTGTTTCTCTGCATCTGTCTTGTCTCCATCTCTCTCTGTCTGGTCTCTCTGTATCTGTCTCTATCTTATTTATGTCGACCTTGGTTCTGTCTGTCTTATCTCTATCTCTCTGTCTTCTCTCTGTCTTTCTTTTTCTCTTCTTCCATTTCTGTCTGTCTATATTTCTTTTTAACAGTAGAAGGGGAAATGCAGGGAAGGAGCAGGATCACATATGGCCCTCTCTCTTCCAAGCCCATCCTCCTGCAGAAATTTAAGGAGGACATAACATAAAGGATGTGTTAGTTGTACTGGGGTATGTATTATAATGGTGTGTGTATATGTATGCATGGGTATCTTTCATCTGATGCTCCAGGATATTCTATGATGTTTTCAGCAGTGCCAGACACATCTGACTCCAGATGTGAGGCAAACAGAAGGAAAATGACCTAAGATGACAAAGGATGAGAAAGTGAGGTATAGGGAGGGAGTTCTGGAAGTGGGGGAAACAGTTTGCCTCCTCTGGAAAGGGCTTTTCTCCCCTTGAAATTGACATCTGTAATATTTTGCCTAGAAAACAAATATACTTCCCTTTTCTCCCTATTTCTCTTCTCTTTCAAATGGCTTAAATGCTCATTCCCTCTGCTTCCACACTCCCCCAGTACTTGGCACTCAGAGTAGATCTCTCTTTCCATGACCTTTCTTATTTCTTTTGCTAGGCAGCTAAGCCATTTCTGAGTTATGGAGAGGGAATGTGTTATAAGCCTAGATGAACTCAGTCAGAATAAACTAGGAAAGTCCTGTGTTGGACTTCATGACCTCTGGAGTTCTCTTCTAGCTCTAAATCTATGACTTCACTTCAGGTTTATAGTCTACAAGGGGCCTGAGAGATCACCTAGTCTGACCCACTCATTTTGAGATGAGAATCCTGAGAAGTGAAATAATTTGCTCAAGGTAACACAGGTAGTAAGTATTAGAGTCAGGATTTGGACCTAAGTCTCCTGCCTCTGAGTCTATACCCAAGGGGATTGACCTCTTTTGTAAAATTGGTGGTTGTTCAGTTGTGCCTGACTCCTTGTGACTCCATTTGGGGTTTTCTTGGCAAAGACACTGGAGTAGCTTGAGATTTCTTTCTCCATGTCATTTTACAATGAAGGACTGAGTCAAATAGGGGTAAGTGACTTGCCCAGGGTCACATAGCTACTATGAATTTGAGGCCAGATTTGAACTCATAAAGATGAGTTTTCCTGATTCCAAGCCTAGTGCTCTATTCACTGCGCCACCTACTGCCCATAAAATTGGTACAATGACACTTTTATTGTCTATCTCATAAAGCTATGTGTGGGGACCAATACTGACCAATTTTTTCCCCCCATTCTTGCCCTTTCTACACAGATTAGACTAGATTTTCCCTAAAACGCCAAAAAGTAGGCGCTTGATAGAGTGTGGAATGCTTCCCTAGATTGTAGCTTCCTGGTAGCCTTGGGCTGTACTGACCCAGCTTCCTGGTCACTTGAGGGCATAGAAAGGCCCACCCACACCAGTCTGGCATCCTTCAGGCTTGGTAGATTTCCCAGCACTACTCAAGTCATCGCACTCTGCCCGGTTTACCAGACCCATTTCCATATGGACATGAGGGGGAGGTGTGTATTTCTACTGAAGCTAGGTGCCAGTTGTACCTCTTTGTATTGGGAATAAGGAAATTTCTCTCTTATTTTTACGTTCAGGGGTCTATTTTGTCCCAGCACCAAACCTGTCACAGTCAGACTTACCCCCAACAGGTTGTCCGTTTCAAACAAGATAATATATATAGAGTGGTATATAAAAGTCACCTATTACTATTATTAGGTGCATGAATTAAACGTGTAGAGAACTGGGCTAGTCACAGGAATCACGGAGAGGACGCTTATACTTCGGCTCAGAGTTGGCCTTTCACAGAATCTCAGGGTTGGAAAGGACTTCAGAGATGACAAATTCCCACCTTCACACACCTGGACAAGAATACCTTCTACAACGACAAATCATACTGTTGCTCAGAGATCAAGCAGGTCATAGCCCTGAGATAATGCACTCCTGATTAGCTCTCATTTTTAAGATGCATTACTTTGTATCAAATCTAATTCACCTTTTTGATACTTTCATTCTTTGTTCCTAGTTTTGTCCTCTATAGCCAAGCAAGACCTGATCCCTCTTTTAGATGTCAGTTTATAAATGCTTTTTTTCTCTCTTTTTTTAAAAGTTTGATATATTTTGTTTTTATAGTATCCTAGTTTCCAAATGTATACCTTCCCCTCTCCTCTCCAGAAAACACTCTTTGTAACAAAGAATAAAAATAGAGAAAAGAAAAAATGAAATTCAGCAAAACTGACCAATATATCAATTCAGTCTGACAATATGTACAGTATTCCATCCACATAGTCTCCCATCTCTGAAAAGAAAGGAGGGAGGTACATTTACTAACATATTCTTCAGGCCCAGACTTAGTAACTGTAGTCACACAATATTCAGTTTCATTCTTTTTGTTCCTTCTATTTATATTTCCTGAGTCATTTCATACAAAATTTCTGATGGTTCTTAGAATTCTTCTCATTTATGATTTTAATGGCATAATATTATTCCATTACATTTATCATGATTTATTGAGCCATTTCCTAATTAATGGGTATCTACCTACTTTGTTTTGAGTTCTTTGCTGCTATAAAAAATACTGCCTAAGTATTTGGAAGCTTTTGGTCCTTGACTTCCTTGGGGTATATGCCTATCATTGGGATTTCAGAGTCAGTTTTTCAGTCATTTTCAGTCATGTCTGATTCTTCGTGATCCCATTCGGGGTTTTCTTGGCAGAGATACTGGAGTGGTTTGCCATTTTTTTCTCCAGCTTATTTTACAGATGAGAAAACTGAGGCAAAAAGGGTTAAGTGACTTACCCAGAGTCACACAGTAGTAAGTGTCTGAGACCAGACTTGAAAATAGGAAGATGAGTCGTTCTGACTCCAGGATCAACACTCTATCCACTGAGCCCCCTAGCTGCCCCTTTCAGAGTCAGAGTATGTAAATTAGTAACTTTCTTAGTATAATTCTAAACTATTTTCCAGAATGATTGGATCAATTTATAGCTCCATCAGCAAGGTATTTGTGCATCTATTCCGCAGAACCTCCAGAACTGACTGCTCTATCTTTTGTCATCTTTAATAGTTTCCTGGTTGTGAGGAGAAGCCTCAGAGCTGTTTTAATTTGCATTCATCTTAATGCTTATTGGTTGTTTGGAAGAATCTTTCATATGGTTGTTATTATTCTAAATTCTTCTTTTTTGCTCATGTCCTTTAACTATTCGTTGGGGAGGGATTTTGGTATTAAATCTTTGTGTTAGTTACTTATATGTCACTTATAGCAAACCTTTATCAGAGATATCCAAAACAAAGGTTTCTCTCCAACTTTCTCCTGCCCCCATCAACAGTTCCTCTTCTTACTGAAGTTGTGTTAATTTTATTCGAAAGCTTTTTAATGTCATCTCGTTAGTATTGCATATTTCATTATTATCCCTGTTTGGTTAAGAATTCTAAAGTACTTGATTTGACTTGCTTCAAATTTTTTTTATGGGTCATATATCCATTTTGAGCTTATTATAGTATATGGTACAAGATATTGGTCTGTATCTAATTTCTGCCAAACTGTTTTCCAATTTTTCCTAGCAGTTTTTGTTAAACAGGGGGATATTCCCAAGTAATTTATAATCTTGGGCTTTTTGAATGCTGGATTATTAAATTCAGTTCTTACTGATTTGTCTCCAGGTAGTCTTACTTATTGATGTACTTTAAAAATTTTAAACCAGCACAAAATAGTTTTGATTGTTACTTTTTCGTAGAAAAATCAAGGTGTAGAACTACTCTACCCCATTCATTCCTACTTTAAAAAACAATATATCTCTTGAGATCCTAGATCTTTTGTCCTTCCAAATGAATTTTGTTACTATGTTGTTCAGTTCTACAAATTATCCTTTTGATAATTGCACTAAATCTGCAATTTGATTTAGGTAGTATTGTTAGTTAATATATCGACATAATCTAATTATGAACAGTGAAAATCCTACCAGTGATTAAAGTTCTTTGTTCCTTCAAAGAGTATTTTATAATACTTGAGTGTGACTTTGTAGATTGACTTCAAAATATTTTATTCATTTTTTTTAGTCATTTTGAATTGTATTTCCTTTAATTGTTTCTTTCTGAATTTTTAATTGCTTGAAATGAATTCTCTCCTTACCAATTGTCTAATAAAGTCCTTCTCTTCCTTTAAGACTCAGCTCAAGTTCTATCTTCTTCATGAAACCCTCCCTGAGAACTCGAATTTCTAGTGCTCTCCCTCATAAACTATCATTTATTTAACTACTTTGTATAGATCTTTTATATTTATTACCTTTATGTTGATGCTGCATATTTTTTTTTGTACTTATTGTCTGCCCCATTAGAGCGCAAGCTCCGTGAAAGTGAGAATTGTCCTGGTCTTTGTACTTGTATAATCCTTGTTCCTAGCACAGAGCCTGATATGTAGAAGGCATTTGATAATATTTGTTAACTGAAATAATCATGTGATTTGAGCTATTTTTGTTTTGTAATATAATTAGCTATGTTTGTCATGTTCTTAATGTTGAACCATATTTTATCCCTGGTTAGTCATACTGAACACTCTTTTGACTATGCTTCCATAGTCTTTTTTTTTTTTTTTGGCTAGGATCTCATATAAATTTCTAAATCAATATTCATCAGTGGCATTGGTTTTCTTTTGCTTTATTCTTCCCAGGGTTAGGTCTTAGGATTATACTTATCTCATAAAAGGAGCTTGGTATTCTCATTTTTTTGAGAATAATTCATGCAATATAGTTATTAATTATTTTTTTAAATATTTGAATTCATATTCAAGCAATGAATTCATCTTTTTAATATGGATGGACTGCAGATTTTCTTCTTCTGTGGTTCCTTTAAAGAAAGTTCAATTTCATTTTTTAAGATTGGGTAATTTAAGATGCCTCTCTGGAGTTCTGCCAGTGTTTTACGTCCTCTATGGTAGAGTCTGATAAAGCCCTTTAAATATAGGAAAACACTACAATATGCCCCTCCCAAGTCTTTCCTTCTGGATGACTATCCAGCTCTAAGTATAATGGAAGCCTGCCCAATGAATGTTCATCTTCTGATGAACATGGCATGCTCTGCCCATTGCCAGCCAATGCAAGAGAAGCTGGAGGGCTTGCCTCTGGAAAAGCATGATAACGTATAATGGAGGGCCCCTACTGTTGGATCTGGAGCATTTGGCATGAAGGTTCAGTCTGCTAACTGCTCTTGATTGTCTGTTGAACCACAACTGGGGTGCATTCCAAAATCACTAATTGACCTATGTGGGGAATTCACTTTTGATTTCTCTTGCTGAGTTGTACTCTGTGTTCACAATTTTGGAGTCATCCTTGACTGTTTCTTTTTTCTGCTTCCCACTATCTCTACCCCCTCCCCCATATCTAGTCATTTTCCAAGTCATATCAACTTTGTTTCCACTAAACTCTCATTCATCCCTTTCTCTTAATTCACATGACCATCACCCTCATTAAGCCCTTTATCACTCTTCATCCTGCATACTATAACTATCTTCTAATTAGTCTCTAATATATCAGGTCTGCAAACCATTCTTCACACAGCTACATAGGACCATATGAGATAATAAATTTGAAGCTAGAAGGGAACACAGAGGCTGTCAAGTTCATCCCTTCATTTTAAAAATGAGGTAATAGAGGCCTAGAGAGGTTAAATCACTTGCCCAGATTTCATAACTAGAAAGTGTCAGATGTAGGATTAGTGTGTGCCCATATCTTTTAGATAAGCCCAGAATTATACCCTCTATAGCACACTACCTCTCCTGTTAAATTGCTATTTTAAAGCACAAGTATGACCATAGATTTCCTACTCTTGGGAATATTCAGCAACACACTCTTGCCTCTGGATAAAATACCAACTCCTCCATTTGACTTTTAAAGTCCTTTACAATCTGTCTCTAATCGGCTTTTCCAAGCTTAATACAACTGGCCTAACTGCTATTCCCCATAAGCTTCCCATTCTATCTTCCAGTCTCTGAGCCTTTGAACAATCTGTACCATATGCCTGGAATGCACTCCTTCCTTGCCTCTGCCTTATTAAGTACCTGGCTTTCTTCAAAACTTAGCTCGTTTCACATCCTTCTCCATACTTTTTGACTTGATGACCTCATTAACTCCATAGATTCCAGGATTATCTCATGAAGATGACTCTGAGATCTCTATATCCTAGGGTCCAGTTCCACATTACCAACTTCCTATTGGATATTCCAAACTGGATGACCCATAGGCATCTCAAACTCAACATGTACAAAACTGAACTCATCATCCTCTTCCTAACTCCTCTGCCCTGCCTCACTTCTCTTCTTTTTATTTTATTTTCCCCTAATTACATGTTAAAACAATTTTTTAACATGTTTTTTGTTTTGAGTTCCCAATTCTATGTTTCCCTTTCACCCTCCTTTTTTCCCTTCCCCACTCCCTGAGATGGTAAACAATCAGATAGGTTATACATGTGCAATCATGTGAAACATTTCCGTATTAGTCAGCAGAAGACTTGAATAAAAGAAAAAGATTGAAAGAAACAAAGTGTTCATATTCAAACAATATGCCTTCTTTCTCTGGAGTGGATAGTATGCTTCATCATTAGTCATTTGAGACTGTCTTGGATCATTCTATTGCTGAGAATAGCTAAGTCATTCACAGTTCTTCATGCAGTATTGCTGTTACTGTATCACTTTTCTTCTGAACTTTATTATTTTTGAGATTGCCAGCATCCTTTCAGTCACCCTGATTTGCAACCTTGGTGGTATCTTTGCCTTCTCACTTTTCCTCACTCCACATATCCTGTAATTTGCCAGATCTTCTCATTTTTCTTTCCACAACATCTCTTGTGTATATCTTCTCTCCATTCACTCAGCCACCATACTCATTCTGGCCCTCTTAAGTTTATTTATTGCAATAGCCTCCCATTTGGGTTTCCTAACTCTGTCCTCCCTCTGCTCCAATCCATCTGTCACACAGTTACCAGTGATTTTCCTAAAACATGGGTCTAAACATGCTACTACCCTACCCAATAAACAGGTCCCTATTACTTCTAGGACCAAATATCAACTCCTCTATTTGGCATTTAAAGATCTTTACCACCTGACCCCTTCCTGTTCTTCCAATCTTCTTCCATCTTACTCCTCTACATGCACTCTGTAATCCAACCATACCAACTGACTCTGCACCATAATTCTCATTCCTTCTCCCATTTTTGTGTCTTTACAGTGATCATTTCTCACTCCTGGGACATGCTCTTTCCTCGACCCTTCCCCTTTCAATCCCTGGTTTCCTTCAGGATTTAGTTCGAGCACAATCTTCTTACAGAAGTGAACCTAAGTACCATGCTTTCAGAGTCCATTCTAATCTGTATTACAAAGGCAGTTCTTGCCTTTGTATTCTGACCAATTTTAATTAATTCTCTGCTTCTTGACACCTAGACACACATACATACACAAACACACACACAAACACACACCCGTACACACACACTGGTCAGTGGCAGCTCATCAATGATCCATACTCTCTGATGGGCACTGATAGCAACCTTAGACCAATGCTTAAGATGTCGACTCCCAGGGATACACACATCACAAACACACACACCACAAACACACACACACACACAAGGCAGGGTTGAGATGACCCTAAGACCCTGCTAGAGTGAAATTCCTTGGGCTACTCATTCCTGCACCAGTTCCTCTGCTCTGATCACAGATAATTAAGCTGAAATGAATTCTCCTTGGAGTAATTCCTCTATGGAACAAAAGAGGGGGTTCAATCTTTAGTAAGATTCTACTATACCAAGAGGAAAGTCATAGTGCGAAGCAGCATAGTATGGTGAAGAGTGTTACCTGTGAAGTAAGGCCCAGGCTTTAAATCCTGACTGATAATTACTACCTGAGTGACCTTGAGAAAGTCACTTCATTATCCTGGGTCTCAGTGTCATCATACTGAAAGGAAGTTGGACGAGATCCTTCCAACTCTCAGTCTATTGCTGGTAGGGATTGATTGCAAAGGGACAAATTTAGGCTTGATAGAAGAAAAAACTTCCTAACAATTAGGGCTAGTCCAAAGTGGAATGGACAGTTTCAGGAAACAGTGAGTAAATAAATACACTGTCAATGATTGTCTTCTAATAAAAACTGAACGGCCATATGTGCGGGATTTTGGAGAGCAGATTTTTGCTCAGGTAAAGTAGATGACCACTGAGGTTTCTTCTGACTTGAATAATTCTGTGAGTAATAAAATATCAACGCTCAGACATCTGGGCTGGTGCATCCACTGATCTGCAAGTGTGGCCCCAGCTGGGAAAGTTGAGAGTTTGGTTTTTCTTTTGTGTTAGCCTGAGGTCTTTGTGATACAGGACTACAGCTAGCTAGCATCTGTGTAGACTATGATAGTCTAACACCCAACACTGAACAAAGTACTTCTTATAGAATAAGTGCTGTGTGATAATGAAGATTATTCATTTTTTCTCCTTCTGGAGGCAGCCGCTACCCCATGCCCATTAATAGCTGCAATAAGGAAGGACAAGTAGCAAATTTATAGAGCAAGGTTATGTGAACATTTTTATTGCTTAAATGTGACTGATATCTCTAATTCGGAAGAGGCAGCATGGCAAAAAGAACAGTGGCTTCGGGTTCATGACATCCAAGCACTAGTCACAGCTTGCATGACTTTGGACAGTTCATTTTCCTGCAGTAAGCCTCAGTTTCCTCCATAGCTGTGGTGTGGTAGATAGAGCTCTGAACTGGGAATCAGAAAGAACAAAGTTCAAATTCAGCCTCTGACACTTACTAGCTGTGTGATCTATCCTGAGATGGCTATGCTGGGCATTTAATCACTGAGCTTTTACCTGCCTCAGTTTCCTCATCTACAAAATAATCAATTTCTTCTGACTTTAAAATACTATGGTTTTTTTTTTTAAAATAGAGAAAATTTGTCAGTTGGTTAGTCAACAAGCATTTATTGTCTGTTATGTGTCAGGGACTGTGTCAAGGGCAGAAGAAACAAAGAAATGCAAAAATATTCTTGAGGAACTCATAGTCCAGCAGTGGAGATGGCACACCAATAACTATGCACAAATGAGATATATTCAGGGTAAATTGGGGGCAATATTGGGGGAAAGCACTAAGATTAAGGAGATTGGAGAAAAGATTGTGGCAAGGGTGGGACTGCAGCTGAGATTTCAAGGAAGCCAAGAGTGGAGTGAACTGTAGGCATGGAGAAGCCAGTGAAAATGCTTATAACTGGGAGATGGTCGGCTGTTTGATGCACAGCAAGGAGTTCATTGTCTCTGGACAGAAGAATGCATTGAAAAGGGGAGCATGAAGAGTAAGATATAAGAAAACCCAAAGGGTGGGAAGGGGCTAGGTTATGAAAGACTTTAAAAGCCCCACAGAGGATTATATTTGATCCTGGAGGAAGTAGGGAGCAACTGGAGCTTATTTAATGCGGGGTGTGTATGACATGGTCAGACCTGTTCTGTTTTTTTTTTTAAATTAATATAAATTTATTTATTTAACTTTTTACATTCATTTTCACAAAATTTTGAGTTCCAAATTTTCTCCCCATTTATCCCCTCCCTCCACCCCAATACACCGAGCATTCTAATTTTCCCTGTCACCAATCTGCCCTCTCTTCTATCATCCCTCCCTTCTCTTGTCTACATCTTCTCTTTTGTCCTGTAGAGCCAGGTGACTTTCTATTCCCCATTAACTGTATTTCTTATTTCCTAGTAGTAAGAACAATACTAAACAGTTATTCCTAAAACTTTGAGTTTCAAATTCTCCCCATCCCTCCCTCCCCACCCATTCCCTTTGGGAAGGCAGGCAACCCAATACAGGCCATATCTGCGTAGTTTTGCAAATGACTTCGATAATAGTCATGTTGTGTAAGACTAACTGTATTTCCCTCCATTCTATCCTACCCCCCATTGTTTCTATTCTGTCTTTTGATCCTGTCCCTCCCCAAGTGTTGACTTCAAATTGCTCCCTCCTTCCATTGCCCTCCCTTCCATCATCCCCCCCCCTGCTTATCTCCTTCTCCCCCACTTTCCTGTATTGTAAGATAGGTTTTCATACCAAAATGAGTGTGCATTTTATTCCTTCCTTTAGTCGAATGTGATGAGGGTAAACTTCTTGTTTTTTTCTCAGCTCTCCTCTTTTTCCCTCCACTAAAAAGTCTCCTGCTTGCCTCTTGAATGAGAGATAATTTACCCCATTCCATTTCATCCTCTTTCCTCCCACTACATTTCTCTCTCACCATTTACCTTAATTTCCTTAAAGATATGGTCCCATCCTATTCAATTCACTCTGTGCTCTCTGTCTTGGTATGTGCATGCATGCGTGTATGTGTGTGCATGCACACGTGTATGTGTGTGTGTGTGTGTGTGTGTGTGGTCCCACCAACTACCCAGATACTCAAAAGTTTTAAGAGTTACAAATATTGTCTTTCCATGTGGGAATGTAAACAGTTCAACTTTGGTAAGTCCCTTGTGTTTTCTCTTTGCTGTTTACTTTTTCATGCTTCTTCTCATTCTTGTGTTTGAAAGTCAAATTTTCTTTTCAGCTCTGGTCTTTTCATCAAGAATGCTTGAAAGTCCTCTGTTTCATTGAAAGACCATATTTTCCCCTGAAGTATTATACTCAGTTTTGCTGGGTAGGTGATTCTTGGTTTGAGTCCTAGTTCCTTTGACTTCTGGAATATCCTATTCCATGCCCTTCAATCCCTTAATGTAGAAGCTGCTAGATCTTGTGTTATCCTGATTGTATTTCCACAATACTGGAATTGTTTCTTTCTAGCTGCTTGCAATATTTTCTCATTGACCTGGGAATTCTGGAATTTGGCCACAATGTTCCTAGGAGTTTCTCTTTTTGGATCTCTTTCAGGCGGTGATCAATGGATTCCTTCAATACTTATTTTGCCCTCTGGTTCTAGAATCTCAGGGCAGTTTTCCTTGATAATTTCATGAAAGATGATGCCTAGGCTCTTTTTTTGATCATGGCTTTCAGGTAGTCCCATAATTTTTAAATTGTCTCTCCTGGATCTATTTTCCAGGTCAGTTGTTTTTCCAATGAGATATTTCACATTCTCTTCCATTTTTTCATTCTTTTGGTTTTGTTTGGTGATTTCTTGGTTTCTCAGAAAGTCATTAGTTTCCATCTGTTCCATTCTAATTTTGAGAGAACTATTTTCTTCAGTGAGCTTTTGGACCTCTTTTTCCATTTGGCTAATTCTGCTTTTGAAAGCATTCTTCTCCTCATTGGCTTTTTGAACCTCTTTTGCCAATTGAGTGAGCCTATTTTTCAAGGTGTTATTTTTTTCAGCATTTTTTTGGGTCTCCTTTAGCAAGGTATTGACCTGTTTTTCATGCTTTTCTTGCATCTCTCTCATTTCTCTTCCCAGTTTTTCCTCCACCTGTCTAACTTGATTTTCAAAATCCTTTTTGAGCTCTTCCATGGCCTGAGCCCACTGGACATCCACCTTGGATGTCTGGGATACAGAGGCCCTGACCTCCATGTCTTTCCCTGATGACAATCATTGTACTTCCTCATCAGAAATGAAAGGAGGAAGTAACATCTGTTCCCCAAGAAAGTAGCTTTCTATGGTCTTATTTTTCTTCCCTTTTCTGGGTATTTTCCCAACCAGTTGCTTGACTTCTGAGATTCCTCTCCACCCCCGCCTATGTCCACCCAGCTAGTGCTTGGGGTCTGAGATTCAAATGCTGCTCCCCAGCCTCAGGGCTCTCAGCAGCGGGTGGGCACAGCTGCTACTTAATGTGAGCTTAAGTTCTGGTGCTTGAGTGGGGGCAGGGCTGCCTCCCAGGCTCAGTTCCCTCAGGGGGTTTATGTGGAGACCTTCGGTAATAGCCCTGAGCTCCTGCTTGCTCCGGGAGTCCTGGGCCGCTGCCACTGCCTCCTGAGGGGGCCCAAGTCATGGAGACACCCTACTCCCCTCTCAGCTAGTCCAGAAGTCTCTCTCACTGACCTGTAGCACCTGTGAGTGGAGGGACTTTTTTGGCTGCCGGAGATTCCCTCCCTGAAGCCTGCTCGGATCTGCCAGGGCAGTGCAGGGGTGGGCTCTGCATCCGGGGTGCGATGGACCTTTGGGGTTGGTTTTTCAGGGCTCTCTGGAATGGAAATCTCCTCCACTGTGTTGGTGTGTGGCTTGCTCTGTTCCAGAATTTGTGGGGAGTTCTTTTTACGGAAATTTATGGGCTGTGGGTTCGGAGCTAGCATACATGAGTCTTTCTACTCCGCCATCTTGGCTCCTCCCCCAGACCTGTTCTTAAGAAATATACATTTGACAGTTGATTGGAAGATGGCCTAGAGTGGGGAGAGACTTGAGGCAGGAAGACCAATCCATAGAGTACTTCAAAAGCCCAGGCATGAAAAGATGATGGCTTGCACCACAGCAGGGGCATGTCAGAGGAGAGAGGATGTATACAAGAAACAGCAAATTTTATTTTATTCCTAATCTGAAGTCTAAGACGAGCAGAAATTCAGACATGGTGATTTTCTAATGATCACTAATGAGAGTGCCCTCTTCTCCCTGACCCCTACCCCCTGGGGCATGCTTAGCCAGCACATTCCGGGCATTAGAAGTTTGGAGTGGGCGTGCTTCCGCTAATTCCTGCTAGAAATGCCTCTTCCCTCCCCTTCAGAGCATGTGCAGTATGCCCTTGTATTGGAGGTGTAACTCTAAGACCAGCTTAGATCAGTTTCTTGTTCAGTTTTGTTAAGTCACTGCACATTTGACAAAAGAAGTTTATTTTGCTCTAGCACAGCAAGAATATGCAGCAAGGATACTGCAACAGTTGGCTTCTTTGTATACCCCTCCCCTTTTGTTTCCACCTGGATCCATATCTGCTTAGTAGGCCATCAGAGAATGGTGAATCAGAGAATGGCAAAGCAGGGTATGGCTAATTAGGTAGTGTAGGCACCTACTAAGTGTGAGCCATCCAGATTCCATGTGGCTGGGATCTTTCACACCCCTACATAACCAGAAAGCTGCATCAGTGATACCAATCACTCTCCTGGGGCCAGTTTGTCTTCTTTTAGGAAAAGTTTCCCTGTTTCATGGGTGGAGGGAATAAGTTGCATCTGGGAAATGCTAGTCCTGTTACCACCTGCCCAATTTCAATCTAACACTTGGAGACTTGATGAGGCTACTTCCTGCCAAGAGTGACTATGGGTCTGGTACAGTGGAATGATGAAGAGTCTTGGGATTGTCTGAGGAGCTGATGGACTGATGAAGGAAGAGAAGCTGAGTCAGAACTGAGAATGCATACTCAAGCTTGAAGGACAGGATCTCATTCTCTTTTCCCTGGTAGCTTTTGAGCGAGAAAGACTGCTATGGTGTGGCAGGCTAGCATAACTTCCACCTGGTCACCATATGTAGCTAAGTACATGATGCCTGTTTTAGTTGGGTTTCTTCTTACTGATCTTAAGTGAATATGTACTCTGCAACTGGAGCATCGAGGTGACCCTTTGGGCCAGGAAAATCGTCAAAGCCATCTGAGGTTCCCATTAGTAACCAGACTTCTAGAGCCAGTGGAAATATCAGTTGAGCTTTGTGAAGGGTAAGTGCAGCACCTGGGCAACATGCTTAACCAAAGAGGATTTAACTCACCAGCTGAGATAAAGGGAGTTCAGATGAGCAAGGGAGTGACTGTCTCATTACTGACATCTTGCCCAAAAGTGAACTTGGTGGGCACTCCTTGAAGGGAGAGAAGGAGTCCGAGAGCTGGGAATCTCGAGATAGCTCAGCACCAAATGCTTATTACATATCTTCTTCCCTACCTTTGTCCTTTAAATTTGAGCTTACTTTATCAAGGGACTGTGTGTGTGTGTGTATGTGTGTGTGTGTGTATGGGTGTGTTACATCTCTATTTTTGGAATCTGTTTTGTAATGATTGTTCTTGCTATATTTTCTTTGTAAATATTCGGGCCCGGTCAGACAGTACCCCTTAGCATGAACAGCTAACATCTTGCTTTTGCCTGTTCGTCAGCCGGTTCCAGGGATCCCCGTCCAGCTCCAGACCTCCGTGAAGTGAACAGCTGGGTAGAAACCCACCATCCTATGGTTCCTACCCATACGCCCTTCTCTCCTCTCTGGTCCCATCTTTAATCTGGTCCACAGTCCTGAGCTGGGAAGATGCTTTTGCTACTGTTCATGTGCATGACTATGCGTATCAACAAAAGGGTTTGTTGACTTCAGCAGGAAAAGGGGTGAGGAACCAGCATCAAATATGAGATCTGTTGGATGCAGTCTGGCTACCTAAAGAAGTTGCTGTCATATGGCCCAGTTTTTGTGTCTCAAGGTGTACAAGCTCTTTCAAAAGCTATCGGGGTTAGGCGGAAACTACACTGTGCCTATAGGCCCCAGAGTTCAGGCCAGATAAAAAGGATGAATAGGACCCTGAAGGAGCATATTGCTAAGCTTAAGGTTGAAACTGGCAAGATCTGGTTGAGTCTCCTTCCCTTTTCTCTGCTTCGGGCTAGGTGTCTTTCTCTCTCTCTCTCTGTCCCCCTTCGAAATCATGTTCGGAGGAGCCCCCACCCCAGTTGTTCCGCGAGTTGTCAATTCTGAGTGTTGGCTTCCCGACTTTTCTAATGTTGCCCTCCTCAAGTGCTTACAGGCTCTGCATGAGGTCCAGAGTGCCCTCAAACCCGGGGCCCTCTCAAGTGATCCTGTCAAATCCATCAGCGGTTAAGGTCGCGGGATGCAAGGCGTGGATACATCGTTCACACGTCAAGCCAGCAGCATCACTGTCTGCCCAGTGGACAGCACATCCAGCTGGAAACCTCAGGCCCCATCTTAGATCATTCTGTTCTCCCTCCTTTTGTTTCTCTTCTTTCCTACAGGCTTTTTTCCTTTCTTCTTTCCTCCAGGACCCATCAACCCATCCCTTACTTGTGGACTCTAAGCAAAACTGGCTATGGGAAGGTTATTGCTCAGAATTCCTCCTTTGCGGCAGTTAGTTTTCACTTTGATCTGTGCGCCTTCATTGGCCTCTTCACCAGTCTGTCAGGATACGGGTGTGGGACTCATTCGCCAGAGTCATGTCCTGCCTCAGGTTTATTTGTATTCTGAGCCTGGAGCCCAGGGATACTTCAACCTATGAGGATGTGTTCCCAGGGCTGCTCCTATCCTGATTCCCATTCTAGCAGGATTGGGTATAGCTGGTTCAACAGCTGTGAGTGCAGCCGCCCTAGTTATGGGCAACAGTCATTTCAATGCTCTTAGTCCTCACATAGACCAAGACATTAGAGATTTAGAGTCCCAAATCTCGTATCTAGAGTCTGCTTTAGATTCCCTAGCCCAGGTAGCTCTGCAAAACCAAAGACCTTATGTTCCTAAAACAGGGTGGCCTCTGCATGGCTCTAGGAGAGACCTGTTGTTTTTATGCAAACCACTCTGGGGTGATCCGAGAGTCCCTTAGCATGGTCCGCAGGAGTTTGGAAGAACGGGAGTCAATTTGACAACACTCCATGACATGGTTCCAGTCCTTGTTCAGCTGGTCACCCTGGTTAACTAGTCTGGTGTCCGCCATAGCAGGACCCCTGGCCCTCCTGTGCCTTGGTCTACTAAAAACCCCTTGCATTGTGAACCGTGCCTCTAAGTACATTAGGGATCTCCTCCAATCTATTAAACTGTTTGCTTTGCGCCTGGCTTATACCCCTTTGGATTCTGATGTGTCCCCCATTTGATTTAGTTACCTGAAAAGGGGGGAGTGAAGTGGACATTATTCCTCCCTGGGCCCCTAGGTTGAGAGATATCTGTTAGGTTACTGGGCAGGGTTGGATAACCTGCCTAGTAACAGGTTTTTGTTATAACGTCAAAACGTTATTCCCCTTTGGGTTGTGAAATATCTGATGAATTATTAACATTCATTTTTTGTTTAGTCCATTTGCATGTTAACCACCTGTGCCCCCCAGTGTTAGACCCCTCTTGCCAGGCAATGACATTTTGCTGAGCACACCCCCTTCCTGACAATTACTTTTTGTTGAATGACAACCAGTCTTTGATTGGGTCCCTCTCCTGGCACCTCTCCTTTGTTGGGGCCCTTTGCCTAGCAGTACCCTGATAACCCCCTCTGTTTTGGGGGCTCTTGTCTAACAACAAGCCCTTCCCCTTGCTCTGTCAGAACTCTGTTTGTTATGGAAACTGCAAGGCTGTACCGAGTAGCACCAAAATGCTTAAAATGCATTCACCCACCTCAGTTCGGGGCTGTCTCCTCTGAGTCTCTCCATGAGGCAGCTGTCAGCCTGGCTAATAAATGACACTCTCGAAATTCCTAATTGATTTTGCCTGTGAATTATCCTCGGTCCATCCATTTCAGTATGGGTAGGAGTAGACAGCTTGAAAAATAGTTGTAGATCAAGATCTCTCACTCTCTACAAGACAGGAAGATGACAAGCCAAGAAGAGAAAGGGGAGCTTCTGCTTTCAGTCCTAAACTTAGGGCCAATTGGACCTGATGAGTTCTGGCTCTAGGTGAAAGATCCAGAAAGAATTGTGTGTCATACATGATTATAAAATAAAATAGAGATTGGTACTGGACTTGTGTAGAGAATTTTCAGATGAGAAAACTCCCTCTACCAATGCCGATTGTCATCTTCTCTGCAACTTACCATCTTAGAAAGTTGCTTGGTGCACTGAGAGGCCTTTAATAAAATAATTGATTAATTTTCAGCATGGCTTATGAACACCAGGCTTATGACTTTGTATTCAATTATGTATTAGGAATTATTTGTCTTTGCAGAAGAGCATTTCATTCTTCTCTATATCAACTGTCCAGTGTTCTCCCCTGCCTCTTCCCCTATTCCAATTTAGTGGTTCATCCATGGTCAGTTGGTTTATCCCAGAGAATATTTAGGTGGCTTAAAGTCTCTTTAGGCATAAACAAGTGAGAAAGTATTTGTTGGTTTCTAACTTCAAAGATGATTCTCATTCCCTGAAGTCATCTGGATGAGCACTTGCTATGGTTTATGGCATTAGAGATTCAGAGTTGGATGGAACCATAGAGGTCACCTGGTTCAACTGTCTCATTTTATATTTAGAGTTACTAAGACCTTGAGAAATAAAGTGACTTGCCTATGGTCAGACACAGAGGCTATAGCCTCTGCTATATTTTATATAAATTTATTTATATTTATTGCTATAAATTAAAAAATTTACCTTCCTGTTTTCTCACCTTAACACCCTTACTCCTTTAGCCCCTACTTAAAGAGAACAACTAGTTCAAATACTAAATGATGTGCTTTCCCCCCTACCCCAGTATTAATTCTTCCCCATCCAAGGCAGATCTTCTGTTCCCTGCATGGTGGACTTCCTAGCAATGTCCCCAGTGTCCTCATAGTGTCACTCCTCTCCCCTTACAGAGGCAGAAATCTTGGGGTCTTCCTTTATAGAGCCATGTTGAGAGGTCTCTTCTATCTTGTGTTCTATACTGCACTACTCCCACAATTAAATTAACCTTAATTACTTATTGTATTCTTTTAACAACACAGATCACAATGTTTCTCTGTCTCTCACTCTGTCTCTGTTTCACTTTGTCTCTGTCTCTCTCACTCTGTCTCTTGCTCATTTGTTTTCTTTCTCTGTCTCTCTTTGTCTTTCGCTCTCTCACTGTCTCTCTGTCTGTCTCTCTCATTCTGTCTCTTACTCTGTCTCTTTTTTTCTCTCTCTGTGTATCTCTCTGTCTCTTTTATTTCAGGACCTGGTTTTGCGGTTTGTCCCAGTCATCAACAATGCTAACTGTGACTCTTGACATATACATAGTAAGTGTAAGAATCTGGCATTGAACCCAGGTCACCTGAGCTCAGTTCCTTTATTTTTTCCACTCCTGATGAGACATGGACATTTTGGTTCTAGATTCTATCAAATGTCATAACTAGTGCCACCTTAGCTGAGCCGGTAGTAGGAGAGAACTTGTAGAGGGTTTCACTGGATCACCTGCTGCTTGGACCATTCATTCTCTATTACTGTTCTCCTGCAGGGTTCTCTCCCAGATGGACAGAGAACTAGGAAATTCTTCCCAAAATGGGAAGGCTAGATTGTGTAAATCCCAAGTTATCCCTAAATCCTTACACCCTGCTGTCTGACCTTAGCTCAGAAGAATCAGAGAAATGTTCTGTGTAAAAAAGAACGAATGTGTCGTTTTATAAAAAAAAAAAGGTACAATAATGCATAGTTTGGTTAACCAGACAACATTTTACAGATGCACTGGAGACCTGATTTTTCCCTTCTTCCCACTCTTTTCTCCAAGAACTTCTCAACCCAGTTGATGAGACAAACTTCAAATTTGGTTCATTGCTGCCCTGCTAAATCTGATGTCAAAAAAGTCATTTTCATGGCTCATTTCAGTGCTACCACAGTATACTCACAGCTCCAATTCTATTTATGGCTCAGAATTTATTTTTGGAATATCTACTATTTCCAATGACTTCATTTTTTTCAGATGAATCTCCACTTCTTTCTCTCTGTTTTCTACCTTCTGCCCTCCCAAACTCCTCAATTTTGCTGCATTTATTCAGCCCACTTTCAGGTGACATCTCTATCACTGTTCCTTCCAAACCTGCTGGTCTACACAGCTATTGTCTACATTGGTCTCAGAGAGGTCTCAAACTTTACCTTTCACCTAACTGCTGACATTTCTACTCACAGTTTGTGTTTGGAATATTTGCTAGTTAGTGTACACACCGACTTTTAAACCTTTCTGTTTTCTGCCTGTGGATTTTCTACCTTTTCTGACTGTTGTTGTTGTCATTCGTTGTTTCCGACTCTTCCTGACCTTGCGGACCATAGCTTCGCAAAGTTGACACAGATATGGGAGTGGTTTGCCATTTCTTTCTCAGGTGGATTGAGGATAACCAAGGTGGAGTGACTTGTCCAGGGTCACACAGCTAGTAAGTAATCTGAGACAAAATTTGAACTCAAATTTTCCTGACTTCAGACTCAGCACTCTAGACACTGAGCTATCTACCTACCTTGAGATCCTTGACTATATAATAATAATTAGTAATAATTAATAGCATTTATATAACTACTTTAAGGTTTGTAAAATAAGATAGCTCCTTTGATCTTCACAACAATCCATGAGGACGGTGCTATTATTATATCCCTATTACAGATGAAGAAACAGAAGCATGGAAATATTAAGTGACTTGTTGAATATCACCCAGTCAAACAAATGTCTGAGGTGGGATTTGAACTCAAGTCTTCCTGACTTCTAGTCCAGTACTCTATTTACTGTGACAGCTAGTGATATTTATGTGTTTGGGATCATGGTGGTGGTGGTAGGGACACTATTTACTTTCTTTTATTAGGTAAGTCATTAGCACCAAGTAGGTAAAGGAGGGTATTTTTTTTTTTGGCCTCATTTCTTACCTAGCCTTAATCACTGAATGAGTGTTGCCTCAGACAAAGTGAGACCTGGGGAAAACCTTAGCTTAAAAAGTTTCTCACTGCATCTGGGGCCATCCCCAGTCATCCTGATCTATGTCTCACCATTGGACCCAGATGTCTCTGGAGAAGAGAGTGAGGCTGGTGACTTGGCACAGCCCTACCTCACTTAAATCCAATTCACTTGCAAATCAAGACATCACCTTCCTGATGGTAATGGTCCTTTTTGAGAGTAAAGGACAAATCACAATCTGTGAGTAGTAGTAGCTGCCCCATTGGACACCAAAGTAGACATTCCATTTGGGCAATGCTGCCCCTGTTTATTTGTTCATTCATTTGTTCATTCCTTCCTTCCTTCCTTGTCCTGTCCACAAAGGGGAATCATACCCTTACATGTGAGTGCTCTGCCCAAAGGAATATAAATTTTGATTGCTAAAACCTTGTAAGATATCTTGGGGTTTAAGGACTAGATTTTTTTCCCCCTGTTCTCTACTTATTTATTCTACTTTTTTTTTTTTTTTAAACTGGGACAATTAACTTTTTTACCCCAAGTAGTTTCATTTTGGATTTCTTGAAATACTACAATGGAAAACAAAGCTTTTGATAAAGCCTATTGGGATTCAAATGGAGCTACTTGACCATGTCTTAAGCTCAAATCATTCTGTCTTTCACTGACTGGCCAACAATAGGTCCTAACCTAAGCCTCACTTGGTCATTGTTTGGGTTTTGATGGCTCACAGTGAGAGTAAATAGCAATTGTTTCTGTTCTGGCCAGAAACCCTGAAGGTCTTCCCCTCCCAGATTGATTTTTTTTTTTTTTTTGAGTAGGCAACTCATTTGTTACCTAACCTTAATCACTGAAAGAGTGCTGTTACCTCTGACAGACTGAGACCTAGGAAAGACGTTATGTTAAAATGGCCAAGGTCTCCCACTGTATCCAGGGTCATCTCTAGTTGTCCTGATCTATAACTTACCATGACTCCAAAGGAGAGAGTGAGGCTGCACAGCCCTGCCTCACATCCAATTCACTTGCAAGTCATTCCTGAAATCACTAGTCCTCTTTGGGAACATAATTTCCAAAAATAAGGGAGAATGTACCGACAAAAAGGAAAAAGTGCTAAGAGGTCCTTTTTGCTAGTTTACAGATAGGTTGACCTATTTGCAAATGGGTTGGCTTTTGCATCTGAGTTATCATATGCAGAACTAGCCAAATATGATCTGGCCTGCTTGCTTACTAATCTGTCCACCAAATCAGTTAGAATTCAGAGGAAATGTTTTACTGTTTTGTGGTCACTAATAGATTGTCATGGGCTAAAAAAATTTTTTTTTTTTAGCATTTTCCCTGTCATTCAGAGAGATGTGACCTATTAGCAAATATGTAAAACTCAAAATAATGAAATTAATTAAAACTTCCATGTAGTTATAAATGAAATTTGATTGTTTTAGTTTGTTTTTCTCATACAATATCAAAAGGCTATTTTTGAAAAAATATTTTGGGGGGTAGAGCCAAGATGGCAGAGTAGAAAGACCTATATATAGTAGGTCTTCCCACACAGCCCATAAAATATCTATAAAGAAAGACTCTCAACAAATTCTAGAGCAGCAGAAGTGGAGAACAACAGATTCCAGCCCAGGGTGACCTGAAAGGCCTACAGGAAACGTCTGTCACATAGGATGCGGAGTGAAGCCCAGCCCAGCCTTGGCCACGCTGCATGGCTCTGGGAAGAGGATGCCTAAGCAGGCCTTGGGAACGGAATCTCCAGTCGAAGTAGCAGCAATTTGCAGATCTCTCAACCCGCAGGCACCAAAGGTCAGTGACAGGGATTTTCCAGCAGGCTGAGAAGGGAGAAGGTTCTTCCCATAGCTCCAGCCTCAGGCAGCGGCCACAGTTCCCACAGTAGCCCCTACAGCAGTCCGCATCCATTGTTGGATCATAAAACCCTTGGGGACACTGAGCAGCTGATTCTTATCTCAGCCCTGTATAGAGGCCCTGCAGCAGCTGATCTTTATCTCACACTGAATGGTGGCCCTGCCCCTACAGTTTTTCTGAATCTCAGCCCCAGTGCCGGCTTGGTGGAACTGGAGGCAAGGAGGTTGTGAAGAGGAAACTCTTCTAAGATTCTGGGCACAAAAATCTCCGCTTGCTCCCAGACCAGTGTAAACGCTTGATTGTGCCACCTTGGAGGAACTGAGATCTTACAGATCCCCAGAGTATACCCTGCTCTTGACAAAGGACCCAAAAGTCAAGTAACTGGTTGGGAAAATGCCCAAAAAAGGGAAAAAATATAAGACTATAGAAGGTTACTTTCTTGGTGAACAGATATCTTCTCCCATCCTTTCAGATGAGGAAGAACAATGCTTACCATCAGGGAAAGACATACAAGTCAAGACTTCTGTATCCCAAATCTCTAAAATAAATATTCAGTGGTCTCTGGCCATGGAAGAGCTCAAAAAGGATTTTGAAAATCAAGTAAGAAAAGTGGAGGAAAAAGTGGGAAGATGAGAGAGACGCAAAATATCATGAAAAAATATTTTGTATTTACCCCTAAATCAAAGTTTTCTATGCAACTAGCCACTTAGATCCAATTTCAATTGCCTCTGAATAGCATATGTAGTTTCAAGCATATATATAAGTGTATAGTAAAATACACAAAATAGTTTTGCTTTCACACCTGATACTCAGTCTGTAAGGAAGAAATGAAAAAAGAGAGACAAAATATTTTGTAAATTTGGCTTGTCTTATCAATGTAAACTAGTAATATTACCTACATTCTCTAGATGTACATTCAATTGAAAAAGAAGAAACACATTCATTCAGGAACTATATCCTGAGCATCTATTTCATGTAAAACCCTATTCTAGTCCCTGAGCAAAAAGCAAAAGTCATAAAGACTCAGGTTTATGCCCTTCTAGAATGATTTAGGAACAAGAATGTGAGTTTTATGGGTCCAAAGTTGCCTCTCTGTCTCAGTTTCAGCCTTGCAGGCTCAGTTCTGCTTTGTGAAGGGTTTGGGGCTCAATCACAACCATCAAAAATAGGAAAGGAACTTCTTGCTTCAATTCAGAGTTGAGGGCATGGGGCCAATCAAGTCAGATCAAATCAACAAGCATTTATTAAACACTTGCTGTGTGCCAGGAACTATGCTAAGTGCTGCAGATATAAATATAAGGAAAAAGAAGATAGTTCCTGCTCTCAAGGAGATTGTCTTCTGATGCAAGGATACAAACAACCCATGGGAAGGAATGAAAGAACAAGTCTGGAAGGTCAGAAAAGGGATATGACTTGGTCAAGGTGACTAAAATCCAGGTCATAAGTAACAACTTGGTACTTCATCCATGATACCATGAAGTTTTCCACTAGATAAAAATTTTGAAAAGAGAAAGGGTGAGGGAGTTAGGCTGGGGGTGGGGACTGTGGGTTGACAGGCAGGCAATGTTCTTAGAGGAAAAAAAGAGTATCTGTGGGATTCTGTGTTTGTTTTTTGCTTCTTGGGGAATGTTTCTTCACTCTGCTGGGCAAGAGAGATGGAATTAACACAATTCCCTTTGATTCCCAGCAGGACAGAATGCTCATTCAGTTCTGGTCCCTTTCTTGCCCCTTTTGCTCCCCCCAGGATGTATGTATCTATGTGTGTGTGAGGGGTGACCAGGAGAGAGGGCAGCAGTGTCACTGAGTTTCCCAAGGAGCAAGCAGTGGAGGTTGAGAGAGGTGAAAGGTTAAACACTGGTATCAACAAAGTGGAGGTGATTTTCAGAAGAGGAAGATAGTGATGGTGGTGGTAGCAGGGGCAAGGTTGCACAATTGCCTTGTGTAGGTTTGGATTTGAGATGCTACTCTGTTGAGAGAAAATAATACAAAGTTGAGAGGATTCCTTGGTGGTCATAATCTGAGTTCATGTAACATTTAAAAGTGATAAAAGTCTATACTTTTATTTCTATAATCAATCCTAACATATATATGTATACACACATATATCTATAAGTTATAACTTGAGAGTTCATGATGTACAAGAGTGCTGAATTCTCCCGAGCTTCACCTAAACACAGATCATTAGGGATTAATTATAAAGGTAGAGTCAGATAAATTATTATAAAATAAAACATTTGAAGAATTTCACTCTGTCACCATGGAGAACTTCAAGTATGGTTGGGAACTCCCTTCACCAGTAGAGATTGCAACACTTTTGCAGATATAATACCTTTATGATTTAATAAATAAACCATAGGGATTTACCTGAGGCACACAAGGGTTAAATGATTTGCTAAGGCCATTGAGCTAGTTGGTGTCAAATGTGAGATTGGAACCCAAGTCTTCTGAACTCCAAGTTCAACACTCTATACACTATGCCATGATACATGGTGACTTGTGTGTATCTTATGTTTATAGTGTATATTAGGCAGTGTGGCATAGTGGATAGAATTCTGGAATTGCATCAAGAAGAGTAGGGTTTGAATTCTTCCTCTCATATTAGTTATGTGACCCTGGTCACATCACTTAACCCCTGTGCAGCTCAGGCAGTTCCCTAGAACTTCTCTACTAAATCACAGACATATTGTATGTGCAGTGGAATTCTGACCTGTGCTGTTGGAGGGATTTCCCACCCTGGGAGTTGTCTGAGATGATGAAATCACAAACATTTTGCATATGTATATACATGTCCATGGATAAGGTAGCATCAGCCTTGCAAAGTGCTCTTTGGAGAATATACACTTTCTGTTGGATTTCTTCAACAAAAACCAATCGTATAATTAACTAGAGGATCATGGATTTAGAGCTGGGAGGAACATGAAGGACTGTCCAGATCAATAACTATGGATGAGGAAACTGAGTCCCATGGAAGGCAGTGGCTTGCTTATGGTCATGTAAGGTAGTAAACATCAGTAGGAGGATTTGAATCTAAGTCCTTGGACTCCAAACATATGGTTCTTTTCTCTAAGTCTCTCATAGTCACATGCCCTATGTTGGGAATTTCTCCCGAGAGACTGAGAGGTCCTGTCTCCCTATTACATTTGGTCTCTAAGAGGTCTACTTGGGTTCTATATTCTAGTAATTCTGATACTGAGTCCACTTATGAGAAAAGCATGTTGATTTCTGAGGTTTCGGCATTTACTGATTCAGTTAGTCTAGGTTTTATTTCTTCCTTACTAGGTCAGCATGAACCCTTCAATTCAGTCCAATAAAGACTGTTAAATTTCTATTATGTACAAGAGACCAGAGGTACAAACAAACAAAAAGACACTTTGGATCTCTAATGTTCCATCTATTAAAGTGTTGTTATAGATCTGTGATGTGATCTGTAAAGTGGAAAAAGGAATGTCCTCCTCCTCCCAATCAACTCTGCCCAGCACACTTATAAGCACAGAACTCCATGGGATAGTGAGGGTAGGCAGAAAGAA
The DNA here is from genome assembly GCA_023548195.1 of Bettongia penicillata ogilbyi. Taxonomy (NCBI): domain Eukaryota; kingdom Metazoa; phylum Chordata; class Mammalia; order Diprotodontia; family Potoroidae; genus Bettongia; species Bettongia penicillata. The sequence continues at coordinate 4,150,539 of JAJHZJ010000180.1, read as the reverse complement.
TTTGCTGGGGGGAAGGGGTGGGGGGGAAGAAGAAAAAAGGAAAAAGACAAAAAGAAATTTACATGATAACTTTGTTGTATATTCAGAGGGAATAGTAAGTTGTACATAATAGATTTGCAGTTTCATGTGTCAATCACCTTTTTTATTATGCTAGGTTATAGAAATGCTTGTTTTATTCCTAAATTAAAAAATAAAATAAACTTGAAAAATTTGCTTCCATTTTTTTGTCTATCTTTTCATCAATCTTTCCTTTTCTTTAATTCCTAAATGCCTTTATTCTGGAGCACATAATGGAATTTTGTTTGAATGTTTTCAGGGACTTGGCTCTTAAGACTGTCTGTAGTGAGGCACAAGTTTCTCCTATGTTCAAAGAGGATTCCTATCCTCAACTTGGCTTCACTGAGAGTGAAGGTGGCTTTTCAGCATTGGGCCTTTGTGGTACTGGGATCTGGGATCCCAGGAAGGGGTGGAAAGGTATTTCCTAATATCAGTGCAAAAGTAGAATGCAGTGACTTCTAGTTTCATGTCTGTGCTAGGTAAGCCTGGGAGACACTCTCAAACCTGTAGCTACGATAGGAGGGCCTTATTTCCATTAGCTCTATATCTACTCTTCTCTTAGGGCAATAATAAGTTACTGAATTTCAGGGAGAGACATGATATAGTGGATAAAGGATCAGCCTTTGAAATAAGGAAGATGTGAATTCAAAACCTGTTAGCAACATGTACAAGATGTATGATCCTGGAAAAGGGACAACCTTTGACTCAGGTAACTCTACAAGTTGCAGAGAAACTGATCATCTATATCAGTGGAGGGAGTTTCCACACCAGGAGTTTCCTACACCCAATGAAACCACAAGTCAGCAAGCTCCCCTCCTCCCCCCGAAAAAAGATTTTTGGTGTGTAAAGGACATCAGAGACCATTAATCCTAACCTGCCTGTGTAGGAATATACTGTATGTCGTCTCTGACAAGTGGTCATAAAGCCTCTATTGAAAGACCTTCAGTGATGAGGAGCTCACTGTTCTATGAGTTATTCTGCTTCAATTGCTGGACAGCTCCAACCATTAGGAAGTTTTCCCTTATATTCTACTGAAATCTGCCTTGCTGAAGCTTTGCCCCCATTATGGCCCAAGGAGGGCCAAGCTATTCTGAAAAGGTATTCCTTATGATAGACCTTCACTCCCTAAGTCCCCGAAAGGCTCAGGCCAAACCCCATGCTCCATCCTTCCATGCTTGCTCTCTTTTCACTTATTCCAGAAATAACCAAAACTCATTTCACACAAGAGAGAGAAACCCTTCTTTCCACTTGGTTAGTCATTGGGTCACGAATCTAAAAATATCTAAATAACTTTGGGCAGCCATTAAAATGAAGCCAAAGGGAAGGGAATTAGATGGAGACTGCCTGACATCACTTGGATGAACTGAATGGTCCCATGGCTGATAGAAGAGAAACCTGTCCTGGGTACTCCTTGTTTCCCTTTCCTCAACCCCCAACCTCTCTATCCCTTCCTGCCACCCCTATGCTTCCACTAATACAGGATGTGTAATCTCTTTTCGTAACACACAATTACAGAATTTTTTTTTTAAAAGAGTCCAGAAAAGAATAATTAATTTCTGCTTCCTCATGCAAATCCTTTGGCCAGTCATTTAAGGCTCAGGAGCAGGACTGATTAAGTTCCTTGTGTAAATTCTAAACTGAAGGCATTTAAAAAGAAAAAGAAGAAGAAGAGAAATTGAATAGATTTACTTTTTCTAAGAACTAGAATTAACAAAGGTTCCATTTTCCATGGTTATGCGTCTGGCTAGACAGACCTCACTGACAAGCTCTCCAAACACATGTGCTAGCCTGCTGAAAAGGCTTCAGTGTTGACTGACAGATAATTGAAGTGACAAATTGTTTCATTGTATCTGGCAGGGAGAGTGCTGTATTAGATAATTACGGAGAGCAGAGAAGCTCAGGGGTCTCAGGTCACAAGACATGCCTGACCCTATTTTGTGAAAACTCTGAATGGAGTTCCCAGTCTCAGAGGACCTGAGTGTGATGCAGTTTCTGATTTTTTTTTTGAATTTTTTCCTTCTTTTTCCTCCTTCTTTTCCCCCACCCCCCTCCACTCCCCACCCCCTTTTCCGATCTAATGATTAAGAGCTAAAGAATATAGAGACCTCCGGGGCTGAGAGACCAGTTCCCCACCCCTTGCCTTTTAGGAAAACGACTTGTCAATTTTATTCACAGTAACAGGTTTGCAAACTTGCTCTCCTGTAGACTGATTATGGTGTTCAAGAAGGAGGTTGGAGGCTTTGGAAATAAAGGTGATTCCTCAGGAGAATGGTTCTGCTCTAAAGAAAGAAGTGTAACTTTAAGGCTTTATGAAGATCACCTGCTAATCTCGTCCCAGTGGCAGTTTTTCTTATGTGTGTGTATGTGTATGTGTGTGTGTTCATAGAATAATACTGATTCACATTTATATAACACTTTCTTTAAAATGAGTTTGTGAAGTAAGGATTACAAGTGTTATTTTACTCATTGCATGAAGGAAGAAACAGACTTGGAAGGAATGAGGAGCTAGAAGGAACTTGAACCAGATCTTCTGTCACTAAGTTCAAGACTCTTTCTACTACCTTTCTGTTTCCTCCTATTTAACAAACTCTAAATACATTCTGAGACTTTTCCCAACTAGCCACTATTAACAAATAAAAAGAGCCTCTCCACCTCCAACAAAGTTTAGATTTATCTTGCTTGCCCAGGGAGTCTGGGTCCGTAGTCTTTGAAAATCACCTTCTATTTCCCTAGAGGGGTAAGCATCTATTTCCCTAGAGGGGTATCATTGAGAACTGTGGGCAGGATGGAGGGAAGACCTCATCATGCCACTGTGCTTGCTGCATTGGAGGAGAGTGTTGAGATAGACTGAAGGTGGGGGGAGGCAGAAAGGAAAGGGGGGGGTGGGAGCTACAAAGTTCTTTAAAAGTCAGGAGAAGAGAGAACAAACAGCAAAATGGGGCAACAATGAGACTCTTGTGCCTCAAGCCCCTGGCCCTGGGAACCAAATGGAGAGAGAAGGGACTCCCTTGAGGAGGGGTAGGGGGAGTGGAATACAATCCAGAGATAGTGGGAAAAGCCATGGTCTGACTGAGTTGAACTAAGCCTTCTGGACACTGAAGTGCTCTCCTCCTTTGGCCTCTACCTCCCAAACAGCTGAGACAGGGAAGGCTGTGGACGGAGCTCTCCCTCAGTAAAATAATTGGATCCCCCCAAACTCTGGACGATGCCAGAGAGAAAAATGTTAGCAGCCTAGCCCTCTTTCTGTACATACGGAAATGTACTTTTAAAGGATACTTTTCCCAGGAGACATGCCTAAAATCAAATCTGGGAAAAGAGGGGGAGAGTCAAAGTATTTGTGGGAGTCTCATATTATCTACATAATTTAGTGATAACCAAAATTTCCAAAAGGGGTGAAAACAAATGGACATTAATGGAAAGCGTTCTGGTTGGGAAAGGCAGAGAGGATGAAATATTTCTGCAGCTTGAGAGCCATAGAAATCCAGGACTCCTTTTGTAAGGGTCAGTCTCAAACAATAGAGGCTCCAACAGGAAGCAAAGTTCATAGGAGAGACAAACGGGAATAGCCCACAGATTGGTGAAGCCCACATAACTCTTATAGCTAGCTTGAAGTACAAAGCCCCAGACTTATAAGGCTGATAAATTAGAGGGTAATTATTCTGGAAATAATTTGGCAGCTAGATGGCACAGTGGATAGACTGCTGGACCTGAAGTCAGGAAGACTCTAGTTCAAATCCAATCTCTAATTCTTACTAGCTGTGTGACCCTGGGTAAGTCACTTAACCCTATTTGCCTCTATTTCCTCATCTGTAAAATGAACTGGAGAAGGAGATGGCAAATCACTCTAGTATCTTTGCCAAGAAAACCCCAAATGTGGTCACAAAGAGTCAGACATGACTGAAAAGTGACTGTACAATAACAAAATCTCCCAGGATGATTGGGATGACCAAATGAGACAACATGTAAAGTGCTTCTCAAACCTTAAAGTACTATGTAAATTCTAGTAAATTATTACTGTGAAGTGATTCCTAGCTCCCAAATAAAGAGAGTTTGTTGTTGGCTTCTCTAAATCATGGAATATTGGGATGATTTAGTATCTTTGACTTTTTTTAAAAAGCTAGAAGGGTCTTGTCTTCCCTTCTTTTACAGATGAGGAAATTAAGGCCTAGAAAGGTTAAGTGATTAACTTGAAGTCCAACAGCTAGTCAGTGGCAGAACTGGGACTCCTGACTCCCATTCCAGATTTCTTCTCATTATACCTCTATGAGGAAGTGTGCCTTTTTATATTATGCAGTTGAAAGTCTATAGGACACTTCACGACCTCTTCCCAGAAGTAGACCAACCAACTTAGGGTTTTTAAGTATAAGATGAATGTGTTAGACACTGGCTGTGTGCCTAGTTATATGGGGGTGGGGGAAGGAACAAAAGGAGACTATTATTCAGGAGCTAACAGTCTAGTTGGGGAAATGGAATTGCAGTCTCACAGATGAGTTGGAAGACACTTCATACACAGCAGGAATCCCTGATACAACATGGCGACCATCCCTCCAGTTTTTGATGAGATATCTCCAGCAAATGGCAGCCTTGTCTGCTTCTGGATGGTTCTCATTGTTAGGAAGTTTTTCCTTGCCCCAAACCCCTGAAATTTGCCTCTGAAATATGCACCCAGAGCTCTTGGCTCTGCCTTCTGGGGAGAAGCTGAACAAGTTTATCTCCTCATTCTCATTTTAGCCTTGTGATTCCTTGATGCTGAGATATCTGAGTATACCACCAGCTCTGAATTCCTATGATTTATACACAGGAAAAAAATATGACTGAATGTAAAACTACTCTGACCTATACTCCCCTGCTTCCTTTATCTTCCTGACTCCAGAGCTGCTGTGATCTTTAGGCCAGTTCATTTTCTACTGTCGGAGTAATCTTCATAAAACACAGGTAGGACCAAGTCACTGCCTCCACTGCCCCACTTTATACTCTAGTGGCTCCCTATTATCTCCAGGATGAAATAGAAATTCCTAGGTGTGGCTTTTAGAGCTCTTCACAGTCTGTCCCCTTCCTACCTGTACTCCCTTTCACATAATCCTATGTCTCTGAAATTCTTTGCTGTTTCTTGAATTTTGCTGTTGACTTGTTCAGTCTGACTCCATGATTTCATTTGGGGTTTTCTTAGCAAAGATACTGAAGTGGTTTGCCATTTCCCTCTCCAGCATATTTTGCAGATGAGGAAACTGAGGCAAACAGGGGTTAAGTGACTTGCCCAGAGTCATATAGCTAGTAAGTGTCAGAAGACAGATATGAACCCTATCCATTGAACTACCTAGCTGCCTCATTTCTTGAATAGGACATTCCATCTATTCCCTTTTCATTGGATGTCCATCATTCCTGGAATGCCCTCTCTCCTCACCTCTGTCTCCTGGCTTCTCTGGCTTCCTTAAAGACTCAGGTCAAATCCCACTGGCCAGAGGTCTTTTCCTGTCTCCCCTCTACCTCACCATGCTAATTCTTTCCTTCTGGGATTACCTACTTTCCACTTAAGTTGTACGTATCTTCTATGTACATTGTTTATAACAATAATGATAGCTAGAGTTTGTATAAAGCCCTATATATGCAGAAACTGTGTGAAACACTTTGCAGTTATCCTTTCCACATCGGGACTTTCTCTACCGAGGTTTTTATATATTGTGGGTCAGCATGAGAAATTAAATAGGAATTTTGGGGGAGTTTTGTGGAAACTGCAGATAACATACAAAAGCCAACAAATGACATAGAAAAAGTTTAGAAACTCAGAAATGCATAAAATATATGTATAATATTGTATCAACATATTTTACCTTTTAATATCATAATAATTCAAGCTTCTTCTCTGGTACAAAGGGAGAGCTGAAAAATTTTAATGTGGACTTTCCAGACCATGGGGATGCTGTGCCCCTGATCCCTGAGATGTAGAGGGAATAACTATGTAAATGTAATCTCATCTGATCCTTCAACTGTGGAGGTAGATGCTATTACAATCTCCATTTTATGTTGAAGAAACTGAGGTAAACAAAGGTTAACTGACTTGCCCAGAGTTACACAGCTAGTAAGTAAACTGAATCAAGTCTTCCTGATTCCAGCTGAAGGCTCCATCCACTGGCTCATTGTGTGTTTTCTAACTAGTAGAAAAGGGGCAGCTAGGTGGTGCAATGAATAGAGCAGGAGCCAGGAGGACCTGAGTTCAAATCTCACCTCAGACACTTGATAGTCACTAGCTGTGTGACCTTGGGCAAGTCACTTAACCCCAATTGCCTCATCCTGGGTCATCTCCAGTCATCCTGATGAATATCTGGCCACTGAATTCAGATGGCTCTGGAGGAGAAGTGAGGCTGGTGACCTGCACAGCTCTCTCTCACTCAAAACAAAATCAAGTGCAAGTCATGTCATTATTTCTCTCTGATGACACAGTCTTCTTTGAGCAACAAAGGACAAACACACACACATACACACACCTAGAAAAAAGGCAGGGGACTATGTTTTTGCCTTTCTGTGTTTTCCCAGTCCTTAGCACAGTGCCTAGCACTTAGCAAATGCTTTTAAAATGCTTGTTTTACTAATTGGTCCTATGCCCCTACTTATCCTTCCCCAAATTCCCCAGTCTATGTACTACCAGCTACACCCCATCACAGGGCAATACCAGTGCCCCGCTCTCTCTGCACAGTACCAGATCTTGCTGTACCAGCTTTGAATCAGGCATACCCTTCTCTCTGGAGCCATCTTCTAGGCCTTGGATTATGTTGTAGCTCTTTAAAAAAAACCCTCCTCCACTGTCTGCTGAGCACAAATAATAGTTATTAAGGTCCCTTTCCCACTATAGAAATAAAATACAGCCAGGGAACTTGAGCACAGCCACTCCATTGAGAGCTCGCTGAAGTCGGGTAATACTAATAATTCAAAACAGATGAACAGAATGGCAAATACTATGGGCTTAGTATCCCAGCCTGACCTGACCTTTGAAACTTGTTGAAAGTTACCCTTGAAACTCCCCAGAACTCCTTGAGTAACTCCTGTAAAAGGGTTATTTATCACAAAGTCATAAATAATATTTGCTATGTATTTGCTCCGTCTATCTCAAAAATGAATTAGGTTAGAAAACATTTATGGGCCCAGGTCTGAGGTCTGCTTTTTTTGTGTGACAGAGGGGTAGAAGGAGGAGGGATGGGGAATCTTGTCGGAAGAACATCCACACAACCCAGAAATCAGCCGGAGTTGCCCCTGTTGTTCTATCTTCCACAGAGAGGGAGTGGGAGATGGGGCTCCAGGAACTTAGTTTCAATTCAGTGGTTTTAAATGTCTTTGTTCCTGTTCAGAGGTAACTGCATGGTAGTGGTGAGAGATGTGGGTACAATAAAGAAGCAGAATCACATGTAGAAGATGGCTCCAGAGAGAAGGGTATGCCTGATTCAAAGCTGGTACAGCAAGATCTGGTACTGTGCAGAGAGAGTGGGGCACTGGTATTGCCCTGTGATGGGGTGTAGTTGGTAGTACATAGTGGGGCAAGGATCCCCAACCCCCTAAGAGAAGAAGGGAAGGCTATTCCAAGATCACCCACTATGTTGGGGTGTGGGGATGGGAGTGGGGGTGGGTGGTTTAGGATCCTGGGAGCTGGCGATGGGGATCAAACACAGAGAAATGGAAGATGAGGAGGGAAACCTGCGGGTGTCATATTTGATCCTTGTTCTTTGTTCCAGAAAGCCAGGGACATCTGGCATTTGGAGTTAGGAGCACTCCAATCACTTCCTCCTTTCTCCCCTGAGCAGGCAGTTAGGGATCAGGCTGCTGGATTTGTTTGCATTTTCAAGTAAGAGCGGTGGTGGCTTATAAGGCTGAATCAAAATGCAAATAGAGGAGTCAGTCTGTCCTTTCAGATTTTTGCATGGGTGAGGGACTCTGAGAATCCTGAACTTGGAGTCAGGAGAATACTCTAAGCCACTAAGACCTGGTCCAAGATTCACCTCTGAAACTTGTTGGTTGTATGACCTTGGGCAAATGACTTAGTGTCTCAGTACTCTAGGAAATACTCTAAGACGGTAAGTGGCAGAGAACTGTACCAATCTGCACTAGAGAGGGAGTTTCCTATATCAATGAAATCAAAGGTCCTGTCCCCATCCCTACTTATTTCCTAGGCTTGCTTAAAGGATCACACTGTGGCAGAGTAGATGGAGAAATAGCTTTGGAATCGTTTCAGACTTTTGCTAGCTGAATGACTGAGCAAGTGGCAAGCTCTCTGAGCTTCAGTTTCCACCTCTGTAAAATTGGGATAATAACCTCTAGGCTAGTTGTGAGGTTCAAACAAAATGATACATGCAAAGTGCTTCACAAACCTTAAAGGACTATATAAGTGCCAACTGTTATTGTTAACGAATGAGACGATACATGTAAAACACTTTGCACATCCAATGGGTTATATTAACTTCAGCCTTTATGTTTCTTTTGGGGTCTTCTTATGTTGCAACAGGGTAAATTTGTTGTTCACATTAAATTGGATTTAGTGGTTGGGATGAAATGACATCTGATCACAGTCTTTAAAAGTTCAAGAGACCTTAATGATTATTTAATTTTGGGGTCCACCACCCTTACATCCAGGTATTTATGATCTGGCCTTACTCTTAGTAAACTCTAGTGCCTCTATATTATTTCTAGCATCAAATATAAATTCTTCCATTCAGATTTTAAAATCCTTCATAGCCTGGTCTTTTCCTACCATTCTTGTTTTCTTACACCATAATCCCCTTCATATATTCTGTGATCCACTGACCCTGGCCTTCTTGCAGTTCCTCTAACACTCAATCTCCCAACTTCATGTATTTTTCACTGAGTCTTCTCATGCCTATAATTCTCTCTCTCTCCTCATTTTCATTTTCTAGATTCCTTGGATTCACTCAAGTCTCAGTTAAATCCTTCCTTCAAGAAGTCTTTTCTGGTTCCCTTCCTTCTGAGATTATACACACACTCACACACATTATATACACATATATATGCACATATATGTATCTACATACGTATATGTGTATATATAGCATATATTTATACATAGCTGTTTGCATGTTGCCTTCCCTGATCAGATTATGAGTTCCTTGAGGATAATGCCTATTTTGCCTTTCTTTTTATTTCCAGTACTTAGCACAGTGCCTTTCATACAGTAGACACTTAATAAATACCTTCTGACTTGACTTGACTGTTGTTGCTTCAAGTCTTCAGATAAACCCCCCCCTTACTGACCTCAAGGTGCACAGCAGAGCATCTTCTCAATAGTATAATGTTGGAGATGCTGAAATACTCCCCCAGCTCCGCAATTTGGCTGATGTTTTGTAGCTAAATAAAGTAATCTAGCAAGAGGAAGGGATTTGCTCAGATGAGAGGCAGAGCTGGGACTCTTCAGATTGCTAGTCTAGTGTTCTGGTCATAGTGTGGCTCTTCTAAACACCGTGTTTCCGATCTAATCCAACAAGTATTTGTGAGTGCTCTGCAGGAGGTGCTCTGCTAGAGAGGAGAAAAGATATTAGATATATTGGGGAGAGAAAATCTACAAGACAGTGACTGATTTGTGTACGAAGAAAGAAGGGTTGAGAATGAACCTACGTGACTGGAACATTCTGGTGCCCTCAATGGAAACAATGGGGAAGGGCGAGGGATATTTACGGGATAAGATATTAAGATATATTTTGTACATGTTGAATTTGAAATACTTAAAGGAAATCACATCCAGTTGGAAATATTAAACAAGTGAGTGGTGAAGTGGAACTGGGACTCTAGAAGAATATCAGATTTGAAACATATAGATTTGAGAATCATCTACAGAGAGATGATAATTGAACCCATGTGAGCTGAGGACACTAACAGAGAGCTCTGGGAGAGAGCCTTGGGGGTTACCCACAGTTGTTGGGGGGGGGCGCAAAAGATCCTCAGCCAGTATTATTGGACAAGTAGGATAATTATAATAATATTATTGTTAATAATAATGAGCATTTATATAGCTCTTTAAAGTTTACAAAGTACTTTACATGTGTTAGCTCGTTAGATCCAGGAGAACCAGAAGAGAGATATTACCAAAACCAGGGGAGAAGAAAGATTTATTAACAGTGTCAGATTTTATAGAGAGGTCAGGAAGGATGAAGAGTGACAAAAAGACCACTGAGTTTAGCGTTTAAGAGATCACTGGTAAACTTGGAAAAGAGTAGTATTTAGTGGAGAGGTACAAAACTGTATTGTAAGGAGGTGAGAGAGAAGTGAATGAAAGTTGAGGAGGAGAGGCAAAAAACAGTCCAGACAACTTTTTCTAGGTATTTGTGTAAATGAAGAAAGATATATTAGGGTTAGGGTAGGCTCTTTTAAATTTGTAGGTAACAAGGAAGAAATAAGTAAATGGGAGAGACTGGAAGAGACAGAGACAGAGAGAGACATGAGAGACACACAGAGAGACATGAGAGACACACAGAGACAGAGACATAGAGAGAGACAGACACAGAGAGAAACAGAGAGAGACAGAAACAGAAAGACAGAGACAGAAAGAGGCACAGACACAGAAACAGACAGAAACAGAGAGAGACAGAAACAGAAAGACAGAGACAGGTACAGACAGAGAAACAGAGACAGAAAGACAGAGATAGATGTGGGGGGGAGGAAAGAGAGGGAGGAAATGATTGAAAGAGTGTGCACCTGGAACAGATGAACTCAGGGGCACAAGGAGAGGTACTAATCTTGGCCAGAAGGGCAACCTCTCTGACAGAGAATAGAATGAGGGAAAAGACTGGAAGATTAATTGAGGGCTTTTGAGGTGTGTTGTAGCAGAGAAGAGAGAGTTCAGGACAGGAGGTCTATTTCCTTATGGGCTCTGTTTTCTCAGGAAAGTAGAAGTTCTCTGCTGGGGGTGAGAGGGTGAGTTAGTGGTGGAGTAGACTTGAGAAAAGGCTTGGAAAAATCTTGCTTGGGAGTGTGAGAGAGAGTCAATTAGAAAAGAATAAAAGGTTTACCATCTATCAGAGACTGCCTGGTTGAGATTAGATAACATAAACTTGTACTGGAACCCATCATCGTGGTTGTATGATTCCCCTCCCACACTGCAGTGTTATCCAGTGTAGCACACTTTTGAGGTGGAGAAGACAGATGGTAGTGGTAACCCTGAGTTAGAATTTGACAAGGCGTGAGTTGCAATAGAACCAAGAGAAAAGAGATTCAAGGGCATGCATTTTCATTCAAGTCATTTTGTATCATGGTAACCCATGGGCTAGTCATATCATGAGAGCACTGAGAGCATATGGACAATCTATGAGCTCTATTTGTGCCAATGTGATATTAGGAAGACCCCCAAAATGTTGGCTGGATCCCCATGATGGATTTATAAAAGATATGGGAATAAAATTGTATGATATGACAATCAATAACTGGATAGAATATTCACAGATCACAGATTCATTAAAACATCTGAAAAAATGTAAATCTTAACTTTCACCTTCCCCACTCGAACTTATGTTCCAGGAAGGCAGGGACAGTGTCTTATCTAAAGCATCCATGATAGAATTTAATAAATCTTCTGTGACCTGGATTAATTTCCATGTTTCATCTTCACCTTTACTTTCATCTTTTCTAGAACTCAGACTGCTTTTTTTAATACTAAATTTTATTGATACTTTTTGTTTTTACTTCCCCCTCTTTTACTAAATTTCCCCCTGCACTTATTCTCTACCTCTTCAAGACCCATCCAATAGAATAAAGATTTTTTAAACGAAAAAGAGAAAGAAAAGAAAAAATCATCAAAATTACTTACTACATCAAAAGGAAAATCTGAATATATATGTATCATTTCATATCTGTGTACCTCATACCTCTGAAGAGGAATAAGGGGAAGTGTCTTTTCAGGTTTCTTTTGTGGGATCAGGCTTGTTCTTTGTAATTTTGCAGCATTCATTTTTAGTTGTTTTGTGGTTGATTTTTAAAATTTACATTGTTGTAGTCATTGTGTATGTTGTTTTCTTGACTCTGCATTATTTTACATCAATTCATGGAAATCTTTCCATGATTTTCTATATTTAGTACATTTGTTGTTTCTCGCAGCACAGTAATATTACATTACATTCATGTACTACATTTTAGTGTTTTATTCATTCATTCACTCAACTCTGTGTGAAATTCATTGTTTGGTACCTTTTCCTTTTTGTCAAACCAAATAACTTCCCTGCAGCAAATTACAGTTCAGTATCTGAAGTGCTAGCTTTTTCTGAAGATGTGAGAATAGTGGGACTATCCCATGGAACAAATATAGGGATAGACTTAGGTCTTGGCATCTTTCCGAGGACCATGCGTGTTCTGATCCCTTGTTAAAGAGCGTGTTCTTTTGTGATCTTCTGGTTAACCCCTTAGACTCTATGATAGGGGTGCAATGTCAAAGAGGATAGGTGACTGAATCAGAAAGAGTATCTCCCTCAATAGGTTAGGTAGAGGTGGACTCTTTGTTGGAATACAGAAAAAATCGTTGGACTTCTAGTGAGCAGGGGGAAGGAATTTCTATTCTCCTTGTGTGGTTACATGCACATGGCAGAAGAGTAAATGTTTTCCTAATTGACCCTGAGACTGGATCTCAAGTCTCTGCCTCTTTTGTTCTGTGTTTCCTTGAGCAGAGATGACTTATTAGCTGTCCTGAGCAATGAACATTTCCAGTCTAGGTGGCTGGCTGCCTTGTGAATTTTAGAGGTTAGAATGTTGATTTCCAGCAGTAGATACCTCCTATAACTAGACTGTTTTTTTGATAAGGCAATTACTATTAATTCGATCACCATTAGAACTTTAAACCCTAAGCCATGACCTTAACTGGCCAGAAAGTCTAAAGCTTGAGTTACTGCTAACAGGAAAGTGGGATCTGTTCATCCTGTCTTACAAGCCTCCCAAATGTCTTTCCTACCTCCTAGTTTGCTGGGTTGCTATTTCATGTTTTAAATATTTGTTAATGTGTGTGTATGAGTCTTCTGTTTTTTGACTTTTTTTTTGGTGGAATAAATAAATAGCTGTTCTATATCTGATAAATGCTAATTTGTACATTGAGCAGCTTTTCTAGAAAGGACTCTAGATACGTGCCATATTTAAATTTTATTTAAGAGATTCCCCCCAGGACCCTGGGGTTGGGGCATAATAACCAAGGGAGTGAGAGAAAAAGTCTAAATTTTCCCTCTTTGAAACTGGCCTTCCTTAGTACTGAATTCTTCATGGGTGTCATAGATAATTACAGATTCAGTTGGTGTTCACCTGAAAACCAGTAGTTTCTTCAGTATGTCCATGAATTGATCAATTAAAAGTCATGTATTTTCAGAGTTGAAAAAGACCTTAGAAGCTATCTAGTACAATCTCTACCCAAGCAGAAATCTCCTTTACAATACTTCTAACATAGAAATGCTCTATTTGAAGATATCTCAGAATGAGAAACTCACTACTTTTTGAGGTAAACTATTCACTTTTGGAAAGTTATAGTTGTCTGAAAGTCTTTCTTGATGTTAAAGCTAAACGTGCCTCTTTGCAACTTTTTGTTACTGTTTTCAGATGCGTCTTTTTGGGCCAATTAAAACAAGTGTAATCTTTTTTTTCTAGGTGAGACCTCTCCTCCACTTTTAATAAATTTTTATTCATGACAGGTTTTTTCCATCATCATTCTCTACTTCAGTATAACCTACTCCTTTCCTTTCAGAGAGCCAACCTCTCCAAAATAGTATTTTTTAGAAAAATAAAAGGGGAAGCAAAGTCATGATAAGTGATCAGTACAAAAAGTCTGAAAATATGTGCAATGTGCAGTACTTGAGGAACCGCCATGTCTGCAAAGGGGTGGGTTAAAAGGAGTCATACTTACTCTTTATAATTTTGCCACATTCATTTTTGATTTTTTTTGTATATGTGTGGTTGCTCTAATCCATTTACAATGTTGTAGTCACTGTGAATTCATGGCTCTACTTCATTCTGCATCTGTTCATGTAAATATTTATTCATCACATTCATTGTTACATATAGCACAATAATATTCCATCATATTCATGTTTGACATGTTTAGTCATTTCTCAATCCATGAGTATCTATCTTGTTTCCAATTATTTGTTACATGTGATATCTCTTTAAATACTAGGAGACATTAAGTCCTTCCTAAATTTTCTCTTCTCCAGGTTAATTTGCCCCAAACTCCTTCAACCAATACACACACAGCATGAATTCAAGGCTCTTCAGCAGTTTGGAGACCTTCTTCTGAACACTCACAGCTTATCAATGCCCTTCCTAAATTTGTCCATCAGTATAGAATACAATATTATAGATATGGTCTGACCAGGACTAATAGTGTGGGATTATGACAATTCTAGTGTTAGGTACTAAAACTTTTTTGATATATCTTATGATGACATTAGCTTTTTTAGCTGTTATATAGAATTTGTAGTACACTGAAGTCCCCTAAATTTTTTCAGATGAATTGCTACCTGACATGTATCTCTGATTCATTTGCTTGTGGAATTGATGTTTTTTGAACTCGAGTATAAGATTTTCATCTAGTTCTATTAATTTTCATCCTATTGGATTCAACCTAGTGACTTAGCCTGTCAAAATCTTTTCAGATCTTGGTTCTGCCAACCATTGTATTTATATCCAGAGCACGTTATGTATATCTTTATCCAAGTCATTGATTTTAAATATTAAACAACATAGACCTCTGGAACACTCAGTGAGAGATTTCCCTCCAAGGAGACTTCAAACCAGTAATTACAATTCTTTGAGTGGGTCCAGTCACTCAACTGAGGTGGCTAGGTGGTGCAGTGGATAGAGAGCTGGGCCTGGAGTCTCAAAAGCCTAAGTTAAAATCTGGTCTCAGACGCTTACTTGCTATGTGACCCTGGGCAAGTCACCTAACCACTGTTTGCCTTATTCACTGGAGAAGGAAATGGTAAACCACTCTAGTTTCTTCCCAAGAACACCCCATGTACAGTATTGGCGCGTTATATATGAAGAGTCGGACATGACTGAAGAAAAATAACCATTCAACTTGTTTGGGATTTCTCAAACTTTTCCACGAGAAGAACATGAAAGACTTTGTCAAATATTTTGGTAAGTTCTAGGTAAATTTTATCTACAGTCAGTCAGATGATTAGCATTTTTTGCTATGTATCAATCTGAGGCCAGATTTGAACTTAGGAAGAGTCTTCCTGAGTCTGGGTGCAGCACTCTATCTGTTGCATTACCTAGATGCCCAGAAGTTCCTGATTTCACATCTGGTTTCAGATACTCATTAGCTATGCAGCCCTGGTCAAGTCTCTAAACCCTGTTTGCCTCAGTTTTCTCAACTGTAAAATAAGAAGAAAATGGCAAACCACTTCAGTATCTTTGCCAAGAAAACCCCCAAACGGGGTCATGGAGAATCGGACGCAGTTGAAATGACTGAACAGCACTATATGCCAGGTACCGAGTTGAGCAATGGGGATACAAAGAAAGGCAGAAGCAATCCTTCCTCTCAGACAGCTCACAATCTACTGGGAGACAACATGAAAACAACTCTGAACAAACAGGATACCTACAGGATAAACTGGATGTAATTTCAGAGAGAAGGCGCTAAGGTGAAGGAGAACTGCAAAAGGCTTTTTGCAGAAGGTAGAACTTTGGTAGAGATGGAAGGAGGCCAAAGAAATTAGGACGTAGGGATGAGGGGAGAAAACGTTCCAGGCCTGGGGGATTGCGTTCTCTTGATCTGCAAATCTGGTAATTCCATCAAAAAGAAAAATGAAGTTAGTTGGGAATGGGCTGTTCTTACTGGTTCTTTGTAATAATGATTTCCTTTTCTGAATCTCCTCTGGTCAATCCCTTTAATAATATGTTGGTGAACTTTGTTGGACATTGAATTCAAACACTTTGGCCTATAGTTGTAGACTCTCCTCATTCTTAAAAAAAAATCAGGACAATGGCCCTTTTTAAATCATAAGGTACCTCACCCATATTGCACGGTCTGTCCAAGATCCCTGGGGTGGCTTAGCCATAATACCTGCCAGTGTTTATAGTATCCTAAAGTATATGCTTCTTTTTGGTGAATAGAAATCATCAAGGGCAACTATGTGAGCTTTTATTATCTTCCTACTTATTGAATCTTGAGGACCAACACCCTATTATTTATTTTTGTTCCGCTCTTTTGGTTCAGATATAATTGTCTTTGGCAGAGGAAACAAAGGAAAAAAACAAAAGAGAATGGGAACAGCTTTGCCTTTTCTTCATTGTTCATTGTTATAATTCACAAGATTTAGAGTTGGAAGGGATTTTAAGGGTCAAGTAGGCTAGTGCCCTCATTTTGCAAATAAAGAAACCAAGGCCCAGGAAAGATAAATGACTTGCTTAAGTTAGACTTTATGTGTCAAAGGTGGGATTTGAACCCAGAATTCCAGAGCCACCCATTCCTCTTTCCACTGGACTATTCTACCTAGTATCCTTCTGCCCAAGGTCACACACTCATATGTATCATAAAGTGACAGAGGTAGGATTTAAACCCTTGTGGTATGACTCAAAATCCAGGACACTTTCTACTCTACCACAATTGATGCCACCACAAACCAGGTCAAATAAGGTGTGTAGAAAGAAAGTGGAAGGCATAGGAATGAGTTCAATGGAATTATCTCTCAAGCCATGTCAGAATATGATCTCAGGGAAGTTTCCCACCCTATAGGGAAAAACATAAAAATTCTATCTCGATCAAAGTATCTGATCTTAAATGCTACTGTGATGATGAGGGTTATGGCTGTGTCTACTACTACCACTAGAGCAGCTAAGTGGTGCAGTGGATAGAGTACGGTCCTTGGAGTTAAGAGGACCTCAGTTCAAATCTAGCCTCAGATACTTTCTAGCTATGTGATCCTGGGAAAATCACTTAACCCTGTTTGCCTCAGTTCCTTATCTGTAAAATGAGCTGGAGAAGGAAATGGCAAAACACTCCAGTCTCTTTGTCAAAATCTCCCCCCGCCCAAAGGTGTTATGGAGAGTCAGACATGACTGAAATTACTTAACAACAGCACTACTACTGCCATTACTAGGAGATACTTATATAACACTTCAAGATTTGTAGTGCCCTTTACATATATTATTTCATTTGATCCTAAACATAATCCCATGAATTTGGTGGCATTATTCTCCCCCATTTTACAGATGAGGAAACTAAGGATCAGAGAGGTTAAATGATTTTTCCATGGTCCTTTAGCTATTAATTATTAGAAGTGGGATTTGAAATAGTATGCTCAGAGATAATTGAAGGATTATACATAGCCTGTAGAGAAAAAAAAAGATGATTAATTAAGAAGGCTGAGTGTCATTCTGCAGGAATTAATACAAGAAAATCATCCAGGATATTGAAATCGAATGGCAAAATTTTGGTCCATAGAATCCATAGATCTCTAATAGAAAGAAGGCCCAAGTTTAAAACTCTAAGACACATAATGTTTAAATATCAGAATTTCAGTGCAAAACAACAAATACTGTAAGTAACCAAGACAAAGACCTTTAGCAATGAAATAATTTTAATTTGAGTAGCTCAGGATTACTCCTTATCTATGAGAAATCAAAGAAAAGGAGATCAGAATGAATTTCCAAAACATCCTATTTCATAAAACTGAGCCTGATCATCAATGAAGGAAGATGTACCTTTAGTAAGAGGCACTGAGCCATTTCTCCAACAGAAAACAAAGATGAGCCAAGTATTGAACCTGCAAAAAAATCTCAAGAGAAATAAAATAAACATAAACAAAATACAGTAATTAAGAAAAAGATATAAGCAATGAAGTCAGTTTTTTCATGCTGAATTGACAAGACTATTGTTAAAAAAAATCCTTAAAACACTAATTGGAGATTAAAGGGAGATCAGAAGGATAAAGCAAAGTCAAAAGGATCTAAGAGGCTAAAACTGTAAGGGGAATATAACAAGTAATCAAAAGGAAGGCAGAAAAATTTAACGAATATTTAATGGGCTAAACTCTACATTTGTAAATGAAACAGTGTTTTTTTAAAGTGGAGAGGGAGAAGAACAGATAACAATCCATCAATCAACAAGCATTTATTAGCTACCTACTATGGCAGGCACTGTGCTAAAAATGCTGAGGATACAAAGAAAGGCAAAAACATTGTCCTTGCACTGGAGGAACTCATATTCAAACAGGAAGGGCAATGGGTAAACAGCTATGTACCTACAGAATAGATATAGAAAACATGGGAGGTAATCCCCAGATACCCTGGCAGGGGTGGGGGATGTAGTGGAGGGAGAGGGATAGGGTCTAGAAAAAGGTCTCTTGCAGAAGGTGGAATTTGAGCTGTCTTGAAGGTGACTAGGGAAGTCCTAATGTACAGGTGAGGAGGAAGAACATTCTAATGAGGAAAAAGAACATTTTAATGAAATGGCACTAAGTCAAGATATGGAGGGTCATGTTTGAGAAACAGCAAAAAGACTGGTATAAAGTATGTAGAAAGGATCAAACTGAAGAAAGACTGGAAAGGTAGGAAGGGTCGAGGTTGTGAATGTTTTTAAAAGATAAACAAGATTTATATTTGATCCTGGATGTAATGGGGAACCATTGGAGTTTATTGCATAGGGAGAAGTTGCTTGAGTGGAGGGAAAGAAGGTAAGAATAAATGAATGGAGTGAATGAATAAAACATTTATTAAGAGCTTAATATGTGTACAACATTGTGCTAAGTGTTGAGAATACAAAGAGAAAAGATAGTCCTTGATTTCAAGGACCTAATTTTCTAGTAAGATGGAGAACAAAGATGGAAAGTTTCATCTTCAAATTAGATGGAAAACACTCATGATCCTTCAAGTACAGTGGCAAAGTAGATGTTAGTACTTCTTTAATGTCTCCTACATCTGCACAGAGGAGAATGGGGGATACATTTCTACCCAGCTTGGTTGTATGCAAAGAAGGGATAGTAATTTCTTTGGTCTCTAGACAATCATGGAAGGCTATGGAAATTTAAAGTAAAAGAGAAGAGGGGGAGGATTTGAGGTTTGGGAAGAATAAGAGGCTGATTCTGCTCTAAAGGAGGAGGGGAAAATCAATGACGTGTCACTGGCAAACATTTTCTTGGGAAGAATGATAGAAATCTCATAATAGATTTTGTTTAGGGGGAATTGGCACCCTTTCTAAGTAAGAGAAATCGTTCTCATCCCAAGAGCATTCTCAGGGAATGGTCTATATCCAAGGTAGAAGGCAGGACATACATCCAGAGGGAGGATATCCTGGCCTTAAAAGCGATGGGTGATTGTGGTGGCAAAGAATTGGAAATTGAGGAATCAATTGGAGAATGGCTGAACAAGTTGTGGAGTACTATTGGTCTATGATGTATATGTGTGTGTATGTGTGTGTGTGTGTATACACATATATAGAACTAAGAAATGATGAGCAGGCAGATTTCAGGAAAACTTGGAAAGACTTACACAAACTGATACACAGTGATGTGAGCAGAACCAGAAGAATGTTGTACATAGGAACAGCATTATTTTATGATGAACAACTGTGAATGACTTAGCTATTCTCAGCAATACAATGATCTAAGATAATTCCAAAGGAGTCATGATGAAAACTGCTATCCACCTCCAGAGAAGGAATGATAAGTCTGAATGAAGGTAGAAATATACTTTTCTTGCAGTTTTTTTTGTTAGTGATTTCTTTCACAACATCACTAATACAGAAATAAGCTTTATATAACTGCACATATATACTCTATATCAAATTGCTTGCCTTCTCAAAATGAAGGGGGGAGGGAGGAAAGGAGAGAAAGAATTTGCAATTCAAAATAAAAAAAATGTTAAAATTGCTTTTTGCATATAATTGGAAAAAAGGAAATGCTTAAAAGAGAAGAGGGATGAGTGACAATGGTAAGGGTGGGGGCCTCATAATTTCATGATGAGAATAAATTTGAAGAACCTTGTGAACCTTAAAGCACAATAAAAAAGTGAGATACCGTTATCACCATTCAGAGCAATTCCTGCTACCTGACTCTTCCTTCTTCAGGAATTAATCTTTCTAGTTATGAGATAAAGTAGAAAAGGGCTCCCCTAAAATAAAGAGGCAAATAATTTGGGGAAAAGAGAATAGCATATGATCTACAAATGCTCTCATAAATAAATAGGAGAGAGGAAGAAACATTTTTTTTTCTTCCAGAAGTTCTACTTTCCAGAAGCATGACGACATAGAGAGATTAAAGAAGGAACACATAAGTATATAGCAAATGATTAGAATAGATTTCAGAATATATTTTGTATTGTAGAAATTGTACAATTGTAGAAACACGGGAATGAACATAGTAAATAGATTTTAAGAAAGTGCAACAAAAGAGTTATTTAAAATCAGGTTTTCAGGAGGGAAGGGATGGAACATTCTGAACTTTACTCTTACTTGGGCATGGAGAAAGAAGGGTTTTAAAGGGTGTGTGTGTGTGTGTGTGTGTGTGTGTGTGTGTGTGTGTTTTAAAAAGGAAGAGAAACTAACATATTAAGTTACTTCACGTAATTTGGATGGGGTAGGTAGAAGGACTAGGAGAGAGTTTTGAGAAAAGACTTAAATTAGGATAAGTGAAACTATAGGGAAGATACACTGGATTAAAAGAAGGGGGGAATAAAAAATAAATGCAGGAAAACACAAATCTTAACAATTATAACTTTGAATGTGAATATATTAAACACTTTAATAAAATGAAAGATGATACAATGACTAAGAAAACAAAGACCAACAACTTGCTCCACACAAGAAGCTATTTTTTTAAAAAACAGACATCTACATAATTAAAATGAGATGCTGAAACAATTTACTATATACTAAATGAAGATTCTAAAATAGCATAAATTTCAATAATGCTATTAGACCGAGCAAAAACAAAAATCTGTAATGTCAAGAGAGATAAAAATATTATGATTTAAAGCACCATAGATAATGACAAATATAACTATTAAACTTATATACACCAATTAGCATAGCACCCTATTCACAAAAATAAAATAACCACATCACTACACAGAATGTATTTATAAATATATAATAACACTATAATTATAGGAGTTCTTAATACTCATTTCTCAGAATGGATATGTAACAAAATGATAAACAAAAAGGAAAATGCAGAATTTAATGGCATGTTGGAAAAGAGTCAAAAGACTTAAAGTGCTGTCTGAACAGAAACATGAAAGAATATACAAATTTTCAACATCAGTGATAAAGACATATCATATACTAGTTATGTGATATCTGTGGTAAATATCAATTTCTAAATATCAATAAATATCAATACCAAATAACAAATTCTCAACATCAGTGATAAAGATACATCACATACTAGTTATGTGATATATGTGATATGTAAATCTATAAAGACAGACCACATACTAGTTGGGGCACAGACAATTACAAGTCAATGTATAAAAGCAGAAATACTAAACATTCTTTATACAAAACATTGTAAAGAAAGTAATAAGTATATAGGCCTGTACTTTTGTTTATGTTATGTGTATGTAATATAAATAAGAAGATAGGCTTAAATAAAAACTAGCAACATCCTCAAAAATCAGTGTGTCAAAGAAACAATTAAGTCCCATATAAAAGGGGTGAAAATAAAAGGAAAACGTACCAAAATTTTGAGGCTGATGCTAAACCAGGTCTGAGGAGAAGAATACATGTCCAAAACTCTAAATTAATAAAACTGGAAAAACAAATAAAGGAACGAAGCATACAATTGACAAAAAATTTTTAAAAATCATTTGTAAACCCAAGATATGGACAAAAGAAGAAATCTTATAAATTCAGGGAGAAGAAAAAATTAAAAATAAAATGATTATAGAAATGACAAAACTTAGGGCTTCTTTTAAGAAAAGAGTGATAAAACTGATAAAGAAAACTGATAAACTGTTAGCTAAACCAATATAGAAAAAGAGAGAAGAAAATTATCACCAAAGAGAAATATAAAAAAGATGAATTTGACAAATTGAGAAGAAATAAGAATTATCAAAAATTATTACATGTAATTATGAGAGTAAAACTAAAAATCTAAAAGAAATGGATGAGTAATTAAAAAAACCCTGACAAAATAAGAAATAGATTTTCAACAGGGTATCCTCAGAAATAGAAATTGATCAAGCCATAGATGAACTGAAAAAAATTTTAAAATCTTCTTCTCAATAGGGACTTACAAGTAAATTCTCACACATATAAAAAATACACTAGATGCTACAAAATTTATTCTCAATAATTGAGAAAGAAAGCATTCTACCAAACTTCATTTATGAGACAGATATGGGCCTGATACCCAAATTAAGGAAGGTTAAAGTATAGAAAGAGAGCTGTAGGTTATATCACTAGCTACTTTAGGTGTAAAAATTTTTAAATAAAATTCTAAGAAAGACTACAAAAAACTATCTATAAAATTATTCAAGTTGGTTAAACTCTATTTCTTTTACCAAGAATACAAAGATACTTAAGCATTAGGAATTAATTCCTAATTAAGCATTAATAATTGATTTATTAATATTAATTATGCAAACGAAATCATTATTGATCATTTAAGCATCAAAATAAAATCACATGGATGTATTAATAATATAATTAAATAATGCTTAATAATTTAGTCATTCAAGTAAAAGCTAAATGATTATTAATAATAAGCTGAGAAAAAGGACTTTGACAAAAATATCACTTTCTTATGCTAAAATCCTAAGTAAAGGGCTCTTTTCTACAAGGATACACACACAAATGAATATGTATGTACACATACAGTTTTTGACTTTACCTCTATATAATCTACATATATTTACACACATACACATATGTGTATGTGTATATTCATATGTATAATTAAATACTATCATTATTTGCAATGGAAAAATATGAAATACTTTTTTAAAAAATAAAGAGATAAAGCAAAGATATCTCCCGTCTACACCGGTATTTGACATAATCCTAGAAATATTAGCATTGCCAATAAGAGAAGAGAAAACAAATAAAGCCATAAGCCTTGGAGAAGAAGAGATAAAAGTATTCCTATTTATGGATGACATGATGACTTACTTAGAAAATGCTAGAATCAATTTTAGCAGGATGTAAAATTAATCCACAAAAATTAAGAGTTGTTCTATACAGTAATAACAAAAAAACCAGGAAGAAATAATAATAGGAGAAATCCCATTCAAACAACCGCAAAAGGAATAAAATATCTGGGAGTCAACCTACCAAAACACAACGAAAGCTTATACAAATATGATTATAAAAGGCTCTTTACGGAAATAAAGGAAGACAAATAATTTCAAAGATATTCATTGCTCATAGTTAGGCTGCACCAATAAAATCAAAATGATGCTGCTGCCAAAATTCATTGACAGATTTAGATGCATGCCCACCAAAATAACAAGGAGTTATTTTATAGAACTAGAAAAATAACAACAAAATTCATTTGGAGGGACAAAAGGTCTATAATCCCAAGGGAAATAATGAAAAATGTAGAAACGAAGGAGGCATAGAAATCCTAAACCTCCAACTTTGTACCAACTATGGTATAAAGCAGTAATCAAAATTTTTTGGTAATGGTTAAGAAATAGAAAAGTAGATTACTGGAATAGACTTAATGAACCATAACTAGAAACAAACACAGTATTCTCGTGTGTTTGGGGTAAATACTCTGAGAATGACTTCTTATTCAAGAATTTCTGGGAATACTGAAAAACAATTTGGCAGAAGATAGGTTTAGAGTAACATTTTATAGCAGATGTCTTCAGATGTTCCTCATCCCCTTGTCTCTTACATTCCCCTTTTCTCTCCCTTTTCTCCCCCCAGCAATTCTGAGACCAGACAAATCTGATCTTCCCTGGGGGAGGGTACTTCTTTCCTATTTTCGTGTGCCTACCTGAGAGTGAAACTCCAGGAATAACTCTAAAACAAAGTTTAGGTACAGCACATTTAGGGGTTTCCACATAGGTGGGTAACAGGGTACCCTTCCACCAAGGTACATAAAGTATAATATGGATATCAGGTAAGAGGTAGTCTTTTATTTCCTCCATTACAAAAAAATACCAAACCATATAAAACACAAAAGACTCTCAGCTGCACATGAGGAAATATATGAAATGTAAAATACTCCAATAACCCACTGCACTCATTATACTACTCTGGAAGGTAAAGACCATTTGAAGACTGTTGAGCAGCTATTGTCTATTCACCTTAGATTTGAATTATCCAAGCAACTCATATCAGTTATTATGAATGGTTGAGAGACCTTCTGATATTTCATCACTTGACTTTAGTCGTAATCTCACATAGAGTCATTGATTTTGAGTTCAAAGAGACCTTAGAGATCATCTAGTTCAATCCCATTTTATAGAAGAAACTAAGTTCAAGGAAGGTTAAAGTCATACTTCAACTATAGGGCAGTTGTCCTCCTAATAGTGGCACTCTTCTCTAAGATGCATAGTATTGAGGATATTTTCTTCCTTTGGGGGGCAGGTATCTGATTCAAAATTATCCATGTGATAAAAACTGGCAAAATCCATTTCTTAGTATTACCTGGTGTTAACCTGTGTTAAGAAAAGAAAACAACAAAGTAAAAAAGGCAGTCAAGAGTTGGGAGGCCCATGATCTCCAGTTTCAGGCATACCTGGGTAGTCGCTTAATTTCCATGATCACATGCTACTATTACAAGTCAACATTAATCCTGGGGCTGGGGAGGGAGTTACACGAAATCTCTTCTCAGTTTGCCTACCGGAATTTCGAAGAAGAGAAATCATGTCAAAAATGACAAGGTTCATAAGATTGCTCTTATTCCATTCCATAGATTGCTCTTATATATCACAGAGTGGAGCAGTTTCTCTGATAATACTCTCAGTTGCCTGTCATTGAAGGGCAGCCACAGTTATTAGCGACTAATCAGAGAAGATCACTGTGTCTTCCCACGAAGGGGCTAGAATACACATCTAACTCCATAAAAAATCCCCTCTTCTAACTATGCCATATGGCAAACTCAACAGCTTTCTTGAGAGACTTATCAAGGGTTTTCCTTATAATCCCTACTACAACAATTTCCAAGTGGATAGGCCAATTAAATATAAAAGGTTATTTCAAAAATAAATTAGAGAAGAATTGTAGGATGTAATTTTCATAGCTTTGGGTAGGGGAAGAATTCTTAACCAAAGAAGGAATGGAGATCATAAAAAAGAAAACAATTTCAATTACATAACATCAAGAAAGTTTTTGCATGATTAAAATAAATACTGCTGAAATAAGAAGAGAAATAGCTGAGTGAGAAAAATCTTCACATCAAATATTTTTGATACAAGTGTGATTGACAGAATTTACAGAGAATTGAAACAATGCTATAAATAAGACCAAGAATCATTCCTTAAAGAACAGTGCTCAACAGTGGATATAAACAGTTTTCAAAAGAATTGCAAGTTTAATGATCATTTGAAAGATTGTTCTAAATCATTAATATTAAGAGGAATGCAATTGTAAACAACTCTATTGGATCACTTTTCACCTTCCCAGAAAACTAGCAAAGGTGACAAAACAGAAAAAAATTAATGTTAGAGGAACTATGGGAAGGCAGGTACATTAGAGGAGCTACATATTTGTCCCAATGTTCTGGAAAAGAGTTTGGAATTATTTGGGGAAAAGTACCAAACTCTCTATATCCAAGGAGACAATATTTGTGGGTGTATAACAAAAGAGGGTCAAAGAAAGAAAAATATTGCATAATAATATGTGTGATAATATTGTACACATAATATTATATTATTAATGTAAATATGTCTAATGTATTATGGCATATGCACATATAAAATATATGTGTCAAAATAATCATAGCAGTACTTTATGTAGTAACAATAACAACCTGGAAATGAAGTAGACATACATTGATTTTGGAGATATTGAACAAATGGTATTTGAATTCAATGGAATATTATTATACCAGACATAGAAATAAAATGAAAGCTTCAGAGAAACTTGAGAAGACTTGCATGAACTGATGTAGAGTGAAGTGAACAAGGACTCCAGAAATGTACATGAAAATAACATTAAAATAAAGTCAAACATCTGTGGCTGTAATGACCAATCTTGGCCCTGAAAAATATGATGAAATGCATCTCCCTCCTTTCAATCAAGAGATGAGGGACTCCAGATGTGGAATGTTGCATATGTTATCAGAGGCAGTCCTTGTGTGGTTTATTTTGCTAAACTAGTTTTCTTTATAATGAGGGTATTCTTTGTGTGGTTGGGGAGTATATGCAGAAATGTCTCTGGAAGTAAAAAACAAAGTTATCAATAGAACTTACTGTTTTTCTTTAAATATTCAGAACTAAAGATAACATGTAATTCAGAGGTATTCTGACCAGAGAAGAGCACGGTGGGATTATTACGTCCCTCATTCTGGACATGATCTTTTTATAAATTCAGCCCAAGTTTGTATGAGCTTTTTTGGCTTCCATGTCACATTTTTTACTCATATCAAGATTGTAGTCCATGAAAAACCCTAATTCTCCCCATCAAACTGGTGACCCTGAGCTGGGTGGAGATACTCAGCTTTCCCTGAAGGGTTGGAAGTCTCTTTTGTGAACCACTGAAGCAAGGCATCGTTAGTGAGCAGAAAGGAGGAGAGAACAAAGGGTAAGGAGCCCAATTATTAATAAGGCAGCAGTCCCATCCATCTTAATGAGACAGGGCAAAGAAAACAGCAGCCAAGCAGGCAGTATACAATTACAGGACTCATTGTTCTATAACAAAATTTAATTTAATTGAAAAAAAAATCTCCCCTAAACTAGAAAATAATTCCCAAACCTACATCTTCTGGGCTACTCCAAGTTGGTGTCACCATATGTCAAAACTGTGCTTGCCATAAAACTATTAAGTGCATAGTAATCTTTAGCTGCTCTTTAATAAGCATTAACTAAGTGCTTATCTTGTGCCAGGCAATGTGCTAAGCAGTAGGGGTATAAAGACAAAAATGAAACAAGTATCTACTTTCAAGAAGCTTCAGTCTTACTGTGGTAAACTATCTACATGTAGATCTATGTATACCCACATATAAATATCTATCTATCATATATCCTTTAGCTATTATGATATGTAACAATATATTATATAACATTAGAATATGATATAAAATAATATATAAAAATATATTTACATAATACAAGTACATAAATATATTATTAAAAGATATATGATATATTAGAATATTATTTATTATATATAGTATATTATAAGCAACAGATGAGAATATATGATACGTAATAGTATCATAGTACTAATAATAGTACTAATAATAGTAAATATGATAAAATATATAACATATTATGTAAATATCTCTACATATTTTATGTAGATTTATCTCTATTGAGAGAGAGTCAAATGCAAAATATATGAAATGTACATGGAAAATATGGATGTGTTTGGGTCCTGAAAGCTGGAGAAGCCAGGTAAGACCTCATCTAAGAAGTAGCAGTGGAGCTAAGACTTGAAGGTAGATAGGATTCTAAGGCATAAAGTTCAGGAGGGAATGTATTTCTGCTACGGAGATGAGGGTGACTGCTAGGCACAGAAATAGTCTATGCAAAGGCATGGAGATAGGAAATGGAACATCATACGTGGGAAATACCAAGTAAGGTGGTTTGGCTGGAACATAGACTACCTGAAGAGGAGTAATTTGGAAAGAAACTGGAAAGGTAGTCCCCAGAACACTTTGAATACTAAATAGAGGAGTTTGTATTTTGTCTTAGTGGAAATGGAAGTCATGGGAGCTTCTTGAAAAAGGAAAGTGGTGTGGTCAGAACTGTGCTTTAATTCAATTTGGCAGCTGTCAGAGGAGGGTACATTGGAGAGGGGAGAGGCTGGTACCAAAGACTTCCACTAGGAGGTTATTGCAATAACTCTCTCAAGGTGAGAGGTAATGAGCAATTGAACAAGATTAGCAGTTGTGTTAATAGAGAAAGGGACAGAGGCAAGAGATATTGTGGAGGTAGAATCCATAAGACTTGGCAACTGACTGTCTATATGGGATGAGAAAGAGGGAAGGGTCAAAGATGATGGCAAAGTTGCAAACTTGGGTGACTGAAAGGATGGTGGTATCCTCAACAGAAGAGGGGAAGTTAGGAGGAAGGGTAGATTCTTGGGAAAACATGAGTTTTGCTTTGGACAAGTTGAGTTTAATATGAGACATCTGGATGGAGATGACCAGCAGGTAGGTGACAATCCAGGACTGGAAATCATCTGCAGAGGGATGGCAATTGAATCCATGTAAATTGATGAGATGACTTTGATGAGAGAGAGAGTGTAGCATGGAGAAAGAAAAGAATGGAGTTTCCTAAGATTGATAGAATTTGTTGTTGGAAGGGACCTTAGACATCATCTGTTCTAACCCTCTCATTTTTGCATGAGAAGATGAACCATAAGCTTCGGTTACCAACCTTTCTTACTGTTTTTTTTATGGAAATCAAAAAGGAGGATTCTGTGGAACTGACACATATCCAGTCACATTGGTCATTGAGAAGGGAAGTGATTTTCCCAAGATCATACAGAGCTAGGAAAACTGAACCCATGTGAGTTTTTTGACTCAAAATCTAGGGATTTTTCAATGATACTATAGGAAATGGTGCCAGGGCCCTAAATATAACTTTCATCTGAAACCTTCAGACATGGCTCAGGTGAATGTAATCTGGTCTGGGGCATAAAGACTCTCCCAGGCAAGGTCTAAGACTTGAAAATAGGCTTAAGTTGTTTATACTTTATAAAAATCCACTGGTAGGAGAGTATTAGTCCTTTAAAACTCGTCTCGTCTTCTGTTCAGCCAGGGGCAAAAATGAGTGAAAGTCAAAAAAGAGGGAATGGGAGTTAATTGGTAATGTCCAATTATCAATTAGATATCAATTAGAAAGATGAGGGGTATGAATCTGACAGCCTGTTGGAGAGAATGATTCAACTCTGCCTATTGTGCCAGATGTCTGGGGGAGGCCATAGAGGAGGGAGAGGTGAGGCAATGATGGGAAATTGCTCAATTCATACATACACATAATCAATTCTTCAGGGGAGGTTGGGTCTCATTCCATTAGAAGATGGATCATTAGATATGACTGTTAGCATTTCAGACTGGTTCCTTGGGAAATGAGATACAAAGATTTCATGGCACTGATATGTGTACAGGCCCACTGGGGTCCCTTGAGCCGCCAACCTTCATTGTTATCTCTGCCCTGCTCCATTGTTGATGAATAAAACATTGCTTGCCCTGTGTTGCCCTGGAATCAATGCCCTTTCTGATGTTTGCTGGAAACGTAGGCATCTGAAGAACATGTTTTTGCCTTGCAGCACCTCGTGCCATCTCCACCCTCCCTGGGACACAGTCCAGTCCCACAGAGGAAGATGCATTTTAAATGGCAAGTTATTACAAGATTATAAATACCTATGTATTTTCAATGAGCAGCTGCCAAGAAGTTCTCGCCTGGTATGACATGGTCTATGACCATCCAATTCTTTCTGTTTGGCATAGTTCTTAGACAAGGGATTACTGCAAGCAGCTATTTCTTTAAGTAGAAGATAATATGGAGGATCTAGGCACAGGATGGAGAGTCAAGAGATCTGGCTGCTACCTTTAGTTTCACAGCTGACTTACTATGTGAGCTTGGGCAAATCAATTAAATTATTTGAGCATGTTTCAGATGCTTGCACTTCAGGCTGCTTTTGAACTGGGTTTTAAGATTTTTTTGTGTGTATGTAATGGATACTTTTGGCAATCAGTCTGGTGAAACCCATGGACCCCTTCTCAGAATCATGCTTTTAAATGCAAAGAATAAGATACATGGGATTACAAAGGCAATAAATTATATTTAAATATAGTTATTAAAATATTAAAAAAAATTTCAAGGACCATAAGTTTAGAACTTCTGCTTTAGAACAATGGAGAAAATACTTTGTACAACCTCTTCATGTTTTATTTTTATTTTTTTTAGGGAGAGGGTATGATCCTGTGAAATCTTATGTTTCACCTTTGCTCGGAAACTTTCAATGGCTCCCTATCACTAACATAATGCAACGAAAGCCTTTAGGCTATTGTGCCACAACATAGCTAGGTTAGGTTCTAACTTGCCTCTTTAGACTTATTCCAAGGCAGTCTCCTTGGGACCCTGGGACTCTGATCTCACTGTGCTCTCTCCTTCTTTTGTATCCCTTATGCCTAGGATGTACTGCCTTCTACCCACTGACTCCCTTTCCTTTTTCAAGGTGCCGTCCAGGAACTGACCACCTCATGAAGCCTCTCTCTCAGCCTACTCCGTTCCACCTCTTCTACTCATGGAATCACCTTTTACTCTTTATTATGTCATGGTTTCAGAATACTTCCCCCACTATAGATCCCAGTGAGCATGCGTCCTATCCCCATCCCTTCACTAACCAGACTAGAAGCTTGCTTTTCTTGGTCTCTTCATTGCCCAGGATGCTGGATCATAGAAGTAGAAGTTACTTTAGAAGTCATAAAATCCAGTCCATTCATTTTACAGATGAGGAAACTGAGGCACGGAGTGGCTAAATGACTTGACTGGGGCCACACAAGTAGTAAATGGTCTGAGGAAGGATTTGAACCCAGGTCTTTCCAACTCCAAGCCCAGTGCACTATCTATTGTACTTCTCCCCTGCACACTCAGTGATTGTTTGAATTGAGATGTAGCCATGGAAGAGTCAAGGCATCTCTAAGTTACCATATTTTAGGGAAACATTGCTTGGAGTATGGTGCAGAACCTGCAGATCTCCTTTCAGTATGGATACTGTTAGGCATAGAGGAAAATGGCAGAAGACCTAGAGTAAATGGTTATGCTGCATGCACACCCTTCTCATATGTTGGGGAGCAGATGCATGAGGGTGAGGGAGGGAGTCACTTATTTCTCTCCCTCTATTACCATATGGATTTTCAGCATGAAATGATAGCATTTTGATTCCGGGTCCAGGCCTGGATTGTGCTTTTTTATGGGACAGCTGAGTGGAACAGTGGATAGAGCTATAGACCTGGAGTTAGGAAGGCCTTAATGCAATTCCCTCCTCAGAGATCTACTAGCTGTGTGACCCTGGGCAAGTCACTTAACCTTTTAGCTTCAGTTTCCTCATCTGACAAGTGAGCACCTACCTTATAGAGTTGTTGAGAGGATCAAATGAGATGCTGTTTGTGAAGTGTTTTGCAAATCTTTAAGTGCTATGTAAAGGCTAGCTATTCTGATGTTGATTCTTTTTCTGGTACTTGTAGAAATCTCAGGGGACTGAGTTTCCATAGCAAAAGAGAATGGTAAGGGGTGAAGGGCAAGAGCTGTAGTCAGGGGCCTTGTTTATAGTTGGAATGCATGTCATTTGGCCATCACCCGTCTTGTTAAGTCAAGTTGTATGTGTGAGTCCTTCATCTGTGTGAGTCCCTTCTTCCTTTAAAGACATCCAGAAACACCTCAAAAGAACAAAGATGAAACTAACCTGGCATTAGCTGACTGGTCTTAGGAGAGTATACTGACTGAAACAAACTTTGTGGTTTGATACCCCCTTGGAGTGGCTTGAGTCTGAGCTCCAAAGTTCCCCTGGGACTTTTTGGGGAGAAGCATCCAGAATTGGAAACATGTCAGAATCTCATGTAGAATTTGAGCCTGGGCATCTATCACAGGTCACTTTTACAGGGACCCCATCTACAACTAAATCACTAGTCTCTGGAGAATACCCCTTTGTCATTGGGTTTGTGAGATTATCCCATCTGCAGTCCCAAGAGGACTTTCTTTGGTGGTCCTGTCTCTTGCCTAGTGAACTAAAATCAGTCATTTGGTAAAAATCATCTCAGTTGCTGCCATTTTCCTTGGAGAGGTAGAGCTGAATGGGGCAGGAGGATGGAGGGAGAATTGGAGAAGGGAGATGGACAGGGGAGGGCCAACAAATACACCATGCAGGCAGAACAACGAATATGTTCTATTATGTTTCTTTAGCCTGACCTCTGGAGAGAGGAGCACTTTTAATCTGAAGGTTTCTGAGGAGAGGCTCTGCACCAACCTATCTCACACTGTCTGCACCCTTGAAGGCCCTCGTGTCCCAGAATCAGCCTGAGAATATGGGAGGGTTATAGGGCTCGAGGTTTGTCTGTGTCCTAATCTTGTATGACAATCTCAAGAAAACCCATAAGAAGGATGGACTGTCCTCATGAAATCTGAAGTGCTGGGGAAAGGGACAGCTTTTCAGGTAGTGGTAGAGTATAGAGAGGGCTGAAAGGAAGAGTCATGGAAGGGGTTTGTTCTGGATTGCACTGATTTAGCAAAGCATAGATGGATGAGGAGGAAGGGGGCCGGAGAGTCCAGTGAGAAGGCTGCCAGCTTGAGAAGTGGAAAGGTGGCAAGTAAATGTGGGTGACAGGCATTAACAGACTGATGAAGGTGTGTGAGAAGAGGAGTCAGGCCTCTGGTACCTTACCTGCCTGGGCACATCTCTCACTCCCCATTCTTCCTGCCTTCCAATTCAAAGCTGCAGGCTATGTTCACCTAACTGCGCAGTTTGCTTCTGTGAGCCCTTTCTGTGTGCCCTAAGGCCCCCCTGCAGATGTACCTTGAAGTCTGACTCCACCAGAAACATTCCTCCCCCAGAGAAGAATGGGTGGGAGACAGTGCTTTGCACAGCCCACGGATCTCATATTCCGAGGCTAGTTATCCTTGGAACAATGGAAATATTACGTGTCAGAGACAAGCTGAGAGAGTGAAAGGCCTTGGAGAGCCAGGGTCATGTTCTCAAGCCTTTATCGTGCCCTTTCAACTCAGGAAGGGGGGATTTGCTTCCCTGGGTTTTTTTCTCAGCAGTCTGGGTCAATGCACACAGTCCCTTGTTGTTTCTTTCCCCCTCCCCCTAACACCAAGGCACCTCTACTCTGGATTCCACTTCAACTTGTAATGGCTGGAGCCGAACTCATTAAGCTTATGGAGAAGAGGCAAAGGCATCCTGATGTCACATGGGAGCCAGCTCTCGCTCTGGAAGGACCTCTGGGGCCATATGGCTCAGTCCCTTCATTTTATAAAAGAAGAAAATAGGGCCAAAGAAGTTGCTTGTCCATGCCCACAAAGATAGTAAAAGTGGCTCAGCTAGGGTTTGAACCTATTTTCTTTCTGTTCTACCACATATGTTGTTTTCAGTTATGCCCAATTTTCTGTGACCCCATTTGAGGCTTTCTTGGCAAAGATACTGGAGTGGATTGCTATTTCCTGCTCCACCTCATTTTACAGATGAGGAAACTGAGGCAAACAGGGTGAGGTGACTTGTCCAGGGTCACCCAGCTAGTATCTGAGGCTAGATTTGAACCCAGGAAGATGAGTCTTCCTGACTTCCTGAGCTCAGTGTTCTCTCCACTGTGATATCTAGCTGCCCCACATGCATATTCGTGCATACACGGTGTGTAGGCAGAGTCTCTAGGAAATGTCACTCTTCCCCTCCTACACATCCTCTGTTTGTGAGACTGGTAGAAAGTTAGGACAATATTTTATGCCGTGTTCTGAACCACAGGTCTCCCTAGCGTTCCATAGCCAAGAAAGTGTAAGAGAGATTTTCTCTTATAACCAATTGTTAAGTTTAACCTTCCATCTTTTTCAGAATTGGTTTCCAGATGGGAGAACAGTCTAAAACATTGTCACTGAGGTCTGTAGGAAGATGTGTGCTCTCTTGCCCTGAAGTTCCTCAAGGATAGGAAGGGCTGCCAGTCTGACAGTCAGTCAATACATATTTATTAAGCTCTTAGCATGTACCAGGGACTGTAATGAGCACTGAGTATACAAAACAGGGGATAGAGTACTGAGTTCAAATCCAGCCTCAGACACTAGCTGTGTGACCCTGCGCAAGTTACTTAACTCTCATTGCCTCCAAAAACAAACAAACAGAATGGAGATCCTAGTCTAGGGGTGGAGAACCTGAGACCTTCAGGCCACATGTGGCCCTCTAGGTCCTTATGTGTGGCCCTTGACTGAATCCAAACAGTTTTTGAAGTTTGGGTTCAGTCAAAGAGACACATGTGGCCTTGAGGCTGCAGGATCCCTGCCTATGTTAGTATGATGGGAGAGAACATGCAGACAACTATGAACAGTGAAACTATACGGCAGATAAATTGGAAATAATCAATAGAGAGAAAGTACTAGAATTAAAGGCTCTCTACAGAAGGTGGGAATTTCGGTTGGGACTTGAAGGAAACCAGGGAAGCCAGGAGGCAGAGATGAGGAGGGAGAGCATTTCAGGAATGAGAAGTAGCCAGTGAAAATGGCACCAGGGAGCAAGGACTAGGACAACCCCTTTTGTTTGTTTCAGAGGATATCAGAGAAGGATCATTGGAAAGGGTATTAAGAGACTGAGTGTCTTGTTTGAAGAAAAATAACAAATCCAGAGTCTCTGGCTGTCAGTGTGTGTGTGTGTGTGTGTGTGTGTGTGTGTGTGTGCGCGTGTGTGTGTGTGTGGTGTAAGGTGTCAGAAGACTAGAAAAGTGGGGGGCAGGATTTAGGGAGCCGCTGGAGTTTATTGATTAGGGAGATGTCATGGCAGTGGAGTGGAGGATAAACTAGAGTATATATATATGCTAGGTAGTTTTAGATGTAGACTTATTAGGAGGCTATATCTATATATCTATATCTCTCTATCTCTCTATCCATATATGGGCAGCTAGGTGGTGCACTAGATAGAGTGATCGGCCTGGAGTCAGGAAGACTCCTCTTTCTGAGTTCAAATCTGACTTCAGACACTTACTAGCTGTGTGGCCCTGGGCAAGTCATTTCATCCTGTCTGCCTCAGTTTCCTCATCTGTAAAATGAGCTGGAGAAGGAAATGGTAAACCACTTCCAGCATCTTTGCCAATAAAACTCACATCGGGAGTCAGATACAACTGAAAAATGATCCTTAGAGTGAGAATTTTTTCCCCCTGATCTTATATGATATCCAGAACTGGAGTGAGATTTCTCTGTGCATCATTCATTCATTTATTCAGCAGAGGTAACTAGGTGACACAGTGAAAAATGTTTGATTTGGCGGTCAAAAGTCCTAAATTCAAATTCTGCCTCAGAAATTCACTAGTCAAGTAAGTCACCCAACAATTGTCAGGCTCAGTTTCCTCAGCTATGATATATGCAAGGACAATAGCCTCCACCTCACCATGTTGTTGGGAGGATAACATGAGATAAAGCATGGAAAGTTTATTTTGATCCTTAAACAACTGTATATAAATGCTAGCTCTCATTAGCAGTCATTAAGTACCTGCTTTTTCCAGAGCACTGATTTGAGCCATCGGGGAAAGGGAGAGATGATCACATGTTTATTAATCCACCATTGTGTACCAGGCTCTGTGCTGGAGATATAAAAAATGAAAAGGAAGCAGTCACAGTTATAACAGAGAAGGGCAGAGGGTGTGGGTGGCGGGGGTATGGCACACAAACAAAAATTACCTAAGTATTTACACATGCACTAGTCATCCTTCAGGGCAGACTATGACAAGAACATTTGAGAGATACAAAATACTATGTGATATCCATGGAAGAAATGCATATTTCTGACTGCTTCATGGAGGAAATTGCATTTGAACTAGGTCTTGAAGGATGGATGAGATTTCAACAGAGGGTGGGTGCAGTTCTCCAGTGAAATAGCATTGAGGGCTCTACTGGAAGACTATCATTTGGTATTATTCCTAGACTTTCAAACTCCTCCCCTTGGCTGGATTATCACTCAGATAAGGGATGGAGAGATACATTTTCTAAAACGGAGTAGAAGGAAAGCAGATGGTGAGATTGACCAGTAAAATGTCCTCTGTCTATGTCTCACCTTTTCATATTGACTGTATATTCCTTATGATTCTTCCCCAACCCCACCTCTGAGGACACACTGGACTTGGGATGCCTGGGATCAGATAGGGAGTGTTATTAGTACAGGGGCTATTTGCACTGTCTGAATATACTGTGGCTGCCCCTCTCCCTTGCCCCCATAATAAACTAACTATCTTCTTTTGCCTTCCATTTCTAAGGCTACCTCTGAACCCTCCTCTGTTGTGGTACAGTGGGAAAAAACTCTGACTTAGAATCTTGATTTGCTTCTTATTAGCCATGTGACTTCAGCAGCTAAATGGTGCAGAGGATAAAATGCCAGGCCTGGACTTCCTGAGTTCAAATCCAGCCTCAGACATTTACTAGCTGTGTGACCCTGGGCAAGTCACTTAATACTGTTCGCCTCAGTTTCCTCATCTGTAAAATGAACCAGAGACAAATCACTCCAGTATCTTGTCACAAAGAATTGGACACAACTGAAGTGGTTCAACAACAGCTCTGTGACTCAGGCAAGTCCCTCTACCTATCTGGTCTTTGGTTTCCTCATCTATAAAATGAGTAGATTATAGATGACATTTATGGTCTCTTCCAGCCCCAAGTCTATGATTCTGTGCTCCTAGATCTCTTCTTCTCACATGCCTAACATCATCTGGTATTCTCTGAAGTCCAACTTTCTCCTGACTATCATCCATGAGTACTTTGTTACTCATCAGGTAACTGATAACAGTAGAGACCGTTGGAAGTGTTATTCCTGTTTTCCCTCTCCTTCACCCCTGTCTCTCAGACATCTCATCATCATCTCTGATGCCCTCTCCAAGGCTGACTTCCCCTTCTCCGATATTCAGGACCAAGAGGACGAATTGTCTTATTCCTTGCTCCTTGACGCCATTTTCAGACCTGCTCTCTGCTGCTGTTACTTAGCTTTCACTACTTCACCCTCTCCTCCAGACCCTTGTCATCTCTGGTCCTTTGCCAGCTTCTTCAATGCCTTCAAAACCTAACTCACTCTCTTCTGAACCCCAGCTATTTCTTACTTCAGCTACCCTGGTTTCCTAGTTCATTGACCTCTTCAGCTCCCAGAACCTGCCTCCAATGTACCTCAGTCGGATACAGTAATGACCACAGACACCCTTTCTCTACTATCTCAGCCCAAGGCTAAATTTGGCCCCGTTATATGAACTCCTGGTTACGGTTCTGACTAGGTGGAAAATCACAGACTGTTAAGAAGGGATTCTAGAAAGCACTGAATCATCTTTTACAGAGGAGCAAACTAAGGCCGGGGAGGTAAAATGATTTGTCAGAACCATGACTGTGCCTAGGTCTCCTGACTTCCATTCCAGCATTCCTTTCTTTTTTTAAATTCTATTTTATTATTATTTTTTAATCATATGAGCCTGCGAGCTCTTTGACATCAGGACCTATTTTTCCTGTTTTTTATCCTCAGAACTTGTCACAGTGTCTAGCATATAGTTGGTGCTTAATAAATGCTAGTTTATTGAGTTTTTTCCTCCCTCTCATTCCACCCCCCAGCCCCTCACACACTGAGAAAAAAAGGAAAAATAAAACCTTTGTAACAAATATATGCATATTCAATCAAAACAAATTCCTATATCGGCCATCTCCATCAATTGGGGGAATGGCTGAACAAATTATGGTATTTGAATGTAATGGAATTACCACTATGCTATAAGAAATGAGGAGAGAAATGATTTCAGGGGAACCAGAAAAGACTTGCATGAATTGATATGGAGTGAAGCGAGTAGATTGAGGAGAACAATTTATAGGATAATTATAGCAACATTGTAAAACGAACAGTTCTGAAAGACTTAAGAACTCCAATCAGAGCAACTGTCAAGCATGATGAACACTACCATTCATCTCCTGACAGAGAGGTGTGATGCATGAAATTTTCAGAATGAAATACATATTTGGATGTGGCCAGGCTTCTCTTCACCCTACCCATTGCGTTTCTAAGGCAGGATCAAGGTTAAAAGGTGCAGATCAGAAGTGCTCATTAATAACTCAATAGCAATTCCAGACAGGTTAGAAGTAAAACCAAGATGCTGGAAAAGTAGGATCAGTTACAATCATTGTGAATGCTACAGTATTTCAACTGTCAAGGAGAATATTTTATTCTACTGTCATGGGACCCAGGATAATGGCAATAAAACATAAATGATAGTGTTAAGGATTACACAGTAATATAAGAAGCAGCTAGTTATATATTTATGGACTGAAATCATTGGAAAAGCCTTCACACTGGAGGAGTTAATGTAGAGCTTGGAGAGGGCTCCGAGGCTTAGTGTTTCTTTTTGGGAAGTTGTTATTTATGAGGCTTTATATGGTGTATTAAGCAATTTGGTGGTCTAGACTGTAGTAAGAAAGCAAAAAGCAAAAAAAAAATCCTTCTGGACAAATTAGGTTTTTGGGAAAGTTTATGGTTTTTCCTCCAATATGATGAGGGATTTGATAAAAAGTAATGTTCTTATAAATGCAGATATTAAATATTAAATACTTGTTGACTGAGTAGGGGTTCAAAGGAGACAGAACAAGAAGGATGTTCTAAAATCATAGACAGGAGAGACAGCAAGGGTCACAGCACATAGGCTTTTAGAGGTGGAAGAGCTCTTGATCCAACCGCTGAATTTTTTATTGAAGGAAACTGAGACTCACAGAGGAACACTGACTTATTCAATACAACATAGTGGCAGAGCCAGGACCAGAATGCAGAATTCCTGACTTTGTGATATTCTTCTATTTCTAGGAAGAGTAAGGAAAGTAGGAAATAAGCATTTATTAAGAGCATACTATGGCAAGTCACTTAACCCCCGTTACCTCAAAAAAAACCCCAGTGGATAGCCAGGTAGGTGGCTCAGTGGCTTTTCCTAGTCTGATGACTCTGTGCATGTCATCTAACCCAGACTGCCTCCCCCCATTCCTTTGAAACAGCCTGCCATGTGCCAAGCACTATGCTAAGTGATTTACAAGTATTAGCTCAGGTATTTCTCATAATATCCCTGGGGAAAGGGTTTATTATTACCCCCATTTTACAATCGAGGAAACTAAGGCAGTCACACAGTTAGTAAATGTCTAAGACCAGACTTACATTTTAATGGAAGCTGGTATGGGTTTACAGAAACCTTAGGCATAGGATAATTGCTTATATTGTTGGGTACTGGAAATGTCTTCTGAATGGAAGTTCTGTTTTGCTCAGAATAAAGCAAAGGCGAAGAGGGAGTCGATGCTCATCTCTCTTGGTCTGCCCAGGTATTTCCTTGAGAGCTTCTTTGGGAACACTGTGAGTACCTCATGGAGTTGGGTTTCTTTGCAGAAGTCTCACTCTGCCTCCATCCTTCCAAACTAGATTATTTTTGTAAATTGAATGTCTGAATGATGTATGTCCCTGGAAGGTTGCTGACCTCTTGGAGTTATGTGGATCCTTTTGTATGTGTGTGTGAAGTGGGGCTTTTATAGGTCCCTTCTAATAAGCTATTTTGATACTAAATTGAGACTACTCCAATGACTCCCTATTACTTCTAAGGTCAAATACAAATGTATTCGTTTGGCTTTTAAATATCTTCCCAACCTAGCCCCAATCTACCTTTCTAATCTTATCTCCTCTCCCTTCCTCACTTCTCATCCTCTTTATTGATTGATCATCTTACCGTTCGTTACAACTAGGTGGTACAGCAGATAGAGGACTGGGTCTGGCGTCAGGAAGTTCAAAGATAGCCTCAGATGCTTATTAGCTGAGGGACCCTGGGCAAGTCCCTTAACCTTTGTCAGCCTCAGTTTTTTCAACTGCAAAATGGGGAAAATAATAACATCTATTTTTCAGGGTTGTTGTGAAAATCAAATGAAATAATAATTGTAAAGCACTCAGCACAGTGCTGGTACATAACAAGCATTTAATAAATGCTTATTCTTTTCTCCCTTCTCCCCTTCCTTACAAATGTATCTCCTGTCTCTCTATGCCTCTATACTGGCTAGAGTCCTCTCCTTCCCCACTTTCTCCTCTTGGAATTCCTTGTTTCTTTCAAAATCGTGCCCATGTGTCCCCTCCTACCTGAAACCTTTTTGGATCCTGTCGGGCATTAGTGTCCACCCCATTAAAAAAACACAGCAGCAAAAGAACACTTGCTTTTTATCTTACATATACTAATTTTTCATTTTTAGAATTATAGAAACATGAAATGTTAGCGTTGGAAGCTTTCTTATAAATCCCCCTTGTTTTACAGATGAAGAAAATTATATATATGTGTTAATACATGTGTGTTCATATATATTTATCTAGCCATATTCACCTCTATCTATCTACCTCTCTGCCTATCTATCTATCTATCTATCTATCTATCTATCTATCTATCTATCTATCTATCTGTCTATCTGTCTGTCTGTCTATACATTGCCTCCTAAATCTCCTTGAAGGTAGGAATCATTTCACTTTTGTCTTTGTATTCTTAGCACAGTGACTCATCCATAATAGATGCTTAATAAATTCTGTTGGTTGATGGAGAAATAGATGGGCATATAGAAACTTTAGAGGATTCTGTATTATTTTTTATTAATGGGTAATGCCAATCACCTAGAATATTCTGACTGTTTTACCACTCTTGTTTCACAGAATCCCAAGATCTGAGACTTGAAAGGGACCTCAATGGGCATCCTGCCCAACCCATATACACACAAAAAATTCTCCTATATAACATACCTAACAAGAGATAGTCCAGGTTCTGTGTAAAGATTTTGAAAGAGGGGGGAACCCCACCTTTCAAGGTGGGTCATTCCATTTTTGGAAAGCTCCAATGGATAAGAACATATTTCTGATAACCAGACTAAAATTGACTTTTTTCTTTCTCTTTCTTTTCTATTTCTTTCTTTCTTTTTTCTTCTTGCAATGTCTACCCATCACTGCTGCTTTGACCTTCTAGGGTCAAACAGAATCGAATCTAACCACTTCTTTACCTGATAGGCCTTCAGTTCCTTGAAGACTGTTGTCACAACCCCTCTGAGTCTTCATTTCTCTAGGCTAAACATGCCTAGTTCCTTCACCCTCCATCCTCCTATGCCTTGGTCTCAAGGCTCTTAAGCATCTTGATTGCCATCCTATAAATATTTTCCAGATCATCGATGTCCTTCTTAAACTGCAGTCCCTAGAACTGAACATTAGACTTCAATTGAAATCTGATGAAGGCAGAGGGGCAGTGGGACTGTCAACTCCCTATTTCTGGATGATATGCCTTTCTTAATGTGCACTTAAGAATACATTAGCTTTTTTCTGTTGTCAAATCCCTAAAATCCCTAGATCTTTTTCAGAACAACTGACATCTGTTCATGCCTCTCCTATCTAATATTTGTGAAACTGATTTTTTCTTGCAGTCAAATGAAAGAATTTACATTTTTTCTTATTACATTCCATCTTATTAGCTATAGCATTTGATAGCTAGAACACTGGTATTAGAGTCAGAAGAGGATGCTGACCAGAGGCAAGTCTCTTCCCCTCTCTGGGACATTTTTCCCCCATCTGTAAAATAAAAGTGCTTAGACTAGATTATTTGTAAGATCTCTTTCAGATCTAATACTTCAGGGTTCTATCACTCTAGAAATGAGACACATATATGCTATAGTTTAACATATGGTCCAGGGTTACATAGAATTTAGATGAAATGAGAACTTCCATCCCTTGAGTCTCTAGTCTGCTGCCGGAACTTTGCCCTAGGGCCCCTCTTTGGTTGTTTTTTTTTTAATTAAAAAATTATTTTCAGTTCCAAATTCTCTCCTTCCCTCCATTCCCTCTCCCACCCATTGAGAAGGTAAGAAATATAATACCTATTATACACATGAAGTCATGCAAAACATTTTTCCATATTAGTCATGTTGTGAAAAAAGAACCATTAAAATAAAGTATAAAAAAATATACTTCAATCTGCATTCAGAGTTCATCAGTTCTTTCTCTGGAGGGGCATAATACGTTTTTTATTATGAGTCTTTTGGAATTGTTATAGATCATTGTATTGACCAGATTAACAGTTGATTATTGTTACAATATTGCTGTTACTATGTACAATTTTCTTCTGGTTCTGCTCACTTCACTTTGCATAAGTTCACGTAAGGTTTCTCAGGTTTTTCTGAAACTATGCTGCTCATCATTTCTTACAGCATCATAGCATTCCATCACAATCATATACCACAACTTGTTCAACTATTTCCCAGCTGATGGGCATCCCCTTGAATTTCAATTCTTTGCCACCACAAAAAGAGCTGCTAAAATATTTTTGTACAAATAGGTCATTTTCCCTTTTCATTTCTCTCTTTGGGATACAGACCTAGTAGTGGTAATGTTGGGCCAAAGTGCATGTATAGTTAATAGCCCTTTGCTCATAGTTCTAATTGTTCTCCAAAATAATTGGACCAGTTCATAACTCCATCTTGTTATTTTCTCCAAACCATGCAGTACTTCATAAACGACAGAATAAAACCATTCAAATCACAGACTGAGTTGGAAAGGACTTCAGGGGCCATCCAGTCAAGCCCCCTACTCAGATCAAGAATTTCCACGATAACATCCCTGATAAGCAGACATCTGGTTTTGTGGTAGTGTTAAGACTATTTGTGTCCAACCTGTGGTTGAGCATTCTGAGCTTGTATTAGTCTGATCAGTCACAGTCAAACACACTGTACCTTGACCCCAACATTGTGATGTCTTTTTGCTTCTCTTCAAGTGTGAAGAACAGACAACAACAATGTTAAGAGCATCGGCTATGGACCCAGAAGAGCTGTGTTCAAATACTGCTTCTGACACTGCTTATGTGTTCTTGACAAATTACTGAATCTTTTGGGATTTCTGTTTCATTGCTTGCAAAATGAGTGGGCTAGATTAGATGACCTCAGTGATTGCTTTCAGCTCTAGAACTATGATTTGATGATGTCCAGTGACTGGGAATTCCATATCCCTCAGTGGAAGCCCATTTAGTTTTTGGACGGCTCTAATTATTAAAAAGGTTTTCACTTGCATCACATTGAAACTCATCTTTCTACAACTTTTACCATTGCTTCTAGTTCTACCCTATATTGTGGGCTTTTTAAAAACTTGTTTGTCTAGTCCTCTGTTAATTCTTTTGGGGACCGCATTGCATCCCTGATGATCGTCAGAGAGACAGTTCTTGTTCTTCACTTATTATTTCTGTTCCCCCAGTTCACATATATCTTTTCATGATCGTAGATGTTTAGAATTGGAAGGGACCTCAATGGCATTCTAATCTAATTCATACATGACAAATGATTCTTTCTATAATATAGACCTGCCTTTCCATTCTTTCCTCTAGCTAAACTTGTTCCTCTCAGTAGACTATATATATATAAATTAACGAATTAACTCCTTAAGATCTCTCCACTCTGAAGTGTTAATGGCTGATTAGAGTGATTAGAGCTTAGTGGATTACTTTCTGGCAAGGGGTGGGAGGCATGTTCTAGACTTGGATCCCAAATAATGATTCTGGTGGCATGAATGATTTTGTGGGTGGAGAAGATCAGCGTGTGTTGCATGTGTGTGTGTGTGTGTGTGTGTGTGTGTGTGTGTGTGTTGTAGGGGGTTATAGACTCTTGGAAGTGTTCCTACAGCCACACCCTGTTTAACAGTCTTGCTTCCATGGCCATTGGGGTGAAAGGTACCCTTGGTAGGGAGATGGTTGGGAAACAGATGCAGTTCATTTCTTTGCCCCAGATCCCACCCCTCCTCGCAACATAGCTATGTCCTTTGGGAAAGGCTAGTGGAGGCCAGGGCACTTTCCTGCAGTGAACAGGTTAGGTAAACAAGCACCAGGCTCCATGGGGAATGCATCCTGGCTCCTAGTCTCCTTCCTGCAGCTATCCTGGCAGATTTATGGGCCTTCTGTCACTGAAGCATGTGCTGCTTCACTTTCAATTTTCTAGAGCCTCCCAAAGTGTCAAGAGGTGGTTGATTTGGCCTACTAGTTGTGAGTGGTCTTCTTTTGCTTCTCCTGCCACTCTGGAGACAATACTAGGGCATCTTCCATCATAATGAGGTCTCTTCATCCTTTCCTCTCCTCCCCTGAAGCTCTTGCTACGGATATCTGCAGCTTTCCATGGTAGGCATTACTCTGTCTGCTTCTGGGCTCCTGATTTCCTGACTGGACAGTTGACAGTGTGGGAAAGATTGGAACCTTTTTTTGAAATGGGAAATGATATTTAAAGCTCCTTTTCCTTATTTCTTACTTTCCTTCCCTCCCTTCCTTCCTTCCTTCCTCCCCTCCCCTCCCACTTCCCCCATCCAGAAAGGAGCAAGAGCTTGTCTCCCAGTTTACAGATTGGAACTTTAGAATTCTTTGACTCTATCAACATGACAGGGAATTCCCCTGAACTTAGAGTCATGGAATCTAAGCTCTGAAAAAGTTCTCAAAATCATCAAACCCAACTCTTGTGTCTTATAGTTGAATAAACTGAGCCCCAGGAATGGGAAATAACAGACCCAATGTCCATATAATTCCACAAAATCCCTCTTTTCCTTCTCTTCCCCTCTTCTCTATTCTTGCCTCCCCTGCTTCAATAACCCTGCTAAGGAACAAAGAAACTGATCTTCCACATACAAAATTTGAGCAATGCAGTGTTGCAATTCATTGTGAATCATAGAACTTAGATCTGGAAGGTAACCTAAACTTAATCAAGTTTTTATCCCTTTTGTACCGTGCCTAATGAAAGTTTGTCTAGGCTCTGCCTTGAGAACCACCAGTGATGGGGAACTTTTTCCTACCTTCCCAAGGTTCTCTATTTTACTTTGGGACAACCCTCACCATTAGAAAAATTTCCTTTGTGCTTCTTGTATTAGGAAAGTAATTACATCTTCAGAAGGGGAAAAAATTTATTAAGCACCTACTACGTGCAAATATGATCTCAGTTGATTCCAAAGTTGAACATATCCTGAAAACAAAAAGACTACTGGTCAGTCAGTCGGGCAACAAGGATATGTTTTATTTTTCAAATTATTAGTTATGTATTTAAAATAATATTTTACTTCCTCCCCTCAAATTACATGGCAAAACAATTTTTGGCATTCATTTTTTAAAGTTTTG
Organism: Bettongia penicillata ogilbyi; assembly: GCA_023548195.1. Lineage (NCBI taxonomy): Eukaryota > Metazoa > Chordata > Mammalia > Diprotodontia > Potoroidae > Bettongia > Bettongia penicillata. The sequence continues at coordinate 4,105,558 of JAJHZJ010000180.1, read as the reverse complement.
AGTTCCAAGTTCTATCCCTCTCTGATCTCTTTGTTCCCTGAGATGCTAAGCAATCTGATGTAGGCTGTATGTGTGCAATCATGCAAAACATATTTCCATATTAGTCATTTTGTTATTTATTTTTAATATTCATTTAAGAAAGATTTTAAATTCCAAATTCTCTTCCACCCATTGAGAAGGCAAAAATATGATATCAACTATACATGCAAAATCAGGGAATCCATATTTCCATATTAGTTATGGTGCAAAAAAGCAAGAAAAACAAATTGAAAAAATATATTTCAATTTCCACTCTATCTAGGGGTGGACAGCATTTTTCATTATGAATTCTTTGGAATTGTCTTGGATCACAGTCTTGATCAGAGTAACTAAGTCTTTCACAGTTGATTATTCTTACAATATTGCTGTCACTGTGCACAATGATCTCCCACTTCTCAGTTTACTTTGCATCAGCTCATATATGTCTTTCTAGATTGTTCTGATACTGTCCTACTAGTCACTTCTTAAAGCACAATAGTATTCTGTTAAATCATATACTATAATTTCAACAAGTTGCAGTATGCAACATAACTGCATGCCAGACAAAGTGCAGGGGATAAAAAGAGAGGTAAGAACAGTGTCTGTTCCCTCAAGGAGCTTACATTCTAATTGGGAGGCAATATATAAATAACTAGACATATGTAATATCCATATAGAATATAAGGAAGGTAATCTAAGAAGGATAGGATGGAGAGAAGGTAGGGAGGAACGAGAATGAGGAAAGCCCTCCTGCAGAAAGGAGGGCTTCAGCTGAGTCTTGAAGGAAACCCAGGTAGCAGAGGTGAGGAGGGGGAATATTTCAGGCATGGATGAAGACAGTGAAGAGGTACAGAAAGGAGAGTTGAATGCTTTGTATGAGCAGCAGCAAGAATGCTGATGTTACTGGATAATGTAATACATGCAGGGAAGTAAATTTAACAAGGCAAGAAAGATAGGAAGGGGCCAGATTGGGAAGGACTTGAAACAACAAGTAGAGGATTTCATATTTGATTCTGGAGATAATATGGAACCACTGGAATTTATGGAGTTGAGGGCTTGATGTGACATGGTCAGACTTGTGTTTTAGGAAGATCACTTTGACAGCCCAAGAGAGGATAGAAAGGACTGGAGAAGACACCTGAAGCACCAAGACCAACCAATAGTCTGTTGTAATAGTCCAGATATGAAGTGATGAGGGCTGTTGTGTGAATGGAGAGAAGGGGACAACGCAAGTTACATTGTGAAGGTAAAATGACAATACTCGGCAAAGATTGGATGTGGGTGGGGTAAGAAGTCAAAAATTGAGGATGACATTGAGGTCTCAAGTCTGGGAGGATGATGATGCCCTCAATACTATGTATCAAGTATAGTGACCACCCTGGCATGATGTAGCCCTTTATAATTAATTCCCATCTTCTGGTCGAGGCTGATATCTACTCTCCATCCAATGGGATGACCATATGGATGGAAGTTTTCCAGACAGGAGTTCCCCTATACCTCCAGACAGTCCTGGATTTGAGGTTTTGGGATATTACTTAGTGGGGCTTCAAAACAGGGACATACAGACCCTCTCTCCTTGTCCTCAGGAAAATTCCATCCCATCATTACTCTGTGGCATGTTGCTAGGCCAATAAGAATGTTTGGAAAGGGGTAGGGGTATTGTGAAGAACCAGACCTGAATGTAAGTTCCAGAAAGGTTTTCGTTGGCATATCATTGGCTGCCTGAGCCTCTGAGACAAAACCTATGCAAAGCTGGAGATATTCTTAGGGAAACCTTGTTCAGGAGCATAATGATTCCTTACAGTTTTATTCAAGTCAGCCTCTACTTCACTTCCTGCCATAGTTTGATACTAAAAGGGATATGGCTGTAGGTGGCTAAGGAACTGGTTGTCAGAATCAATTTTGGGAAATAGGCAGCTATGTGGTGAAGTGAATAGAGTGCTGGGCCTTTTCCTGAGTTCCAATTTGACCTCAGACACTTACTAACTGTATGACCCTGGGCAAGTCATTTAACCCTGTTTGCCTCAGTTCCTTGTGTGAAAAATGAGCTGGAGAGGAAATGGCAATCCCCTCCAGAATCTTGGCCAAGAATCCCCTCCCCCTCAAAAAGGGGTCACTACTGAAATAATAGCAAGAAGAACAGCAAAGGCTGGGAAAATCACCCGTGGCAAAAGGACAAGAATAAAATTGTAAGTCCAGGGAAGCCTGTATTGGGGGAAATGCATGTCTGCAAATACATTCCTCCCAAACATTCATTAAGCAGGGAAATTTGGCTTGGGATTAGAGTTGGACCAAACGTTAGAAACATCCCAGAAGCAAACAATACTTTTTCTTCAAATGTCCCCTGAGCTTCTGCTGGCCAGTTTCTCTGAGGAGCGTGGCTCTGTGGACTCTTGAGACAGCATTAGCAATTGTTTCAGATTTAACTTCTCGTCTCCCATAGTCTGTTTGCAGCATTCCTTTGGCCTTGGGAAGACTTCGAATCCTCCATACCTGCACAATTGAGTCCTAGTTGTGTCAGTGGTACTATCTCTTTAAGAAAAGAGCTCTATTTCTTCACAAGTGCCATAGTTTTCCTTGGAATCAGTCCAAAGAGAAATGAGGTCTGTGGGGTTGAGACCAAGCTTCCCTGAAGCATTCTGAAGTTTAGCAAACAAGCTAGCAGAGCCAGGCTGAGTTTCTACCATGCCTGTCTTAGTCATTCAGGTTCTTGAGTCCCTGTGCCAGGTGGGGTGGCATCATGCCTAAGAAGAATGGGATAGTGGAAAGAATGACGGATTTATTATCAGAAGATCTCAATTTGATTGGAAGCTTTGCTGTTTACTTTTTTTTTTCGAGACCTTGGACATATTGCTTAACTTCTCTGGGCTTCAGTTTCCTCATCTGTAAAATGATGGGATCAGACTAGATAACCTCTAAAGGATATTTCAGCTCTAACTCTATGAGGCTATGACCTTTCCAGCTTGAAATCCTTTGGTTCAACTGGAATATACATGAACAAGTACTGGCTCTCTACAGGGTCTTCACCTTCACTCAATCCACATGCCAGAATACCCACAAAGTGGGAAAAAAAAAGAGGAACTCTATAGTAGATTTCTTTCTGTCATTTCAATTTTTTCTGCGAATGAGTCATATCCATGGTGAAGTGGAAAGAGTACTGACCTCATGGTCTTGTGTTTCAGCTCGGAGACTTACTGTGTGACCATAGGCAAATTAGTGCAGTGCTTTGTCCCTCACTTTCTTCATCTGTAAAATGGGAATGATAATTCTGGTGTGACCTTTTCCCCAAGGCTATTGTGGAGATCCAATGAGAACATGTATGTAAAGGACTTTGTGAATCCTGAAATGGACTATAGACATCAAATGTAAACTCCTTGGTTTTTCATTTAAAGCCCTTCATAAACCAGCCCCTTTCTGGTCTTCCTATCTATATGTTACTCCTTTTTCCATACTCTTCAATCTAAGATTAGCCTATTTTCAGACACTTAAACATGATACTCTATCTTTTGTCTTTGTGCTGTCCTGGGACACCCTTACCCTTGACTCACTTTCTTTGGCCTTCTTTAAGACTCAATTCAAAGCCCATCTTTGGTAGGAGACCTCTCTTTTCAAATGAAGAAACAGACTCCAAGATGTGAACCAACATACTCAACGTAGTTGTCACTCACTCTCAGGCTTCCTGACTCCCAAGGCAGAATTCTGTTTAGATAAGAGTCAGTCTCAGAGTAGAGACAAAAGGCCCCAAAGTTCCCTTTGTTTCTACTTTGTGTGCTCATTTTTCCAGGACTGGGATAAAATATGGGTGAGGGCCCCATAGAGGGCTAGGCCATGATCATGAATGACATCTCATTTGTACTATGCCTGTTTGTGTTTCTGGACTCAACCCCATCTTATAGCCTGTGTGCCTGAATTAGGGGTGAGATAGAAGTAATGCTAATATGTGAGCATGGGTTTCTAATGTCTGGACTGTATACACACATGTATGCATGATAGTTGCATATGTATATACTCTCCACCACACTCCCCCAATGTTAATATTTAAGGATAGCATGGAATCATAGGATCATGGATCCAGAACTCCTTTCTCAAGTGTGAACACAAAAGTAGTATTTCACAGAACACTGAAATTCCCCAGAGAATCTTAAGTATTGGTTGAGAGCAATTTTCCCCCATTCTGTGTGAAAGGTAGCACATTTCCAAAACAAGAAACATGTCAGCCCCAACCCCTTTCACTTGACCAGAAAGTGGCTTCAGAAACCCAAAGTTATTGGTGTTGAGGAGTTAAGAATTTTCGAATTGTCCTGTTTGGAAAATTATCAGCCACTATCTTTTCTGAGATACTTGTCCACACAACTCCTTCCACACCTCCGTAGCTCTGAACTGGCCAGTTTTCCCAGACCTACGGAGATCAAAATCTAGGAATTGACTTATCAGCCTGGTGCTCCGAGGTCAGCGGTTTAGAAACAGAAAAGAAAGGATCGAAAATTGCCCAAATCTCAGATGCCTGTTAGGATCCCAGGATCATAACTTTAAAGTTGGAAAGGACTTTAAAGGTTTCAGTCACTGAAGTCCCCTGCTTTTTCTGCAGACTCAATTACAGCGTTAGACATTTCTCTTCTCCCTTTATCTGTCTCCCTGTGTCTCTCCCTCTCTGGGTGTCTGTCCGTCTGTCTCAGCGTCTGCCTATCGATCTCTCTCTGTGTTTTGTTTTAAGGGGTGTTGACCTGTATTTAGCTTTACCAAACTGAGTCCTCTTGCAAGTGAAACGATTGGTTAATTGAGGCCGTGACTGACATGGGGAAAAGAGTGCAGAAAGGCGCAGCTCCGAGCTGATTGGCTGAGTGGATAGACTCAGAGGGTTCTAACAAGAGCACGGGGCACACTCTCCAGCCTGCAGCCTCCGGGAGTCGGTGCTGTTCACCCTGCGGGCCAGGGAAGGAAGGAGGGAAAGACGGACAGACGGGACTGGATTTGTTCCGCTCCCTTCTCCTCCCCTCCCTACCCATTGCCCACCACCCACCACCCAAACACCCCTAGCAGGAAGAGTACAAGGTTTCCTGGATTGGGCAGGAGTGTGCAGCAAGTGTGCGGGTGGGGGCGAGGGGTGGAGGAGCCTTCTTTTGTCCCCGAGGATCACTGGCAGGAGTCTCCAAACTTTCTGCACGGTGAGACCTCTCTACGGCCAGAGAGAGCAGCCCCAAAGTTGATCTGACTCTGGGCCAAGTATGGCTAGGGCGCACCACTCCCGGGGCCGCTGCTGGCCCCCCGTGGGGGTATTAGTGGCCTTTGCTGCTGGGCTCTGGGCTGGTGGCATGGCCAGTGAGTATGACTATGTGAGCTTCCAGTCGGACATCGGCTCCTACCAGAGCGGGCGGTTCTACACCAAGCCCCCTCAGTGTGTGGACATCCCGGTGGACCTGCGGCTGTGCCACAATGTTGGTTACAAGAAGATGGTACTGCCCAACCTGCTGGAGCATGAGACGATGGCCGAGGTGAAGCAGCAGGCGAGCAGCTGGGTGCCTCTGCTCAACAAAAATTGTCACATCGGCACCCAGGTCTTCCTCTGCTCTCTCTTTGCCCCCGTCTGCCTGGATCGGCCCATTTATCCGTGCCGTTGGCTCTGTGAGGCTGTGCGGGACTCTTGTGAGCCTGTCATGCAGTTCTTTGGCTTCTACTGGCCAGAGATGCTCAAGTGTGACAAGTTCCCCGAGGGAGACGTCTGCATTGCTATGACTCCTCCAAACGCCACGGAGGCCTCCAAACCTCAAGGTAAGGAGAAAAGCCCTCCTTCCTTTCCCGTCCTTAGTCGTATTTCATCTTCTGACACTTTGGGGTGGGGGTGGGGGTGGGGAAGGGGCAGGACGTAATGAAGTTGGATCTCTGTAAGAAGGTGGCATCCCTAAGCTCCATTCCTGAAACACTTTCTCCAAGGCTAAGATATACTGCTTACCAAGAAGTTGCCTTGAAACTTTTTGGAATAACCACAAGAGTTGCTGTTGTCTCCTGGAGCTAGATGCATGTCGAGTCTCTGCCTTGGCTCCCATATCCAATCCTATCCCCCTTTCACTGAGTTCTGAAAACCCTTATGCCCATTTCTAGCTTAGTGTTTCTCTGAGAATGAGTCCTGCTCTCATCCCGACCTCCCACTCTAACAAAGCCGGTTACCTCTAAGTGAAAGGAGAGAAACCTCTTGCACCATCCTCTGGGAGGGTTGAATGTTCCCAAGGAACATTTTTTTTTTTTTTTAAAGAGGAGAGTAGAGCTCCCAAATGAAAATGAAAAGTCAGTCGTGCGTGTGCATATATGCGTGTGTGTGCGTGTGTGTATGTGTGCACGCGCAAGCAAGCAAGCTTTGGGAGAATGCTGAGCTATTTTGTTTATTTTCATAGGTACAGTGAGGTTTAAACGCCATCTTCAGCCAGTCATTAAGCAAAATAGCCCCAGGATAGCAGTGGGGCTAGCTGCAAAAAAAGTTCGGTGATTCCTCCCCACCCTCCCTTTCAGGTTAGGACTGTTCTGGGGCTGTGAAAGGATCCCTCTCTCTCTCATCTTTGGATTCCTCCACTTCCCCTCACCGAACAGTTACACAAATCCCCGGGTAATTAGAAGGAGGAAAAATGTAATTAACTCATTGTCTATTGTCTCAATGGGGGTAAGCATTAGCTCTGCTAGCTCTGAATTTAAAATCCTCCCAGATGACCGGTCTATTCTCTCAGAAGCTTTTAGCAAGTGTTTCCTCTCAGATTTTAGAGACAATTCGTGGTTGGGGATGTGTGTGGAGAGGGGAGACGTGGAAATAGACCGAGACAGAGAATTTTCTACATTCAGAAGAATGAATTGTAACACTTAGCCCCTCAGGGCTGTGTGTGTGTGTGTGTGTGTGTGTGTGTGTGTGTGTGTGTGTGTGTGTAGATGCTGAGTGGTTTAAAGCTGGTGCTTACACATCTACCGGGCCACCTTGAAGTGTAGTGACTTTTACGTCCTCATCCCCTGTAGATTCATAAAGAAATAGTTCAGGGGAAGGAGTGCTCGCGGGGCATGGGGGTGGGGGTTGTTACTTCATTTCAAAGATACATAAAGATGAAATACTCCCAGTTAGCGGGAGTATGAGTGTGTGTTCGTAGAGAGATGTTAATTTTAAACACTTGATTGTTGTAGTGGGATGTGGAATAAGGGAGGAAAGTATTGTGAGGGATGCGGTTCAGTCATCTGATCCTTGGACTAGGGGTTCTGGGAAGTCCAGGCCACAATGAATTGAGTTGGGGGCAACACGGATTGACACTCCCCGCGTCTGCACAGGGTTAACCTTACGGGAAATTCAGCTCCTTTCGAGAGCCAGCCGAGCAATTACCTTGAGCAAACAAAGCACGTTGTGTTCTGCCCATGTGGAACGGTCCGTCGCCTGCAGCCTGGGCAGGCTTTTCCTTCTCGCCTTCCTCTCTCCGCTGGGGGGACGAGCCCAGCGCCTGCCCTGGCAACTACGCTCGCCGGCCCTCCCGTCCGGCCGGCTGTTATTGCACACAATCCTCCTCCGATTACCATGTAATTGCCACTTTCGGGGACCGGAAGCGGACACGACCTGGGATAGAAGAGTCCAGGCTTTGGAGGGGGTAGCCACGGAGAAAATAGCTATGAAACTGGGGATGGGGACAAGTGGATGGATGGACTGAAAGAATGCTCTCCTTCCCTCACCCCCATTCTCTTCCCCTCCGAGGTGGGGAGAAGGAGAGAGAAAGAGATAGCGACAGAGAGACAGAGACAGAGTTAGAAAGACAGAGACAAAGAGAGTCAGAGAGACAGAGACAGAGAAAGACACCCAGAGATAGAGAGAGACAGGGAGATAGATACAGAGAGACAGAGACAGAGATTCGGAGACTTCCAGGTATTTTTTTGCTTAGTGCTTCTTTGGCAGTTTTACTTTTAAAACCCAAGGGTTTCCCCCATTTTCTCCACCCTCACCTCCTTGTCCTTACCTCGGAGGTTCAGGTAGTCATTTCTCCCTGGTTTAGCCTAGACTGAACAAAGGAAGAGGAAGCCTCTATGTCCTACGGCTGAGGAGCCAGGAAGGAAATTTAGTGGCCACCCATCCTCCCTGCATCCCCTTGGTGAGCTTGACTTTCTCAAGTCTCTTTTCAGCTGCTTAAACCCTTGGGTCTGCCATCAAGTAAGCTCCCTTTTCCATGTAAGGAAGGCTGGTGGTTCTGATTTTCTGAATGAAGTCAATGATATAGAATGACAACAGTGCTGAGAGAAGGAGATCAAGCCACTGGCAATTTCAGAAAATAAACTAGTAGTTTTGGATTAAAGCAATCATGAGTGCAGCTCTCACGAAACTCTTTTTAAAAGAGTTGATACTTTGCACACAGCAGAAGTAACACTAGCCAAGGAACTGTTGCTATGTTCAGTTATTCAGTCAATAAACACTTATTAAGTGATTACTCTGTCCCAGGAACATTGCTAAGTGCTAAGGATACAGAAAAAGGCAAAGACAGCCCCTGCTCTCAAGGAGCTCACAGTATGACCTGGTGAACCTACATGCAAATAACTATGTGTAAATAAGCTATACATAGGATAAATTATAAAAAAAAATTAACAGAAAGAAGGGAAGAGAATTAAGAGAGACTGGGAAAGGTTTCCCAGTGAAGATGTTAGCACTGAAGGAAGTCAGGTAGCAAGGAAGCAGAAATGAGAATCCCCGACTTGGACTAGAATCTTAGATATTGTTGGTCCCAAGTTTCACTATCCATCTAGATCTGCTGTGCTTAGCATGCATGAGCATGTTTAAACACTCAAGCTCACACACATACACATACATCTATGCATACCTTGGGCTTTGGGGGTTGGTTTGGTTAGTCTGACCCAGGTTTTCCTTCAAATGAGCCTAGAACCATAGAACAGAACTAGAAGGGACCTTCCAGATGATGCTGCCCAACCCTGCTCATTTTAAGGGGGAGGACCCTAATGCTCAGGAAAAGGAATTAATTGACTTACCTGAGGTCACACAGGTAGTGTGTGCCCTTACACATAGCAGTACTCAGATATTCAGAGCCAGGATTTGAACACAGCTCTTCAGATTTCAAATCAGATGTTTTTGCTGTTATATTGAACTGCCTTTCTTGCAAATGTTAGTTCAAAATCCACCTTTTCTCAGAGTGGATGCCAGGCCTCTGTGGGCTGTTATTGGACAGGCAATTGCATACTTTACAGAAGAGTGATTTCTCAAGCACTTCAATCCCATCAACACTTAAAACCTCCAAAGCCACACACTTCTTTTTTTTTTTTAAAGTTTTACCAGACTCAAATTTGAAAAAAACTTTTCATTCCTTTGTTTAATTTCCTTTTGTTTAGAAACTCTAGCATATATGAACTATCTAAGCTGATTTCCTTTTCTTCAATATATTGTGGCTGTATATGGGACCACCATTTTCTCACAATATTTTTGGGTTCTCTTTCCTGTATGGTTCTCCTAGGAGGAGAGTGGGTGCATGCGTGTGCTCCTTTCATCAAAGAATGGAAACTTGCATGATTCCTTCCTTACTCTTGAGTCTTCATTGTGTGAGAAAATGAATGAATAAATTCTCTGAGATGTGCCTCAGCATTGGAGTCTCCCATCTTTTCACAAAACTAATGCTGTCAGAATCATGCATTTTAAAATTACTTTCTCTGCCTCCTGTATTTGTAGCTAAGAGGGGATAAATATTACCTGAATTTTGATCTACTTGCCCTTTGTGTCGGTGTGTGTGTGTGTGTGTGTGTGTGTGTGTGTGTGTGAGAGAGAGAGAGAGAGAGAGAGAGAGAGAGAGAGAGAGAGAGAGAGAGAGAGAGATTGTAAGTTCTGGTATGTGCATGTTTTAATTCACTTTAAGAAAGTCAACCCTAATGCTTGGATGCTTGGTTTTTCCTTCATGCTTTACTACTACTGCTGCTACTACTACTGCTACTACTACTACTAGTGCTACTACTACTGCTACTGCTACTGCTACTGCTACTTCTGCTGCTGCTGTTGCTACTACTGCTGCTGCTACTACCCCAAAATCTTTCAGGATTTTCTTGCTTTTAAAACTTTAAAAACCTAAATGATTATTACGAATTTTCAAATTGGGATTTGGTTCCACTTTTCATATGGTTGATCTGTTTCATTCCTCCTCCTTCTGCAGTCTGTAGGGCCCCCAAATACATATAAGAGGAGTCACAGATTAATATTGCATTACACATTCCTTCTTCTCCCCTTAGAATAAAGCTGCTCCAGAATTGCCCATAAGGAAATAGTTCTGATAAAGGAAAACAATGTAGGAAACACATAGAGGTCACTGCTTCCACACTTATCATCAGAAGTAGTAAACTGACCTTCCAGAGCTAAACTTAGGAGTAAGGAAACTGCCCTTATCCTGAGTTCCATAAGTCATTTTTAGGGTCTGAGTGCTTTGGACAGAGCAGGGCACAGAGTAGGTACATAGGGGAAGCCAAATATGTGGAACTAGATTCCATGCCTCAAACATCCTAATTTCTCTGCTACTGTCTGTCAAGGTTGTAATTTTGCACAAGGAAGGTTTCTAGTTTTTTGTTTTGTTTTTTACCCAAACAGGGAACAAACTGAAAGTATTCCACCCTTGTAGGACTTCATTGTTACTTGGGAGAGGGCAACCATTTTTCTAACAGTGGAAATATTTTGGCATTGCTTCCTGTATCTGTGCACTTTAGGAATGATCCCCCCATCTTTCCTTGGTCATCCCTCTCTCCCTTAATACCCAGAGGTTAGGGTCAAAGCATCAAATTCTAAGCCAGACTTGGTCCTTGTTCATGAGATACTAGCACTAGCTCTCATCTGTCAAGTCCTGAGTGAAGAGTAAATTGTGGGCCAGCTTGAGAGAATGCTGTCCATTTTTTAGTTTGCAGGGTAGGTTCTGACCCCATCTAGGTCACTGGACATTGACCAGATTGTTAGGACTCATTTTTAGAATGGGTGGACATGTGTAGCTGCTGTTTGGAGAAATTAAATACATGTGTGTGTATGTATGTGTGTGTATGTAATTCTTCTGCAAAGCGTATGTCTTATGAACTTTAACATAAACTGCCTTCAGCCTGTATTGGAACCCTACTTGGAAGGAGGGAGGAGATTACATGCTACTGTGCACAGTATTGTCTCCCGATTGCTGACACAGCATTAATCCTTCCCTAGCTGTGGAGTGTAGGTGCTCTGAGTACATTAATATGTTGGGAGAAGTTATTCATCATCCTCCCCATTCATGCTCCTTCCCCCTTATCCTGGGAAGAAGTGGTGTGTGTGTGTGTGTTTGGGTTTGGTTGTTGGGGAGCAGGAAGCTACATTCTTCTCACTATCTGTGTCCCATGCTGAGGAACTCCTTTGATCTGTTTGATGAGGGAGGAGAAGCTGTGGGCTACTCTCTTAAGGGGGGATGGGAAGAAGAAAAAAAGATTGGGGACATGTTTCTGAGCATAGGACGCCTCCACCTAGAGTGGGCACTGGCTCCCTCCTGAGTAGTTTGGGGTCTGGCGTCAACTCCTTCAAGTGAGGTCTCAACAGATTCATAGGACTTAGTGCTAGAAGGGGCCTTAGCTGTTCTCCTGGCCAAATAGGTTTGGAACCCAAGCCTAATGACTTCCCAATCTCTTTTCAATCTGCCTCTCCCTTCCAGGGTCATGACTTCTGTCTAGGGCAGAGAGAGTGGGCTGCGGCAACTACACATTGAAGCTTCAGTCTACCAAGCCCCAGACTGTTGATGTACAGTGTTCCATTTCCAAACATGGCTGTTTCTTGGGCATGAGACTGTCTAGCTTTTTATACACCTACTGTTCCTGGTAGCGATACTTTGCTTCCACTGGGTTATGTTATGACAACTGCCTTCACTGACTAAACTAGGCATTCATTCATTAAAGACCTATTGGATTTTTTCTTTTTCTTGGTTGGTGGGGAGGGAGATCAGGGAAGACCTCATGGAGGAGGTATCACAGAGTTAGGCCTTGAGGGAATTCTAAGTTTCTGAAAGGCAGAGAGAGCTGAAGAGGGGATGCATTCCAGGTATGAGAGATGGCTTGTGTGAATGCCTGGAGGTGAGAGTTGGAAGGGGGAGTTTCAGTACTAGCTGCTTGTAGTTCAGTGATTTCATGTCAGAGGAGTCATTCTGGGATCAGTCTTCAGAAGTTCCTTCCTACCGTGGTTGGCCCCTCCCCCAGTACTCCTCACCTTTCAAAGCCTTTTACAGGCATTCACTAATTAAAGTCCACTGAAGTGCCTCTCCCCACCAATTTCTGCCTTTCCATTTGGCAGCTTTTTTCTGCTGACCCCTCCCCACTCTAACTCCCCTTCCTTACTTCCAGCAAATTCTACCCTTTGCAGAGTGATGCTGGATGAGGGTGGCAGTGTCCTGGGAATGGAGTTTCTGAATAAACTTAGAATGCATTCTTTTTTTTCTGCCGCCACCCAGATTCAATGTATCTTTGAGAATGACTTCTTGGCCAAATAAGATGGTAAGATCATGTTGGAGAAAGGGCAGGGTAAAGGGAAGAAAAAGAGGTTCTGCTTTTTACTACTGATTATAGTAATAAACAATAGGCAAGAAAGCTAAAAGAAAGACCCGTAAAATAGAATAAAACCCATCTTTAGGTGAGAAAATAATGCCTGAAATAATCTAAAATTCACCAGGAAGTGAGTGGTTTCAGCCATTCCCCATATTTCATTCCCTTCTCTTTAGACAGTGTTGCTTTGAGCAGAGACAGAAGCAGCACATATTTTGGACCAAGCAGGGGTGGGGAACTTGCAGCCTCGAGGTCACATGTGACCTTGGAGGTCCTTGGGTGCAGCTTTTGGACTGAGTCCAAGTTTTTCAGAACAGATCCTTTCATTAAGGGAGGCTACAACATTTCCTCCTCACCCTGACTAGCAGAGATCAGGAATACACTGAGATAATTCTTCCCTTCATAGGATCATAGTTTTAGAAATAGAAGGGATGTTAGAGGTTACCTTGTCCAAATTCATTTTGCAGATGAGAAAACTGAGGACAAGAGTAACACAGAGCTAGAATTTGAACTCAGGTCCTTTGACACTGATTCCAAGGCTCTTTCCACCTCCCTAGCCTCCCTAGCATGGCCCCAGTGATTGGATCCAGTCAGGGGGATGCCTTCCTTTGCCATACCATTGTCTCTATTTCCAACTTGCTCATTACTTTTACTCCTGTTCTTTTCATTCTGCTAGGCACAGCTGTGTGTCCACCCTGTGATAATGAGATGAAATCAGAAGCCATCATAGAGCATCTTTGTGCCAGTGAATTTGGTAAGTACATCTTTGTGGACTCCACAGGTTTGGAAATCTCTCACATGTTCCCAACTGCGGGGACTAGCTTCCCTGGGGCAGAATGTACATACAACTGATAACAGTTTCCTGACTTTCTCCTGGGCTGCCTAATGCCTCTGAGGAAAGAGGCAAACCTGGGGAGTCTTCCATCAGAAGATTCTCATAAGAACCTGAAACTTGCACTTCTCTTTTTGGAAACGGAGGAGCCTGTCCCCTCTGGGTTTCTGCAGGGAGCCAGATTGCTGCCCCAAGATCTGCCCCTAGGTGTCAGTGTTACTCCATCACAGTGTGAGAGTGATTGGCGGGAGGGCACCTCCCCAGGGATGGAGAGAGTGTGCATGGGGATGAAGGGTGCCCATCCCTCTCTGAATCAGGGTAGCCTAAGCCATGGAAACCCTGCATCATAGTGGGCTAACATTTTCTTTCGTTTTCTCCCCCACAGCTCTAGCATAAAAAGCACTTAGTCTCAAGGAGAAGGGATGGGTAAAAAGGACTGCTGAATTTCTGAGTTAGATAGCTTCCTTTGTGGGATGCTTCCTTATAGGTTTATCCAAAGTAGGAGATAGTCGGACCCTTCTACATAATTCTGCATATCCTCCACACCTTCCCATGACTTTCTCCTTCCATCCAGGTTCTATCTCTTGGGTCTATCCTGCTTTCTCTGGTTTTAGGAATAATGCAGATCTTCTGCCCATGTATGTGGGATAAGGATGGGAGCCCAAAATATTCTCCTCCACCACGTTATGTTTCCTGCTCAGACTGCTAAGCTGAGGGGCCAGGAGGCATTCGCTGATTTTGATATGTAGGTCCTCATTTCCCTTTACCCATGGAGATAAAAGAGGCTCTTTTCTCCCTTTCCAGGGTGGTAGTAGGGATGTGGGGAAGATGAAAAATCGTGAAGCTATATCTCTTAGATCTCCAAGGGACCTTGGAGATCACATTTTACAGTGGAGGAATCTGAGGCCCAGAGAGTGGAAGTGACTTGTCAGAGGCTTTCCAGTGAGTTTCTTTAGATTCAGGCCTCAAGTTTACTCACTTTTGGTTTTAGCATTCATGTTACTATGTTGTGCAGTCAAGCTGATTTCCCCACCTTAGTAGCATCACTCCTCTGGGAAAGGTTGACTATAGAGGCTTATATTCAGGGCAATATGCCTTTTATTTATTTATTGGTGGGGTAGTTGGGGTTAAGTGATTTGCCCAGAGTCATACAGCTAGTAAATGTCAAGTGCCTGAGGTAGGATTTGAACTCAGGTCCTCCTGAAGTTAGGACCAGTGCTTAATACACTGCACCACCTAGCTGTCCCCATGGTAATATACTTTTTAGCTGCCAAGATCCTTCTCCCTTCTGTCTCTTCATTAGAAGGAACTACCCAATTATGCCCCAGAAGAGTAATTCCCTGAAAACCTTCCCTGTATCCCCGATATATATGCTTTGAAAGAGAAAGACCAAGTTCTCTATGATCCACAATGCTTTTGGGCTTCTGAGTTTGAATGGCATGTTTTTTGTGTTTTCTACTGGGTCTTCCTATCTTGTCCTGGTTGTAAGTGAAAGGGACTAATCTTGGGCCTGATGTCATTACTGATTATCCCAGAAGCATTGACTTGGGTCACTTTGACCTTGCTTAGGTAACCTGGTGCACCAACCCACCTTCTTGCAGGTTCACCATATTGGTGCCTGAGAGCTCTCCCAGTGACTTAGGATGGACACCTGATTTTAGCCTTAATGCTGCTCAAAACTTCTGAGCCCAAGAGATCTGCCAGCTTCATTTTTCCCCACTAACAAGAAGTAGAAGTGTGTGCCACTGTGGCTGTGACACTCGGAACTTTTGACTGGGAACAAACAGGGTTATGTTATGCACATCTTCTTCACTCATGTCCATTCAGATCTCCCTACTTGTTTCCTCAAATACAAGCTGAGGAAGGAAAATAGCATTATAACCAGGTATCAGCAGTCACCAAAGCAATGGAATTGAGTGAAAAAAGAGGGAAAAAAAGCTCCATTCCCTTTTTAAAGGAGGAATTGTGGCCCCTTGAAAACTTTATCCATTTGATTGGGTTTCTCTTTCTGCACTCTTTTTTTTTTTTCTAGAAGTGAGACTTGGTTAAAGTCCATTATTTATTTCTCTTTTCTTGGAGACTTGGCCTTCTTTCCTACAGTTATTTCAAATCCCATCAAATCAGGAAAGGCGACCTTGCATGCCATTTTGCATGTTAATTAAGTATTCAAAGTCTTAGTACCTTTTCCTATGACTTGTGTTGTAACAGATAAGCTCAGTGTGGAGGCTGTTGGGGACAGTGCAGCATAGTGGATAGAGTACTAGACTTGGAGTCCTCTTAGGGTTCCATCTTGCCCAAGATACTGTAAGTTGTGTGTTGTATGAGCTTGGACTAATTACTTAGCTTCTCTGGGCTTCAGTTTCCTCATCTGTAGTCAACAAATCAGTAAGCATTTCTTAAGTGGTCACCACTATTGCATGGTGCCGTCACGTACCACGATGTACCAGGGCACTGTGTACCAGTCAGCAAGTCCGTAAGCATTTATTAAGTGGTCACCACTATTACATGGTGCCGTCACGTACCACAATGTACCAGGGCACTGTGTACCAGTCAACAAGTCAGTAAGCATTTATTAAGTGGTTGCCACTATTACGTGGTGCTGTTATGTACCACAATGTACCAGGGCACTGTGTACCAATCAACAAGTCAGCAAGCATTTATTAAGTGGTCACCACTATTATGTGGTGCCGTTATGTACCATGATGTACCAGGGCACTGTGTACCAGTCAACAAGTCAGTAAGCATTTATTAAGTGGTTGCCACTATTACGTGGTGCTGTTATGTACCACAATGTACCAGGGCACTGTGTACCAATCAACAAGTCAGCAAGCATTTATTAAGTGGTCACCACTATTACGTGGTGCCATCACGTACCACGATGTACCAGGGCACTGTGTACCAGTCAACAAGTCAGTAAGCATTTATTAAGTGGTTGCCATTATTATGTGGTGCTGTTATGTACCATGACGTACCAGGGCACTACGTACCCGTTAACAAGTCAATAAGTATTTATTAAGTGGTCACTATGTACCAGGTCACTATGTGTTGGGTTTTATGTTGGAGATACCATGAAAGGCAAAAACCAGTCTCTGCCCTCAAAGAACTCACAGTCCAATGGAGAAGACTATGCAAGCACTTATATCCATACAAGATATATACAAGGTAAGTTGAAGATAATCAATAGAGGGAAGACTGAAGATTTGAAGAAAATTGGGAAAAAGTCTTTTGGGCTAATATTTGACGGAAATCAGGGAATCCAGAAAGTAGAAGCCAACATTCCAGGCATGGGGGCCAACCAGTGAAAAGGCAGAGTCAGGAGATAGGGCATCTAGAGCAGTGAACACCAAGGAGACTTGGATCACAAAGTGAATAGGAGAAGAGTAGAATGTAAGAAGACCAGAAAGGTAAGAAGAGGTCATGTTGTGCAGGGGTTTAGGGAGATTTTATATTTGATCCTGGAGATCCTATCCAACTCTAAATCTATGATTCATTGTTATATTTTCAGGTGCTACAAAAGGTTGCAATTAAATTGAACCCATTCAGTTAGTGCCTGTTGCTTGCATATCCTGCACTTGCTTGTACTGTGTATTAAGTGCAAAAGGATACATCCACAAAAATGAAGCCGTCCCTGTCCTCAAGAAGCTTCCATGCTACTGGGGATAAGGCATGTACACAAATAAACAAGCAGAAGGGAAATCATTGAAGGAGAGACAACTTGGGTGGGGAGGGGTAGAAGAGGATCAGGGAAGACCTCATGATGAAGGTGTCACCCTAAGTTAGTCCTTGAAGGAAGACAAAGATTTTGAGAGAGAGGAGGAGGTATTATATCCCAGGCATGGGAATAGGCATGGTTTACATGATAAGTACCCAGAAGTGTGAGATGGAACGTTGGATTTGAGGAGTAGCTAGTAGTTTAGTTTTTCTGAAACATAGTTTGGAAAATAAAGGGGGGAAGGTAGACAGACCCTGCAGGGTCTCTGCTAAAGCAGCCGCAGAATCCATCGTATAAAAGGAAATGATGAGTCCCCCTAGACTTCATGCAGAATAAACTCTCAATAACACAAATTTGTGTAAGGCTTCTTTCCAAAGATGAATTGTTTTTCTTATGAGAAACAAGAATGTTCCATAAAACCTTTCTGCCTAAGAATTCCCAATTGGATGCCTGATACAACACAGCCATCAGTTTGAAGAATATCACAGCATAGCCTATGTGAAGAGAAAAAGAAGATAAAAGCTGGAAAATGGCTGGAAATTTGAACTCTTCAAAAGACCATGTTAGCAGATGATAGTTGATTGCCGATGCTTTTTTGCATTGTCTTTTGGCAAGAGTATGATGATTATGGATGATTCTTACCTGGGTAAGATGGCATCTGAGGCACAAAAAGTAGGAAAGTCCAGCTCTGAAGGAACCATCTTTGCAGCAAGCAGTAGGCAGTTTGCCATATTAGCAGGTAGAGCAGTCTTAAGAAACCACACAGAACTGCTTGTCTCAGTTGTAATAGGCAAGAAAGTGAGGGAACTATTTCACTGACTCAGACAGTGTTATCTTTGTATTTATTACATAGGCAACTATAGAACAATTAGGTATCTACTAAGTTCAAAGTGATTCTTTGGTAGAAGAGAAGGTGAAAGAGCTTGAGGAAAGCCTGCTCTCTGATTTGGCTTATCAAAGGAGGCTGAGTTCTTCCATAACAGGATGGAAGAAATGATTCAGGTGGGAAACAAAGAAAAAAACATTCCCAGGAGGCCAAATGAAATTCAAATATGTGTCAGGAGGTGAGGGAAAAGATGCATGTGACATAAAAAAAGGAGGAAAGAAGAAAATTTTCTGAACTTAATAAGTGTTATCCCTTTTTGGTGACTCATGTAGAAATAATGATACTAGAAATAACCTGGAAAAAATCTTTGGTAGTTATGAAGCCTTGGATGGAAAATTGAAAGAGTTGGGAGAATGGGTGATTACATTACTACTTTCCTGTGAAGGCAGTGATTTTACAATAGAAAGGAGGGTATGAGACGCAATCAGTTAGCTAGGAAAATGGTGTAAGAAGGGGGAGTTTGAGTCTTGGCTGGAGATATAGGAATCACAGACCTTTTGCTAGGGATGAAGTGTATCTAATGAGGGTAAAGAAAAATATTTCTACCCGGAGATTTGCTGATCTGCTAACTGGATTTTTAAACTGAGAATTGAGAAGAGAAGAGAAAACTTCTCAGCTACAATTGCTAAAAAATACTATAGAAAATAGTGGGGTTTTTTGGGGAAAGAAGAGTAACCATGGAAGTGTCTGGTAATTCACAGGAGATGACAACATGGAAGAGGAGAAGAGATGATATTCATGACCTTAGATGTCTATAAACCAATAAACAGAGTAGGTATCATAGGATGACTTGAATATGACAATGAAATAGACCACCATACTCAATAGGAATAGATTATTTAGAAGGAATATTGAGGGTAGCAATATATAACAAGGAGAACGTGAAGCAACTAGTAGCACAGTGGATAGTACTGGATCTGGAGTCAGGAAGACCAGAGTCCAATCCCACCCCAAGCTCTTACGGGCTGTGTGACCCTGAGCAAGTCACTTAACCTCTGTCTGCCTCAGTTTTCCCATCTGTAAAATGGGGATAATAATAGCACCTAATGCCCACAGTTCTTGTGAGGATCAAATGAGCACTATATAAATTCTATGAAGAAGATGACAGGTATAGATCTCGATGGAGCGCTATATACCTGGAGGAGGAAGTATGATAGAGGGTATTTGCATGACTAAGGAGGGAGAAAAAGAAATGACATCATGGTTGGATACAAGATCACTTGGCCACAAAGAAGGAATTAAATTGTTAATTTATAATAAAATCACAAAACTGGTATGGAAACAGAATATAGATGTGAAGCAGTGTGGTTAGATTTTTAGCTGTTTGGTTCATCAGAACCATAGTGTCCTTCAGTTAACTGATGTTGTCTAATAAAGGGTGGATGGCACACTTAAGTTTACAAATGACATGAAACTTGGAGGGATTGCCAATTCAAAAATATATGTAGAGGCTAAAGTTATGGTTCAAATCTAACTAGATGAAATTTATTAGGGACAAATGTAAAGTTCTGTACTTGAGTTTAAGAAATCAATTAATTGCACAAGTACAGGATGGGAGAACATGACTAGATAAGAGTTGTGATTTGAGTTTTGGGGGGAATGCAAGCTCAACATAAGTTGAGTTTGTCATATAACACTTCAATATATCAATGTGATCTTGCATTAATAGTTTTAGTGTGCAGAACAAAGGGTCAAACTACATCTGGAGTTTTGTATTTTGTATTTTGTTCTGAGTATTTCACTATAAAAGGATCAATATAAAACCAGAGCAGGTTGAAAGGAAGACAACCAGGATGGGGAGGAAACTTGAAAGTACATAAAAATTTATTGAAGGAATTGATATTACTTAGTCCAGAGTAGAAAAGGCTCAGGGAGGGACATGATTGCTGTCTTCAGATATCTGGGTTAACATGTGGAAGAATATTTAAATGTATTTACTACGTCTCTGAGGACAATAGCTAAAAGTTATAGGAAGGCAGATTTTGACTCAATTAGAAGAAAAATTTCATAGTTTCCAATAAGAGCTATCCTGAAATGGTGGTCTGCTGCCATAGAGAGGGTAATAAATTTTCTGTTATCAGAGGTGTTCAAAAAGAAGCTAAATTGACTTTCAGGAATATTGGAGATGGTGTTTGGAAATTCTTTAATAACAAGCTCTCTGAAAAATATTTGAAGAGTATACTTTTAAGTTTAATATGCATTATTAACATTTCCCCATCATTTTCTTAAGTTTAGACAATCAACAAAACAATAAAAGCTCTAATTAATAGTATTTGACAGTTTCCAAGGGGGAAATGCTATCACTAGAAATTCTTTTCTTCTTTCTCTGGAACTCTATTCCTCCTTTCCTTCCTTCCTTCCTGCTTCCTTCCTTCCTCCCCCTCTTTTCTTCCTCTCTCTTCTTTTTATCTCTGTTTACTTTCTCTCTCCCTTTTCCTTCTCCTCCCTCCCTCTCTTCCCATCTCTTCCAACAAATTTATTATCTATTATGTGTGAAACTTTTTTGTCTAACTGAAAATCAACTTAATTTTCACATCAACCTTACATAAAATAAGCAGAATTTTTATAGTTCTCATCTCTTGTTTCTTGACTGGCACTCTTAAATCCCTCTGGATTTCACTAGTGTCATTAACCTCTTTAATAATCTTTTAATATCATTAACCATTTCAATAACTCATTATTATCGTTAACTCCTCTTTAGTTTCCTAATCTGGGGAAATGGAACTGAAGGGACTCAGGCACATGGTGAATATCAATATGGTGGAGAATTAGAATTCTTTCATTGCTGCCCTTTTCTTGCTCACTCTGGAAAATCTTGCTGCATCTGTGTCTATATTTTGTTCAGAACCCATCTACATGGAATTTTGGCTTTAGTTATCTCCCCTGAGCCTACCTCCCATCCCAGATTTTGGAACCTTTGGGAACTTGTGGCAAGTAAACAAGTTGAATATATTCCACAGAAATACTGGAATAGAGCTGAGTCTTTGGGAAAGGTTCGAATACTGTCATTTATCCTAACAAACTTAGCGGGGGGTGTGTGCTCCTTACCTGATTCAAACTATATAATGGAGTCAAGGGTCATGAGGAGGAGCCTTAGGGTACTCTGAGACTGAATGTCTATATTACACTATTGATGACTCAGGCAGAAAACTATTATACTTTTGCTCTTTTTGCCATAAGGAGATATTTTGGTTGTTTAGTCATTTCAGTCATGTTTCATTTTGGGACCCTCCTTAGGGTTTTCTTCGCAAAGATACTGGAGTGGCTTGGTATTCCTTTTCTAGTTCATTTTATAGATGAGGAAATTGAGGCAAACAGGCTTAAGTGACTTGCCCAAGATCACGTAGCTAGTAAGTATCTGAGACCAGATTCAGGTCTTCCTGACTCCATGCCAGGTGCTCTGTCCACCTAGCTGCCTTACCAGAAGGACAGGCTGGTCCTAATTTGAGAAATAGTCAGATTTTGGTAAATCTTGTCATTGGTAGTCTGGGTCTTTGGCTTAAGGCAAAAGAAAGTTTTCTTCTTTGGCTCATGGAATCATGGGAAGCAGACATTGTTTAGCCACCTCAGATGTGGGTGGAAGCACGTATGCAACAAGTCCCACTTACTATAAGAAGCCTTTTCCAGCTTTCCTTAACCTTAGTGCCTTCCCTTTGAGAGGGCTTCCAATTTATATTTATATCTGGTTTGTACATAGTCGTTTACATCTTGGCTCCCTCATTTGATGAAGCTTCTTGGAAACAGGCACTGTTTTGTTTTGTTTGTTTTTGCTTTCCTTTGTATCCTCATCACTTAGCATGGTACCTGGCACATAGTAGGTACTTAATACATGCTGGCTGACTGATAGCTATAGATGGTACCTGTCCCTGACTTTTAATAGTCCCTAGGCACGTAGTAGGCACTTAATAAATGCTTGACCGATTGTAATATTGCAGTTTCTTTTTCATATCATCATGAAACAGCAGTAATTCATAGGACCTTTGAGTCAGTCTCAAAACTTCAAGATAGAAGAGAACTCCAGGTGTCACCTGATTTAACTCCCCTCATTTTGCAGTGGAGAAAACTGAGACCCAGAGAGGGAAAGTAATCTACATACATTTCCGGAGCTAGTAAGTAGCTTCATCTTGACCTTCCATTGGGGCCCTTTTTGCCAGAAGGAGACCCCAGAAAGGGCCCCCAAATTTAGTCAAACAGCTCTCATTGATATCTCACATACCAACACCACCATGGTTTGGTTAGCTACACAGCACCTATGTCAATAGGATTTGATCGGAGAGAGGGAAAACTAATCCAAGTGCACACATAGCAAGTAAGAAAAAATGTAGTAGGATTTCTTTTTTTCATCAGCTCAAACTCAGTAATAAATGAGCCTGACAATCCCAGAGGGGAAAGAGGATGTAAGTTTCCTGGAAGGCTCCCTGAAAAAACCTAGGTCCAAAGGTGGACATTCCAACAGGGTTAGCATGCTACTTTCCTTTCTGCCAAAGCTTCCTCAGAGCCAACAGCCTCCAGGGCACTTGGGCATGCCTGGCCCCCCATTAACTTCTCTTTTGGTAATGAGTTCTCCACTCGCTTGCAGGTCTGTATGGTCACAGTCTCCCTCCCACCACTGCTTCCTCCCATTTCTCCCCCAGTTCCAAGCACATTTTTTTTCTCCCAATAGGGAAAAAGACCAGCAGGAACACCTGTGTGTTGCTGCTTAGGAATGCGGCCGGATTGGCCTGGATCACGTAACAGATGTTAGAAGCCAAAAGTTTGATGGTGCGCAAGCTCTGAGTTCAACATGGCAGCTGGCCTGCTTGCCGGGCTCAGGCTGGGATGCTCTGGATTGCTGTTGTTGTTTTTTTTTAACTGCTTTCTTTCAGGTAAGAAAATGCTGCCCAGATTGGAGTCTCCTTCACTCTCCGTGCTCTTTGCTATGGGATTTATGGTTTTCTACCTTGTAGGAGAGTTGAGACAGATCAGTGCCCGGAAGGCATCTTTCTTGCTGGCTTGTTTGTTCCTTCCAGGTGATAAGATGTCACTTGTGGTTCCAATGAGATTAGTGTCTCTCTGCCCCAGGCTGCAGATTACGCCTCTTTTCTACTTCATATCTTGAAATTCTCTTAACTCCCCTGGCATAATCAGACTTGGCAAAGCAATGCATCTTTTCCAAGATTTTGACAGTTATCTCCTGGATTGAGTTGTCTAATTTGTTTTTTTTTTGATTTTGAGAGATTTCACATGGTAACTTCTGACTGGTTCTTACTACGGATGAAGACCTTCTTTGCTCTCAGAAACTTTCTTGTCCCAGAGTAGAAAACTTTTTCTAAGTTGCCCATACCTTCATTTATACTCTGACACAATCTTTCAGCACAAGTCAGCAGATGCTTATGAGATGCCTGGGGTTTACAGGGCATTTGCCAAGATGCTGGGTAGTATAATGTGCTAGGGTCCCCAAAGCCCTTTCCTTGCCTGGCACATAGCAGGTGCTTAATGAAAGTTTTTTCACTGACTGATAATCTGTGATGGAAGAAGTAACGCTAACTTCATTTTACAAATGAGAAAAAACTAAGTCCCAAGAGAGGTCCAAAGGACTTACCTATGATCCCAGGGCTAGTAAGTAAAAGCACTCGTGTTTGACCTATTCCAAGTGTGACACTTGACATTGTGATGTCTTTTTTTCAAGATGACTTGGATACTTTGCTACCAAATAGTTCAATATTCAATTTAAGGATGGTCTGCCTGTCTGACTTGGAGGAACTGAGTTCTTAAGATGCCCTTCCCTTTGCCAGATACTGGAAACTTTTTACCCCAGAGATGAGGATGGTCCTGGAAGCTAGCTCAATAATTACTGGTTTTTTTAAATTAATTGTTGAACTAATTAGTTAATTGTGAAGTTTTTGAAGGACAGAGGCTGCATCTGTGCCATGGTCATAGGAGGTAATCAGTGTTGATGGAAACAATGAAATGATTGCGAATGATGGAGTTGGGCGGGGAAGTTGAACTCTATTTCCAGCAAGGAAAGGACACATACCCAAATTAATATGCACCATTTGTTTAAGAACAAGGAAAGCTATGAACTCTTGCTCAGGGGTTGATTTTGGGTATATTTGTATGTAAGGAAAAAGACTATAATCTCGAAATCTATTTCAGTCAAAGTCAAATTAAGCAGACACGGGAGAAAGAGCTATTACCCTGGAGTGGAGTTGGCAGTGTTGGAACAACTGGTTTTTATTGCTATTGAAGATCTGTAATATACATATCACATCCTCAGATATTTCAGTGTTTGGAAGAAGCTGTTATAGCATTTTGTTTGTGGGAGAGCATGGAACTATTTATTTAGTCAATGAAATTGACAACCAAAACCCATGCTTGTAGTTAATATCCCATCCTAAATATTATTCCCATGTCTTGGGTTGAATTTTACAAGTACAAAAATGTAAGGCCAAACCAGAAATATTCAAACCCTGGAATAGTTTTGTGAAATAAACTGTCTCCCCTTCCCATCCTCTTTCCCCCACTCCCACCTCCTTCACTGGTCCCAACTTTATGATTGTTAGAGATTATGGAATTCCTGGGAAGAAATGAACCTGTGGTCTTGGCCGTAGATGCTCAGGGAGGCCTAAGGCACTTTGGGCTGGGGCCATAGGATGGTCATGTTACAATTTGACCCCATGTGTGGTGTCCATGAGCAAGGAATGGAGAGAACTGGCTTAGCCAAGATAAGGGGAAAGGCAACTTTTCCTCTCTGAAGGGCCAAGTTCAACTTTTCTCCATGTTTTTCTGTATTGTCCATTCCTGTGGCACTGAGACACTTTGAAAAGGAGCTGTTTCGGCTTAAAATCCCGCATCTTAGAAATATGGAAGTTACCTTAGAAACTCTGATCCCAAAACTGAGAGACCGTCCCCGTCATCCCATGTTTGATTGTACACCTTAAGCAATGGATGCCTCACCATCTTTCAAAGCATCTCATTCCAATTCTGAACTTCAGCTTTGCTGAAGCTTTCAACTACTTTTAGCCTGAGCCTGTATAAACTGAAACATAGAAAGGAACATGTTTTCAGATTCATGGGCCCTCTAGTCCAACATTCTGTCTCTGATAGAGGAGGGCACCAAGGTGCCCATGGGGAGGTTGTGTTTACTCCTCATGATCTCAGACTCCAAAGGTACCCAAACATCTTCTCCTAACATTTATCCCTTCCAGAAGTGCCTGAATGTGTGAGTGTATGTGTGGGGAGAGAGACAGAGAGACAGAGAGAGAGACAGAGACAGAGAGAGACAGAGAGAGAGAGACAGAGAGACAGAGACAGAGAGACAGAGACAGAGACTGAGACAGAGAAACAGATAGAGACACACACATAGAGAAAGAGACAGGCAGAGAGAGAGAAACAGACACAGAGAGACACACACAGAGAGGGAAACAGATAGACAGACACACACACACAGAAATAGATACAGGGACAGAGAGAAGCAGACAGATGGAGAGAAACAGATAGACACACATAGAGAGACAGACACACACAGAGAAAAACAGACACACACACACACAGACAGACAGACAGAGAAACAGACAGACACACAGAGAGACAGACAGAGAAACAGAGAGACAGACAGAAACACACACACAGAGACAGGCAGAGAGAGAGAAACAGACAGACAGACAGAGAAGGAGAAACAGACACAGAAAGAGAGACAGACAGAGAAACAGACAGACACACAGAGAGAAATAGACACAGAGAGACACACAGAGAGAAACAGACAGACAAAAACAGACAGACACACACAGAAACAGACAGACACACACACAGACGCACACACGAAGAGAGACAGAGACAGAGACAGAGAGACACAGAGACACAGAGATTTATTTTTAGCTGGAGCCATCTCTTGGCCCAAGGATATAACATAATTCCATTTTTAATTTCTCCCATGACTGCCCCATTTACAATTTCAATCTGAGCATAATTAGGTTTTCTTGTTCTTGTTGAGTCTTTTCAGTCCCATCTGAATCTTTGTGCTCCTCTTTGGGGTTTTCTTGGCAAAAATACTGGAGTAGTTTGTTATTTCCTTCACCAGCTCATTTCTAGAGATGAGTTACAGAGGCAGAGTAAAGTGACTTATCCAGGGTCACACAGCTAGTAAGCATCTGAGGCCAGATGTGAACTCTTGAAGATGAGCTCTCCTGACTCCAGGTCTGGCCCTCTGTCTACTGTGCCACCTAGCTGCTTAATGGCCAGAATAAGGCTTTCTCATTGTGCATATTTTGTTGGAGCAGGCCTGCTCAGATTTGTAGACAATCAGAACTAGAATGGGCCTTAGAGATCTTCTATTCCAGGCCTTTCATTTTACAAATTAGGAGACTGAGGCTTAGCAAAGAAGAAAGACTTGACCATGGTTATCTTCCTCTACACTTTGGATTGCTCATGGAATAATTTCACTTGTTCCATTTTCACCATTTGACATGTACGTGAAATTTGCCTGAGGAGAGAAG
Source organism: Bettongia penicillata ogilbyi (assembly GCA_023548195.1). Lineage (NCBI taxonomy): Eukaryota > Metazoa > Chordata > Mammalia > Diprotodontia > Potoroidae > Bettongia > Bettongia penicillata. The sequence continues at coordinate 4,079,099 of JAJHZJ010000180.1, read as the reverse complement.
TGGAAGGACATTCAGATGCAGCTAGGTTTCTGGAGCCTGGATTGTATATGTGATGGTAGTAATGGAAGAGCACTGGGCACTCTACTGCATCATTTCCCTCCATTATCTCTCCTATCCCTGGTCCCGAGTGGTTGCCTTTGTGGTCCATTTATTTCCATTTCCCTTGATTCTTCTTGTTTTTTATGTGGATATTTCCATCCCCTACTCTCCCCTCCTCTCTCGTTCAGTGGCTATTTTTCCTGTTAGCTTCCTTTAAGAAAGAAGAGAAGTGCTTTTCCTTCTCTAAAAAACGATTCAGGATAAGAGAGATGATAGATGACTCTAGGAGTTATATTCTTTCATTCATTCAGCAGATACTAAATTCTCATTATGTGTGAATCATTGTGCTAGACGTTGAGGGTGATTCAAGGAAATCTAAGTCATAACAGTCTCCCCCTTCAAGGACCTGATAGTCTAGTAACAGTCCCAAGACGGCTTCGCAGATGACTACAATCTAAATAGCACACAAGTATATTAGAAGGAGAAAAGTGCCTCAGAGGAGGAAGACATTATGTCTACTTCAGGAGGGCTGGAGAAGGCATCATGGAGGTTGTAGCAATTGATTTGATTCTTGAAGAGTGGGAGTAGAGTTTCTTTATTTTTAATTAAAGTAGATAATGATTTTTTGTTGCTTTTTTACATTGCTATAATGTGCATCATCCAATCGACAAATACTTATTAGGCTGTGAAGATACAAACACAAAAAAGAAACAATTCCTATTCTTAATAAGTTTGCCTTCTGGGGCATGGGAAGTGGGGGTGCCTTAGTGTTGAGAGTCAACATCTACATATACATAGAGAATGTGATTTCATTGATAGAGGGAGATCCCAGATGAGGTTACTCCTTCTACCAAAGCAATCTGACATTTTCTCTGCATTTTATAGTGTTAGACATATGAACAAGATGAAGTGACTTGTTCAGGGTCACATAGACAGTATATATCAGGGATAGGAACTGAGCCCCGATCTGTGCTGTCTCTGTGATCAGTTGTCTATCCACTATGCACACTGCCTCCCAGAACCTATACATACATACATACATACATATATGTACAGAAAAAAGATAAATTAAACAAGAGACAGGGAAATACACTACATTTCCCAATGAACTTTTTCCTCCCCATGAATAGAACTATTTATTCCTTATGACAAAGAAGCACAAATAAGCAAAAACAAAACCAAAAAATCAACACATTGGCTCCATCTAACAACATGTGACTTGTCCTGCAACTGTGGCTGCGGAAAGGAGGAATGCCTGCTTCACCTGGTCTTCTGAAGGTGTAAGAGGTTTCCAAATTGGACAGCCTGGAGATCTGTCAGTTTTGTTGTTATTTGAATTATTGGGGTCAATGATTACATATTGTTCTCTTAAAGGTAGCTAGGTGGTGCAGTGGATAGGGTAGTTCTGGACCTAGAGATAGAAAGACTCGAATTCAAATCTGACCTCAGACGGTTATGAGTTGTGTGACCTGGCTAGGGCATTTAATCTGTTTGTCTCAGCTCCCTTAACTATAAAATGGTGATAATAATGGCCCTTCTCTCCCAGGGTTCTTGTGAGGATCAAATGAGATACTATTTGTAAAATACTTAGCATGATGCCCAGCATGTATTAGGTGCCTAATGAAAGCTTGTTTCCTTGTTCCCTTTCTCCTAGTTCTGCTTACTTCATTCTATAGAAGTGTATGCACATCTTCTATTGGGTGTGAAGATTCTACATACAGGGAACAGTGTGACAAAAAACACAGAGGCAGGAAAGACAGGGATGTAATGGCGAAATAAAGAGGAGTCCGGTTTCGTTGGAGGTTAGAACACATGGAGAAGGATGACTAAGGAAGGGAAGAAGCATTCATACCCTCTATCACACCTACTGTGTGCCAGGAGCATTTATTAGCAACTACCATGTGTCAGGCACTTCACAAATATATAATTTAATCCTCCCCAACAATCCTATGAAGTAGGTTACATTGTTATCCCCATTTTACAGTTACAGGCAAGCAGACGTTAAGTGACTTGTCCAAGGTCACTCTCTAGCCAGGAAGTGTTTGAGGCTGGATATGAACTCAGTTCTTCCCAACTCCAGGGCCAGCACTCTATCCACTGAGCCACTCAACTGCCTACTGTGAAAAGAGAGTATAAAAGAGGAATGAAATGTTCTGGACAACTGAGTTCGTAGGATTGTAGCATCTCTGCCTAATGAGCACTTAAACTTAAAATACTTTGGTTTCCACCTTTATTGTTGGACATTTTTCTAAAGCACAAGTTCATGCCCCTTCTTTAGTTAGGATAGTATGAGGAACAGATTAAAATCTTAAATTATTAACAGCATTCAGAGCAGAAGGAACTTTATAGACCAAATCTGGTTCAACTCCCTCTTTTTTCAGATGAGACCACTGAGAATGGAAGTGAGTAATCCAAGGTTGCACTGCTAGTAAGTAACAAGAGGCTTCCCTGGCTATCTCCTTCAAGCCTCAGCTCAAATACAGCTTTTTGAAGGATGCCTTTGAGGGTTGCCCCCCAGCCCCTATTACTTCCCTCCTTCCCTTTGAGTTTATGGTTCATTTTCACTGTACTACTCTAGGTTATCTGAAGTTGATTGCATGTGCTCTCTAGTGCTCCTTCAGAGCAAGGACTTAATTTTACCTTTTGAATCCCCAGCACTTAGCTTGGTACCTGGCACACAGTAGGGGCTTAATAAGTGCTTATTGATGGTGATGATGAGTTCAGATTTAAGCCCTGGACCTCTGACTCAAATCTAATTTGCCTTTCTTTCACTGTCCAAATACCTCCCAGGCCTCCCTGATGATTCCTGACATTTGCCCGATGCACTCTGTAAATCTAGTAAGCAGCAAGCAATAGATATGCATGATTTTTTTTCCTCCATTGCTTAAATTCTCTTCAATTTTGCAGAAATTACTCAGTAAATTGAAACTGCAGCATTTTTTTCCCCTTAAAACGGGGAACAAATGGCCAAAAAAGAAATGCCAGCATGCTCTGGACCTTGCCCTGCCCCAACCTGCTCAGAGCAGCCAATTAAAGAAGCATTAGCTTTTAGAAAACTCAAAGGGCTATAGATTGCTCTTGAAATCTTTGTTTAGTCTTTCAGGAGTACTGTCACACGGGTGATTTATCAAAGAAAGTTGTTTATTTGGCAGTAAAATAAACTCCCGGGCTATTCAGACTAAGATTTCCCGTGAATTTCCACCAAGGTAAACATGAATAACTGGCAGGTTGCAAATTCCGTGTGAAAGCCAGACGCGTACAATAAATATTTAAAGGAAAGCTTTGCTTGTGTAAGAGGCCCCAGCTTGTCACTGGAGCTGTCATTCTGGCTCTGCCCGGGAGGACCCTGACACTGGCCTGGCGGGCTTGGCTTATCTGCGCCATTAGGAGGGAGCACAGGCAGGGCCCTTTGCCAGGCCCAGGAGCCGCCGCTGACATGTGGGCCTCTTTCCAGGCCGAGTGCCGTGCTTAGAGTTGGCAAACCAAGACTTCCTGGTTCACAGAAAAGATTTCGAATGGCTTCCTTAAGTACCAAACAAAACAGCCTTGGGATGAGTTATGGGGGAAATGAGCCAGAAGCAAGCAGCTTAAGTTTCCCTTAAAATTGACAGGCATTGATAGGAGTGTAGAATTTGAAGGCACTGGAGACATCATTTAGTTCAAGGGTTCTGAATCAAGAACCCACTGACCCCTAAGGGATCTGTGTGTAGATTTTTTTTGGGGGGGGGTGGAATCTGTGAAGTTAGATGAGAAAAAAATGACATCTTCATTTTCAATGAAGTTGATTTTTTTTTGTAATTCTATGTATTTTATGGCATGCTTTTAAGAACATTATTCTGAGGAGGGGTCTACAGGCTTTGCCAAAAAAGGTTAAGAACTGCTGATCCAGTCTAACCTCAGTTTTTTATAGAGTATGAGGTCAAGGCCCAGAAGAATTGACTCCAGTGACTTGGGCAAGGTCACACAGTAAAGAGAAGACTCTGGATTTAAACCTATGTTCTCGTACTCAGAACCACAGAATCTTAGAGTTGGAAAGGCTCTCAGAGGTGATCCAGTTTATCTTGTACCTGAGAAAAGAACACTTTGCAACATGTGACATCTAGCTTTTGCCTGAAGACTTTCTGTGTAGGGAAACTCTCTACCTTCTCAGGCAACCCATTTCTCATTTTTTTGTGCTCTACTTGTGAGGAAGTTTATCTTGACATCAAATCTAAATCTGCCTATAATATATCCCATATTCTGTCCTCTGGGACCAAGCAAAACAACTTTGATAATCCTTCTTTGATGTGATATCCCTTCGTATGCTTGAAGACAACTCTCGTACCTCTCATGTAACTCTTCTCTGGGTTAAACATTCCCAATTCCTTGAACCACACCTTATATGACCCTTCATCATCCTGGTTGCTCTCTGATTTACTAATCTGAAATGTGAGAAGTAGAACTGAATGCAGTCCTCTTATTATGGTTGGACCAAGACAGAGGAAAATGGGACTTCCATCTACCTCATCTCAGACAGCCTACATTTTTTCAGGTAGCCTAATATGGCATCAGCCTTTCTGACTGCCATGTCACATACACCTGATTCATTTTGTGTTGGTCTTTTTCAGGAGAACTGATGTCTACTTATATCTCCCATCTTTTTCTTGTGAAATACAAATTGCAATGTCCTTTCCATCAGTTTAGGTTCTCATTCATTTAACCAAATTGGTTTGGGTAGGGAGGAAAGGATATAGCAGAATTTGCATTTGGGAGGCAGGGAGTTTGGGAATGAGGACTAGAAAATGAAATCACCTACTTACTGAGTGTTTCTGAGCTTGAATTTTATTTTCAGTCTATCTTAAGTGAAGTCCTCAGGAATAGAAATGGGTCAGTTTGGCATAGTGGAGAGACATTGGATTTGGGGTCAAGAAGATTCCATTCCCACCTCTGACATTTACTAGCTATGTGATCCTGCATAAGACATATAAACTCTCAAAGCCTCAATTCTGTCACCTTTGAAAGAGAGAGTTGGGTTCAAAATTGATGATATTTTGAAGCAAGAGTAAGTGTGATAAAGTGGGTAGACTGCTCGATGTGGCATTGCTAAGCTCTTAGAGCTTCCCAGTTTTGCTGCCTCCTCTTCCTCATCATCCATTCACTTCTCAACACCTTATACTCTTCTTTTCCCACTACTTAAATGAAACTGCTTCATACAAAGTTCCTGGTGATCTCTTCAGTATTAAATCCCATGGTCTTTCTGAAACCTTTATCCTCCTTGACTGCAATGAAGCTGTAAGTGCTGATAAATAACACTTCTGACTGGATAGGCTCAACACCCTGTTTTTGTGACACTACTCTCTCAGGGTCTCCTCTGAACTGATGGCACCTTTGCAGTCTCCTTTTCCCCATTCTATCACCCCCTCAGCATGCATTGCCCTCAATGCTTTATCTTGAACTGCCTTTTTTCCCTCTCTCTATGAGATCTCCCTTGGAGATCAGGTTCCATCGATTAAATTATCATTCTCTCTCTCTCTCTCTCTCTCTCTCTCTCTCTCTCTCTCTCTCTCTCTCTCTCTCTCTCTCTCTCTCTCTCTCCTTTGCCCCTCTTGAACAACACTCACCCAATGCCAGCTTTGTGTAGACATCTCTACATTGGCATCTCAAACTCATGTTCAGAACTCATAATTTTTTCCCTTGAAACTGCCCCTCTGAAAAACTTCCCTGACATTTACCTAATTACCCAGTTTTGTAAATCCCAAGTTATCATTTAACCTTCCCTCTCCCTTAGCATCCACATCTAAGTTACTTGCTAACTGTTGATAATTTTATCTCCATAACATCTCTGGTATCCTTTGCCTTTTCTAAACTCGCACAATTATCATCTTTTGCCTGGACAATTGCAAACATCACTTAATTAGTTTCCTTACCTCTGTTTCATTCTCCAATATAACTTTGTCTTCAGTACCAGAATAGTTTTCCTGAGGCATGGAGCTGATCATAACACTTCCCTGCTCCGAAGCCTTCCTTAGCTTTCTATTGTCTTAAGAATAAAGGGCAAACTCCTGAGTCTGGCATTGAAAGCCCTCCACAACCTCACTTTAATTTACCTTTTCAGCCTCATTTTGTGTTATTCCTCTTTGCACACTTCAGTTAAACTAACCTCCTTACTGTTCTTTACACATGGCAATCTATCCCTTGCTCCAACTCTTTCCTGCCCCTCCTTCCTTACTCCTTTCTCTAGCTTCATTTAAGAGTCAGCTCAATCACCAGCTTCTAATTGAACTTGTTCCTGATCTCCCCAGTTAGGAGTCCCTCCACCCCTATCTCCTTGTATCTAGATATATGTTTATGTATTATGTATAAATGTCTATGTACATATATACATAATACACCCATGTGTTATCATCCCACGTACTATCCCTCCTCCCCAAGAAGATAAGTTCCTTGAGGACAGGGACTGTTTTGTTCATGTTTTGGTCCCCAGCACACATCATAGTTCCTGGAATATAGCATGTCCTTAATAAAGACTTGTTGAACTGATTGGTGGATTTTATTAGTATTTTATTTGCCAGACTATATATCTAGTAGTCCAGCAAAAGTGGATTAATAGATGAGAGATGTTAAATGCTACCACCTGCAATACTTGGATTAAAATGTAATTGGGAAAAATGAACAAAATAAATAAAAACCATAATAACTCAGATGAAAATGTAATTAGGAAATAATTAATGAAATAAATAACAATAGAACACAAATAATCTTATTATATGGTTTTCTAAGTCGATATGTAGCTATAGGAATTCTTATGTGCATTTAGTGGTCCCCTGGAATTCATTCTTCCTGAATTCACTGTTCCAGTCTCTTCTGCATTTGCCCTGTCTGTTTCCTTCAACTTACATTGCATTGGCTTTTCTATGTACATATCCCTTCAGGAGACTTTTTAGGTCCTCAAGGGAAGAAACTATTTTTGGTTTTTATCTTTGTATGCTTCCTGCCCACTAACACCTTTTGAACTGAAATTGAATCAGAAACAAAGAAAAATAAGATGAGATCCCAGGCATCAAGGGGCTTATGGTAAAGTGGAAAGAGCACTACCTTTGGAGTTAGAGGGACCTCGGTCTAAATTCCACCTCTGACATTTAGTACTTGTGTGACCCATCAGTAACAACTTTTCTGAGCTCTGGTTTCCTCATTAGTAGTATAGAAGTGTTGATCTAGATGGCCTTTGAAATTTCTAATAGCTTTGGACTAATGATCTCTGAGAGTCTAGAAGAGGAATTTATATTGTCTTGCTTCTGAGGCTATGATTACTTTGAATAAAATTTCATAAGGCCAATTCAAACCAATAAAGGTATATGAAGCATCTCTTTCTCCAGCCCTCCCTTTTCTTCCATGGTCAAATTTAGGGTTCATCTAGATGACCTTTCAGGTCTCTTCTAGCTCTGAAAAAAAAACTTTGTTCCTTCTTTATTTTTGGTGAGGCAACTGGGGTTAAGTGACTTGCCTAGGGTCACACAGCAAGTGTGACCAGATTTGAGGTCACATTTGAATTCAGGTCCTCCCAATTCCAGGGCCGGTGCTCTATTCACTATGCCACTTAGATGCCCCCCTCCAACATATGTTTATTGATTCCTATTACAGGCACCAAAGGTGAGGCATCAATGATGTCAACAAGTCCACCACTGTAGTTTGGGGTAAGCTTTTGGCTCCACAAGCTGTGGGAAGTGGTAGATCCATTCCGTGGCTCATGCTACTAGGAAACCTTTGTTTCAAGTGTGTAAGTGGGCATCCAGAGCATGTAATCAGCCTATACCTCAGTCACCACAGAACTGTTCATTACCAGGAGACGTCGTCATTAGGAGCTGTCATAAACCTCCCGTGGCTTTCTTTTTCAGGCCTTGTTAGTGGCCAAGGACAGCAGCCAATGCATAGCTCATGATTCCTGCATGTGTAATGGCCTTTGTGAAGGCCCCAAGGCCCTGGGGCTAGTTCCAGAGAATGTTGTCTTGAGGGACTATTTCTTGGGGTCAAGTGTTAGCTCTTTTGGTGAGAGAGGCAAAGAGAGAGCAAGAGAGAGGGAGCAAGTCTGTGAACCTGTTAGTGCCAGGACATGGTGTGTGTATGTGTGTATGTGTGCGTGTGTGCATGTGTGCATGTGTGCATGCATGTGTGTGTATATTTGTGTGCGTGTGTATGCGCATTTTGCCTAGAGAGAATAAAGGCTCTGGCCACATGTTTTATTAACAGAGCACCTGCTGCTTAAGACTTCTTTGTAGCCTTTCCTCCAGGTGGTTTTAGAGAAAGAAGAATTTTAGGAACATTTATTCTGGTTTTCCAGTGCTAACTATAGCACAGATTTCTTCTGGTGCTAATATGATTCTGGGAACTTGTGTTCTAGCTACTTCCTAGGATGACTGTATTGTTTTAGCTTGGTATTTCTTCAAATCCAGGATGTGGAGCTAAGTGGTGTCATAGTCCGAATGCTGGGCCCGGAGGTAGGAAGATCTGACTTCAAATCCAGCCTCAGACACGTACTAGCTGTGTGACTCTGGGCAAGTCACTTAACGTTTATGTGATTCATTTTCCTCAACTGTAAAATGAAGATCATAATAGCCCCTACCTGCCAGGGTAGGTGTGAGGATCAAATGAGAGAATATTGGTAAAGCAGTTAGCACAGCGTCTGGCATGCGGTAGGTGCTTAATAAATGCTTGTTTCTTTTTTCTTATTCCATTTAATCCTTATACTAGATCAGAGAAAAATAACATGAATTAAAAGCAAAAACTATTTAATTGGAAGGACAAGATAAATAATGCAGAGCTGAAGCAGATTGCAAATATTTTTATTATTTATTATTATTTTATTTAATACAATAAAATATTTTTATTTAATGGCTGCCAAGTCCTCTGCTTGGCTCTACAATTCTGGGAGCACTGTTGACTACTCTGAGAGGAGGGAGCATTGTTTATTTCTAGGGAACTAGAGGGGAATCTTCCCATTGTCTCTCTCTCTCTACTACAGTCCTGTCTCACTGTTTTCTCATGTCTCTGATTCTCTGTGGCTGCTGTAACACTATATTTGCCACAATTCACAAAATTACACCCATTCTCTTTTAAAATTGCACATGCTGGAAGCACACTACCCAATTAGCATTCATACTAGGTGAGGTCATCACCCTGTGATCCTCAAGCCTAGGCTTCTGGGAGAAGTAGTCCATGTAGAATTGCTCCCAATGACTGAAACTGTCCTGGCCTGATGCATTGTGGGAATATGGAGTTCATGACTATACCTCTTACAAGTGAGTGGTACTAGATAGAGAGATAAGGTCAAAAGGAACTTGCTTCATGAAATTTCTCTATGGTACAGACTTACAGGAAGAATGGAAGAGTCTTTTGCCATCATTTTTCTCATTCCTGAACCTGGGGTTTATTCTGGAAATCAAACAGAAGCTGTCCCAGTCCTCTATGATCTCTGAGTTGAAGTAGATACCTGAGGCTCCATGAACTTAGTGAGGAGCTTGTAATCAGACGACCTGCATTTGAATCCTGGCTCTACTGTGTAAAACCTGCATGACCTTGGGCAAGTCATTTAACATCTTTGAACCTCAGTTTCCTCATTTGTAACATGAGAGGCAGGCCTTCAATGACCTCTTCCAACTCTAAATCTATGATTGACTCTAAGAGTCTTATGATTTAGGTAGCTCAAACATTTGCTAAGTGTCAGAACTAGAATCCCAACCCAAGTCTCCAGATGCTGAGTCTACTGCTCTTCCCAAGATTGTGTCATAGGACAGAATCCTTGGTTTTTTTTCCTGAACCTCTTCTCTTGTTCTCTTCTGTTCTTCTGAGAAACTGGAAACAGAGTCGGGGTTTGCTGGTAAATGTTTAACAACCAGATCTTGGATGGGGTGGTGGTGGTAGAATGTACCATGGTACACTTATAAGTTTCATCTGTAGCATTAACGTTTTCTCCATTACTTTTTTTAAGTCTAGACAATCAACAACATAAGAAATCAAGCCAAATTTATGGCATTTGCCAATTCTTGAGGTGTGAATACTCACATTGAAAATTTAACAATTAGTTCCCATGAGTCAATTTAAACTAGCTTTATTACACCCCTGAAACAGAAAGACCAATCAGGAAGTTATTACAGTAATCTAGATGGAAGAAGCTGAAGGTCTGGCCTAATATGGTGGCTGTGTGAGTGGAGAGAAGGGGCATGGATGTAGAATGATGTTGTTGAGATCAAATGGCAACCTTTGGCAACCAAATGGATGTAGGGAAAGGTGGGAGAGAGAGAGAGAGAGGGAAAGAGAAAGAGAGGGAGGGGGGGAGAGAGAGAGAGGGAGAGGGAGAGAGAGAGAGAGCGAAAGAAAGAGAGGGAGAGAGAGCGAGAGAGAAATAGAGAGAGGGAGAGAGAGGGAGAGAGGGAGGGAGAGAAGAGAGAGGGAGAGAGAGAGGGAGAGGGAGAGAGGGAGGGAGGGAGAGAGGGAGGGAGGGAGAGAGGAAGGGAGGAAAGGAGGAAGGGAGGAAGGGAGAGAGGGATGGAGGGAGGGAGGGAGGGAGAGAGAGAGAGAGAGAGAGAGAGAGAGAGAGAGAGAGAGAGAGAGAGAGAGAGAGAGAGAGATGTATGACTCAGGTTGTTGTCCTGGATAACTGGGAGGAGAAAAGTTTGTATCAGGAGCAGATTTAGGGAAAAGATGACAAGTTCTACTTTAAATATGTTAAGTTTCATATGCCTATGAGACATATGAGATATCTAGCAGAAAGTTGGTGATGTGGAACTAGAGTTCAGGAGAGGTATTAGGACCAGATGTCAGCTTTGAAGAGATGAAAATTGAATGCTTGGGGACAATTGAGATTTCTTGGTGAGAGATAAATAAAGATCTGAGAACAGATATGTGACAGACACCCACATTTTAGGGGCAAGAAATTGATGATGAACCTTCAAAGTAGTTTGAGGAAGAGAGGTCAGTCAGGTAGGAGAAGAACCTCAAGAGAGAAATCATGGAAGCCAAAGGAAGAGAGTGTTCAGGAGGAGGAGTGTTTGACAACATCAAAAACTGCATAGAGGTTAAGTAGGATGAGGACTGAAAAAAGGCCATTGGATTTAGATATTAATACAATCAGTGTTTGTGCAGTTCACTTTCTCGACTTTAAATATTTGCGTGATTTTATTATTTTTTAATTTAATTTAAATTAAATTAAATTTAAAAATGATTATTTTCACTTTTGCATTGGAAACCTTGCACCTTCATTGCTATATGCAGTAGAAAAAACATGATTGTGCCATTCACAGTTTCCAACATTGAAGGGAGGCTTGGTGAAATTGGCCAGCTGTTTAGAGACTTCAAGGCTGCCAATCCCATCATCAATTGCAGCCCAAGGTTAAACATCAGTTCACCTCTGCTATGCTCCCAATATGCCAAGACCTTAAGGATCTCAAATGGTGCATGAAGCCAGTGTTGCTGACAGATTATTTCAAGATTGTGTGTTCCTCACAATTTCTAATGACATCCACCAACAGTGAAGGACAGACTGTCAGAGGTGATATCAAGACCTCTCCAGTCTTGGTGTCTTCCAATAGTAGCAACTAAATTCCCAACCACCTCTCCCTTGGTTTTCAGAGGGTGGCCAAGGTAGACAGGTTTGTAGTAGTATAATCTACAGTACAATACTCTCATGTTTTCATCTGCCACAGTGGGAGGTAAGGTTCAAGTTAAAAAATGTTTTGGTTTTAAGAATTTTATTTACCAGATATAATACTGGCCCTGGAGTCAGGAGGACCTGAATTCAAATTTTGTCTCAGATACTTACTAGTTGTGTGACCCTGGGTAAGTCACTTTACCCAGTTTGCCTCAGTTCCCTCATCTGTAAAATGAGCTGGAGAAGAAAAAGGCAAGCCAAGAAAACCCCAAATGAGGTCACAAAGAGCCAGGCATGATGGTTCAACCCACAGTTATAAAAAGTGCTTTACAAATTTAAGAAAACCACTAATTCTCCCAAAAGTTTTATGAGGTAGACAGTGCAGTACTTATTATTCTCATTTTACAGGTGAGGAAACTGAGGTACAGATAGAATAAGTGATCTAGCCAAGGTCATGAGAGATGAGGAATTCTTGACAACGGGTGCTTTAGTGCAATAGAGTGTTGGAGAGAGAACTGAATTTAGACTCCAGGGAACTATCCCTGGGTAGATGAGAGAGTTAGATAAGAGCATGGGACCTGGCTTTGGGTTCCAGAACTCACAATCTGTGTGACCCATTTCTCTGGGCCTCAGTTTCTTCATCTGTAAAATGAGAGGGGTTAAGCTACATAATCTCTTCTATTCATCTCAGCTCTAAATACCATGATCCTAGGATTCTGAACCTGTTTTTAAAGCTCTCAATTAGACCCACCAATCTGTGGATTGAAGACACACTCCTTTAAGATAGTAATTGCATACCTTTTCTGTGTTTCTAGAGCCAGGGCCCCCAAGGGCACTCAGGGAATACCTAATGAATAGGAACAAAAGCTTACACTGTGGAATAACTGAAAGACCAAGTGCCTAGGAGGTAGGAACTCTGGGAGTTTTAGTTCCAGCTCTGCTAGTAACTAACTGTATGAGCTTGGGGAAAGGGAAGAAGCATTTATTAAGTACCTACTATGGGCCAGGCACTGGGCTAAGTGCTTTACACATATGATCTATAGTCCTACCAGGCAGGTGCTACTATTGTCCCCATTTTATAGCTGAGGAAGCTGAGACAAACAGAAGTTAGGTGACTTGCCCAGGGTCATAGAACTAGTATCTGAGGCCTGATTTTAACTCAGATCTTTCTGACTTCAGACCCAGCACTCTGTCCTCTCAGTCAAATAGCTGCTTCCAGGACCTAGGCAAGACATTTTTATCTCTCTGGACATCAGCAGCTTTCTCTATAAAAATGAGGGGTTTGAATTCTAAGAACTCTTGTGTTCTGTTTTATGTTTAAAAAACTTTGCTTCTTTCCTAGCTCTGCTCCATAACATAAAACCAAAGAATCTGGGCCTAGAAGAAGTGCTAAAAATAATCTGATCCAGTCTTCTTACGTGGATGAGGAGAGTAGCTCTGAGAATGACAGCAACTTGCCTCAAGTTACACAATGAATTTGTAGCTTAATTAGAATGAGAAGCATGCTCTTCTTATTACCAGCATAGTAGATCTAGAGCCCAAACCATGGGCTTTCCAGAGAAGATGTTTTGCAAAGAGAGACTTTCGATTTTATTTGTGTGTGTGTGTGTGTGTGTGTGTGTGTGTGTAGCTATATTATATATGTTATATGGATATATATTATATAAATTATTTGAACACAATCTGTGAGTAGACTCAGCTGCCTGAATGGGGACCCAGCTAGCTGGGTAACTCAGCTTCTCCTCTCCTGTCTGTCTCCCCCTCCCCTCCCCTCCCCTTCCCTCCCCTCCCCTGCCCTTCCCTTCCTCTTCCTTCCTTTCCCTTCCTTTCCCAAAACCTTAAACCTACTGTACTCTGAAGCCCATAGGTTGGACAACTCTAGGTTCCTGCCCAAGCTCCACCTAAGGGCTGCTTTCTGAACCCTCTTGGCTTAAGAGTGATTATCAATAGTAACTTGTGCTATTTCTCTCTCAGCTTGTGTTAGTTACTTTTTCTTTGACTCATTAAAGGGGCCATCCCCTGACTACTTTTTAAACAGGTCTGTTCACTGAATGGGTGTTACCTCTCCCTAAGTGAGTACCTGAATAGGCCTTGGCTTAAAGGGGCCAAGGTCTCCCATTGCATCTTGGACTGTCTCCAGTCATCCTGATGAATATCTGATCATTGGACCCAGAAGACTCAGGAGGAGAAAGTGAGTCTGGTGACCTTGCTCAGCCTTCCCTCACTCAAAGCAAAGTCAAGTGGAAGTCATGTCATCATTTCTCTGATGTCATGGTCTTCTTCGAAAATGAAAGACAAACACAAAACAACATTGCTATATTATATATATATATATATACATATATGTATACACACATGGATACATACAAATACATATATATGTGTTTGTATATATGTATACGCAAGATGCAACAATGTACATTGTTTTGGTCCCTTGGATACTTACTGGCTGTGTCACCCTGGGCAAGTCAGCTAACCTTATTTGCCTCAGTTTTCTCATCTTTAAAATGAGCTGGAGAAGGAAATGGCAAACCACTCCACTATCTTTGCTAAGAAAACCTCAAATGGGGTCATGAAGAGTCAGATATGATTGAAAAATGATTGAACAAAAACAAGCAAAAATGGTTGTGGGAAGGAGGTTTGTTGAACATTGAGAAAAGGGTATCATGGTGGGACCAATTTAATTACTGGTATCAGTTCTAAGCCTTGATTTCCAAGTAAGGAGAGAGGCTATATCAAGATGGCCACTAGGATGTTAGGGGACCTCTAACAGGGTACATAGATTGTTTGCCAAGAGTTCTGATAGGGGATTATTGTTTACTACCAGCATCACATTAAAGTCTGTAATTATGCGTTACCCAGAATGAGGAAGACAGTTAGATGGTTTCCTCATCAGATTGGGGGTGGCATTAAGGGGTGACTCATTCTAGAATCTAGGATGGTACTAGAACTGACAACTCTAGATTGGATAGGAGAAAGCTTGGGAAAAACACAGCCCCTCTCTTCAGTATTTGAATGGTGATCCTGTGGAAGATGGATTCATTGAGTCTTGCTTGGGCTCAGAACTAAGAGCATTGGCTAGACCAGGCATGGCTGAGCCTAGTGGAATGGTTCAGTTTCTAGACTGGAATCAAAGGAGATATACACAGTTCATTTTGAGTAAAAGAAGGCTTGCTTAGCTATATCATGGAAAAGATATTTAGCAAGAATACCGAACTACCTCAGTTAGACTCATTCCTCCTTGTTTCCATACAGAAACACATCCAGTCAACTGGGCACAGTATGGTGACATGAAAGTCTATGAGGCATTTGCCAACTCTGAGGAGACTTCTCATGAGTTGACTTATGAATTAGGAAGCTCGGTGGCACACTGGATAGTATTGAATCTAGAGTCAGGATGTTTTGAGTTCAAAATTGGCCTCAAATACTTACTAGCTCTATGACCCTGGGCAAGTCACTTAACCTTTCTCTTCTTCAGTTTCCCCATCTGTAAAATAGGGACAATAATAGAACCTATCTCTAGGATTGTTATGAGGAAAAAATTAGATGGCATTTGTAAGTGCTAGTTACTTATCATCATCATCGTCAACATTATGATTATACAAATAAATTCTATCAATAGTTCAAACTTTAGACTTCAATGCTCAGGGATAATTTCCATGCCTTTTAGGGAAAAACTACTCTGGTCTACACAGTAGGGGACCCTGGGAGTTCTTTCTCTCACCACATATTAGGTAGCTAGTTGCAGGGAAATAGATTTTAGCAAAATATAAAGAACAGCTTCCCAAACATTAGAGTTGATCCAAGTGGAGGGGGCCTCTTTGGAAGGTGGGGCATTTTCCATCACTAGAGATCTTTAGGAGAGAGGTGGCTAAGTGACTGCTTCTCTGGGATATTACTGAGGGGATTCCTTCTTAGGTGTGTGTTGGACTAAAGAGTCTCTGAGCTCCCGTCCAAATCTGAGATCTTAGGAGGGTGTAAACAGAGAGGCACTGCAATTAGAAGAACATAAGCAGTCCTTATAGTACAGAAGAAAAATGACTTAAGTAGGGGTTCTTGACTTTTTTCTGTGTCATGCCTCAGTTTGTTAACTGGAAAAAACCTATGGACCCCTTTTCAGAATCGCGTTTCAATGCATACAATGAAATATGTATGATTATGAAGGAAATAAAATATGCTTAAATGTAGTTATCTAAATATTTTCAAAATCAAGTTCACAGATCCCAGGTTAAGAACTTGTGACCTCGAGGGCACTAATTGAATAATTGGATGATTTTTAGCAGACAAGGGGATCTGAATCTTACTGTCAGTGCTTTAGTGCCTTTCACTTTCCCTGATTGCTGTGCCAGCTGAGCCCACAACCTAGCTTTTATCTAGAATCATTTGGGCTCAGCCCGATTGACATGCCCTTGGCATTCCCAGCCACCCATGTCTTAACTCTGACACTCAGGGGGCATCACAGGAAGCCCCTCAGCACCTAATCACAGTGGAATCTTGCTGCCCTACTTGGAGAACCCCAGGAAAGTCTTTCTGTTCCATTTGAGGTTGCCCAGATACCCACGAGAGCTGTTGCCCTGGGTGTTTGTGCCAGCAGCCCACACACTCAGCCTCTCTCTTTTCTTTAAATGGCATTAATGTATTTTGCAGACACACCATTTCTGGAACAGGCTTGTAACAATAAGGTCTCTCTCCAGGGAGTTCTATACAGTTTAGAGATGATTAACACTCAACCTGACCCCTGACCATTCTCATCACTTTGGAAGATGGACAGTTTCTATCAGCCCAATTTCTAGGTAAAGAAACTGAGGCATAAGAAGTTTGGTGATAGAGGCAGTTTCATGGTGAAAATCCAGCTGTTTGTTTGAATGTTCATTTTTCATTCCATCCCCAAGGAGGTAACAATTTTTTCACCAAGATCCGGTGCTTAGTTTTCAGTGGGGATGAAACAGGGTATAGTGAAGTGGATGCTGAACATGGAGTCAAGGACTTTGGTTCAAACTTTGGCTCTTACACTTATTAGCTGAGTGACCCTTGTTGTGCCCTCTGCTCCAACTTTATGTAGACTTGCAATCTGGAATTTTTCACTTTCTTCCAGATTAACAAACTCACTTCAACCTAGAGGAGGTGAACTGATGCTGCATGAAGAGAAACGGTTTAAGAAATTATAGATGTTTCATTTGGAGAAGATTGTGGGGGAGCGAGATTCTGATCTCACTTTTAAATATCTGAGGGAAATAGTCAAGAGGTAGAAAGGCTTTCAGAGGTCAGCTGGTTCAATGCCCACTTGAAAAATGAACAAATGCATTTCCCCATCTATCCCTGTCCTCATCTTCCTGGGGTAATTTCAGAGGAAAGAACTGGAACCAAGAGTGCAAGTTATGGGGATAACAATTTGAACTCACCATAAAGAAAAAGATTCCAAGAAATGGAATGGATTGCCTTGTAAAGTAGTAAGTTCTTCATCACTGGAGGTGTTCAAATGGAAGCTGCACAATTGCTTGTCAGGGTTACTGTACAAGGGATTATTGTAATTGATGAGAGATAGATGACTTTTAAGGTTTTTCTACCGTTATATAATTTCATGATTCCTTAGGGCATTAATTATTTTCCTGGTGATATAATAATTAATAATATTAATAAATACCTAGCATTCATATAACTCTTTAAGGTTTGCAAAGTAGTCTACAAATATTATTTCATTTGAACTTTACAACAACCCTGAGAAGATGGTGCTATTATTATCTCCATTTTACAGATGAAGAAAAAAAACTGAGGCAAACAAGAGGTTAAGTGAATTGCCCTGGTTCCTACTGCATGTAAGTGTTGCAGGCCATATTTGACTTCAGCACTGTCTCCAACATGGCATCTGTCTGTCTCATAATGGTATTGTTTACCCTGAAAGTAGATACATTTGATTGGCTGGGACATAAGGTACTTTTTTACCCTGTTGGATAAGAAAGAATGTACTTGAGGATATATTATATAGCTTATAGAGTATACAAATATCTGGAAGCTATCTGAATTTGACCACAAGACAGACACTAATCTTATAGTATTAACTTGGGTAACTCTGTGTTAATCCGGGAAGGAATGGGAGGGGTCTAGCACCTTGTATAAATAGATTTCACATGTTATTATATATTTGTCTTTGGATAAATATCAAATTGCATAGTATCCCAGGGGTGATAATTTATATTTATTAATGCTTTAAATTTTGTTAAGCACTTTGATACGTTATCTCATTTAATCATTAGAACAATTCCATGAGGTTGATAGTACAGGTATAAAACATTTTTTTAAAAAAGATAACAGAAATGCCATTGTCACTAATCATAATAACATAATGATATAAATTAATTGTGACAACAAAAAAACCAGAAGAGACTAGGAAATGTCTAAGTCAGGAAACATTTCACTTACTTGCCAATTGGAGAGAGATGGCTGCCAAAGGCAACATTGGGTTAGAATATAAACTTGCCTATAAAATCTTACAGAAAAGAAGATGATGGATGATTATGAGCAGCATTGTCTCATAAAGCAGAGAGAAGGCATGGTGGGTCAAACCTCATAAAAGTGGGCAGGCTATCCAACTAAGTAAAATCATCCCAAGGGCATTCAAGGATTAAATGGAAAGAGGACAAGAAATAGAAGAAAATATGGAAAATATTTACAAAAACTATTTCAATAAACAGATTTTTTTCCCCATTAAAGATAGTGGAATTGCCATACTTAGATCCTATCATCAAAATCCCTTTGTTGATAGAGGAGATATAGGGATGACACCAACAAAAAAAAAGATAAGAAATGAAATTGATTGTATCAGGTATATATAGAAAAGATATATACTATATGTCATTCAGTTCTGATGGCATTGAGGGATTGATCATTCAGGATTCCTTGGAAGATGTAACAACAGAAATAATTCTGTTTACTCACCATCTGATAATAAATATTCCAAGAGGCACAAAACAGGGAGGTGTGTGCTTGCCAGAAATATTTGCCATTGTGAAGGTGGAGATCCAGCACAGAGTTGAAGTAGAGGAAGAACGATCTGTGGATGGTAAAGTCCTCCAGATACTCTCTTTCTATGGAGCATCAAGCCCCCAAACACAGTAGAATTCCTGAAGGAGATCTATAATCAGGAGCTTGGACTATCCGTTCACGAAGGCCAAATGGATGAGGAATGTCTCTTGTCTAGTTTCAACATACATCTAAATAGACTCCATATATAGAATTTGTCTGATAAATAGTGTCTGGGACAAGCAGGACAGATGAACGATGAGCTGGACTCAGAGCTGATAAAGAAGAGAGTGGGTTACATTGATTTTAGGAAATTGTTAAGTACATTTACTGATCCCAAGCTTTCCATGACAGCAAGAGCTCAGTTTTTAAAAAATACAAAATCTTACTTTAGCTCTGTACAGAAGTGAGACCTGGAATACTGCTACTTCTGAAAGACTAAAAATAAGTCTCACACAAAGGTCAATGGCAAGATGCCCAAAGGTGGATGCCAGATGGTTGTGTCATGTATACCTAATGAAAACCTCTCTGTTAAAGATAAAGAGAGATGGTCTGGTCATATGTTGAGAGTGCGGAAAAGCTGGCATACTTCATTGGGACCCTCATGATAAAAAGTAATGAACACTTCCAAGACTTTGGTTGGACTACCATATGAAAAACTTTAAGAAGATGTCATATAGGATAGGCAGACATTATTGGAATGAACTTCCAAACTGGTAAGTTCAGTTCGAGTCCATTTGAGTATTTATTTAGTGTTTTGCAGATGAGGGAATGGAAGCCCTGGGACCATCTGTGACTTGCCCAGGGTCACATGACTAATAAATACCACAGGCAGGATTTGAACCCAGGTCTTTTTACTCAGAGGCTGGTGTGTTCTCTGCCACACTATGGTACTTGCCTATTTAATTTGTCTTCCAGTTTTCCAGTGAAGCCAAAGAATGAAGTCTGGCTACCAGAGTAGGCCTTTCTCTACTATCCTCCACCCCACCCCCACCCCATATTCTTCCTCCCTTCCTCCACCATTCCCCAGAGAAGGAACATCCATTCTCACCCCTCTCCCCAGGATGGAGTCAGCCCATCTGCACGGTCTTTGGAATGAATTCTTCTGGTGATTCTGTTTATTGTTTTTGCTGTTCTCAGTTTGGCGGAAGGGGGGTAAAGAGCGGGGGTGCATATGTATGTGTTTGGGGGAAGGGAGAATGGATGCTGAACATGAAGCTTCCCCTGCCCTGGAGAAGGAGGAAAATCAATATGGTCTGTTTACTTTTCCCTTGACTGACAGGTCCTTGCCTGCAGCCTTCTTCCCTTGCAGCCTTAATGTGTCTTCTGGCAGGTTTCCTTGTTTTGAGTGATCATTAAAGGAGAGAACAGTCAGGCTTAAGAAAAAGAAGAACTTTCCCTTTCTTTTCCTTCTCTTCCCCCTTTCACTCCCCCTTTTCTCAGGGCACTGGAGAGCCAGTCAGTGCATACAGTAGACCTTTTGAGAAGATTCTCTGACCTTTCAGGCTTCCCCAGCCAAGTTACGTGTTCTCTATGAATAGCCCCAGGAACTCTGTGTATTTTGTGGCTGGAGGTAAACACAGGGAATCTTTTTACTCATCCCTGTGGAGGGAACTCATAGCTTGGAGGCAACTGGAAGGTACAAGAGTCCGGGGGAAAATGCTCCTAGGATCATAGCCGGAGAGCTGGAAGAAACTTTGTAAGACATTTAATGTAGATCTGACCATGTCACGTTTTCCTCCTCCTAAACTTTCAATGGCTCCCTAGTGCCTTTGAATAAAATACAGACCTCTCATCCTGGAATTTACAACCTCCACAATAAAGCTCCCTCATGCCTCACCATTCTTCTTTCATATTGCTCTCCTTCAGGCATTTCAGTACTAGTCATACTGGCCTGTTAAGTATTCCCATATATGGAGGCATTTTGTGTCCACCTCATATAGTCCCTAACTCCCCACAAGGCTTAATTTAGGTGCCTTGAGCTCTTAAAAGAGGTCTTCTCTGACCATTCCCAGTTATTCATGCCCTTTCCCCATTATTTTGTATTTATCTTGTATATATTTTCTACTGCTTATCTGTGTACATGGGGTATCACACTCACAAGAATGAAAACTTTTACTTTTCCCTTTGTATTCCCAATATCTAAGTACATAGTACCTGGTACACAGGAGGTGTTTAATAGATGTGTATCAAGTTGAGTTGACTCTCCATCCTCAATGCCTTTGCACAAATGGATCTCATTTCTGGAATGTACATACCTCTCTCCTTCACCTTACAGAATACCTCCCATCCTTCTAAACCAAGGGCCATCTCCTAGGTGAGCCTCTCCCAATCCTCTTAGTCATTAATACTTGCTTTCTTAGGAAATCATTTTGAATATGTACTTACTCTATTTATCCAGTTAGTATGCATACGATAACCCCTTAGTCAAATGGAAACTCTGAGCATATTTCATTGTTGTCTTTGGAGCTCTAGTACCTAGCGCAGTGCCTGACATATGCTAGGTAGGCCCTCTCTAAATGTTTGCTGAATTGAATTGGATCTGGGAAGGAAAAAAAAGCTCCTTTTGTAAGTGAGGACATTGAAGACCCAAGAAATGATGTGAGTTGGCAAAAGTCACAAAGTAGTAAGTAACCAAATCAGGATTTGAACTCAAGCTCTCTGACTCCAGATCTTCTGGAATAGGACTAAATATTAGTAGTCTCTACCTAAGGGAGGAAACAGTGATGAAGGCAACTGAGTTCAGGACTTGTTTTAAAAGTAGTGTTTTCGGAAGTGTCTATTATCCTAGCCATATTCATAAATCCCACCTGCTCTGGGGCATAGCTTCAGAATCTCCATATTGGAAGGGATGTCTGTGGGGAGGATTGGCCTGGAAAGTAAGAGCCTAGGTGGGGGAGGGCCAGGCTCACTTTCTTCAAATTTTTCAAGGTCTTTGATAGAAAGAGAGGTTTGAATTCTCCTTGACTTAATGTGGGCTTCTCCAAGTAAGGCCAATAGCTAGAAGTTACAGGGAGGCAGAATTCAGTTTAATGTAATGAACATGTTCTAATCATCAGAGCTGTGCATAAATGGAATGGTGATAAGGAGGTGGTAAATTCCCTGTCACTGGGATTTTTAAATTCGAGAATGCATGATTGGTGATAATTATAACTAGCACTTTAAGATTTGCAAAGCACTTTGCAAATATTACCTCATTTATCCTTACAACACTCCTGGGAGATAGGTGATAAGGAAACTGAGGCAGACAGAGGTTAAGCGACTTGCCCAGAGTCACACAGCTAGGAAGCATCTGAGGCTGGATTTGAGCCCAGGTCTTCTTGACTCCAGGTCCAGCCCTCTGTGTTCTGTTGCCTGCCACCTGGCTACTATAACAAAGGATTTTTTCATTCTCTGAGATTCTTTTTTTCACCTTTGAGGTTTTGTGATGTGTAGAACTGTAATCTCTGCTCCTAAATTTTCTTAGCCTCTGTTTGAAGACCCCACCCTCCAGCTCCCAGTAACTGGGGGCTCACTAGTTCCTGAGGCATATCATTTCACCTTCAGATAGCTCTTCAGAATTTCACATTGCTTCTCTTTCTTTCCTCCTTTTAAAAATGATTGGCAAGGGAGGGAAGGCAAACAAATATAGAAAGTCACTTCTCACTGGACTTAGCTTCTTCCTCTGTGAAATGAGGGGTTTGATGGTTTCTAAGCTTTTTTACGAAGCTAAAGCCTAAATCCGTAAGTGTTAGGAATGCTGGGCTGTTGGAGCAGGAGCAGCAAAGTGCCTTTGTGAGATTACACCTAATCTAGTCCCTCGGGGGGTACCTGGGCAGCTTGCCTGGCATCACAGGATCATAGATCAAGAAAGGGATCTTGGACTCCATTTATTCCTTCGTTCTCTCCCTGCCTTCATTTTATTGATAAGGAAAATGAAGACAGGGGGGTTTCAGTGACTTGCCTCCAGTCACACAGATAATGTGGCAGAGCTAGGGTCCAGACCCAGGTTCCCTGACTTAATTCCCTCCAAGGTACCTTTCAGCTCCTTTACTCTTTCTCCTTCCTGGCTTTGTGTTGCCTCTAGCTAGGGGAACTTTGGGGCTCCTAGCTTTGCTATTGACTACTGCCCTGTTTCTCACAGGAAATGATCTATCTGATAGTGAGATGGATTCAGCCTTTGCAGGCTTGGAAGGAGACTCAGCTTTCTAGTTTTTGGCAACACATTCTGGCTCTGAGACAAGAGACAAGGCTCTGATATTGGACTCTGTTTTTTCCAGGGAAGTAAATTTTGGGGGAATTCTGAGCTTGTAAGCTTTGGATCACACAGGAAGGTGAGGGAGGCTTGATGCCCCTGTTTCTGAGGTGGACCTGATGAGACAGAGCAGAAGTGAGAGGGAAAACACTTGAGGAACAAAGAGCAGGGAGAAAGGAGTCAGGAAACCTGGCTTCTAGTTTTGGGGCATTTGGAGAGGACTAGATCTTCAAGTGAGAGGGTTTATTGAGCCCTTTTCAGGGCTGCTCATCCACCTTTGGTGTCCACCTGCCATCCACTTGTCACCTGTGGCTCCAAGAAGCTATAGCATGTGCAGTGACCACACCCTGGTAAAACCATCTTGGCACATAGGCTAATCTAGGTTGAGGGTCAAAGATAGAAGTGAGTTGGGGGGATGTCTACCCCAAGCATGTGAAGATAGAATGGGAAGATGAGAACAGTTTGCTCCAGTGGCCATGAAGGTGGCTGAAGCAGGTGCTGTGGAGCGCTTAGAGCTTGGTCTAAGCATCAAAAATGCCAAAGTGTCCTGCGCCATCTTCAGTCTTCTTGACTTTTGTCCTGTCACTGGACTTCAGTGACTCTGGAAGAGAAAGTGACGCTGATGACTTAAGCCTCACCATGAGAAGTGGGAGTATCTTCTCTTGTCTCTCTCCCCTTCTCCCTTCCCCTCCCCACTCAGGCATTTTCTCCCTTTCATTCAGAATTATAGATTTTAGAATTATAAAGGAACTAGATATCATTCTACTTTTATTTTAAAAGAGGAGAAATGGGAGGCCAACGTAGGGGAAGTGACTTGATCAAGGCTCAAAGGCAGGGGAAGGTGACAACAGACTGAGCAACATGTGTCAGGCTGAGAACATCACCAGCCCTGGGGTCTCACAAGTGCCTTGGCCTTGAGGGAGGCAAGCAGTAAATAGTATACAGGGTGCTGGTGTAGGGAAATAAAGTGTCAAGAGCCCTGCACTGAGACAGCTCGAAGTGGGCTTTAATCCAGGCCTTGCTGCTCTCTTGCTGTGTTTGAGAAAAATACTTCCCATCTATAAAATGAAGGGATTGTGAGAGTCTCTATGATCCCTTCTGGAGTCACCAGTCTGTGACTCTGCTGGTGTTTTCTTTAAGCCCATCAGCACCTGGCACCCCAACACCCCACTATACTTAATAGTTATATGACTCTGGGCAAGTCACTTAACCTTTACCTGCCTCAGTTTCCTCACCTAGAAAATGGGGATCATAGTAACATCTACCTCCTGGGGCTGTGGGGAAGATCAAATGAGTTAATTTGTAAAGTGCTTAGCATAGTGCCTGGTACAGAGTAGTTGCTTAATAGATGCATTTTTCCTTCTTTCCTACCTTCCTTTCTTCTTTCCTTCCTTCCTCCCTTCCTCCTTTCATCCCTCCCTTCTTTCCTTCCTCCTTTTGTCCCTCCCTCACTTCAGGGAGACAGAAATCAGAGGTGAAGCAGCCTCCATCTGGGACTGAGAAACAGTGTGAGGGCATTAGCCTCCCTGCAGCACCAGAGGTGTGACGTGACTGTCTTCACATGGGCCTCAGCCATGTAGGTTTCCCCCTTCCATGCTTCATCACTTCTAAATGTGCAAATGCAGCTACCCAGAATTGGAAAGCAATACCTTTTTAAAGCTTTGTGGTCTTCAATTTTTGCTCCTTATGTATCTTGTGATTTTTAAGAAGGTTGGGGGTCCTCAGTTTATCAGAGGTTCCTGATATGCTGCAGTTTACAAAGCACTTTCCTCACAACTGTACTATAAGGTATAGCATGTATGTGGTATTGCCCCCATTTTAAAGATGAGGATATTGAGACTCCAAGACAAAGTGACTTGACTTGAGATCTGTTCTTCTGATCTCCATCCCAGCATTCTTTCTGTTGTTCTGTTCCACCGCATCAGAAAGAGCTGATGTTGCCATGGGGCCTCTTGCAGGGCTGGGGAGACAGCTAACTGGCCAAATGATTCTGAATGAAATAAAAAGCACTGTCACTCTGGGAGCAGAGGGAATTCTACTTAGCTTCAAGTCCTGGCTTCTAGCTGGCCCCAGGATGGTCAGGGAGTAGGACAGAATGTAGGCAGTGGCTTTCCTCTTTGGCTACTTTGATGGGGTTTACAAGACATAATTTGTAACATTGCAGACTAGCTTTGTGAGTAATGCCAAAGAAAACCCAGAGCCACAGGACAGACATGCCCAGAACATTTGAGGTGAGAGGATAATGACTTTGGGGCCAGAGGAGAGAAATTCAGATGTTCAGCCTGTAAAGAGAAAATGTTCCAAGAGTCCCCAAAGCCTTTCCCCTGGAAGCCTTCTCCTGAAGTGAGGTTACAAGGCTCTTGGGCTGACTTTGTACTCAGAGGGTACTCAAAGAGTGCCCTGTGGGGGAAAGAGGACCTCTCTCCCAGTTGGGAAAACTTGAGTAGAGAGTCCAAGCCCTCATAAGCACTTAGTAACTGTACCACTTCATTTACTTCACTTTCTTGGGCTTCTCCTTAATCCCCTTTCACATGAAGATGCTAATGTTTACATCTCTATCCCTTTTGCTCCCCCTCCCCCTTCTGCTATGGGGATTGAATAAGAAAATGGACACAAGACTTTTGTAGCCTTCAAGTGCTCTAGAAGCGAGCTCTCTTGTTCTCCTGATTGCTCAGCCTGCTCTCTGGACCACTCTACTTCTTCAGCAGAAGCTGGGCACTTTCCTTTATGCTGCCTCCTCCCCGACTCGGGGAAAATTTATGCAAGATACCTTTAAATTTAATTTGCGTTATTAACATTTTCTTAAGTCTAGACAATCAAAAAAACAATAAATCAAGCCCAGGTTTGTAGCATTTGCTGATTTCAGTGTGAATGTTGCTGTTTAGTCATGTCTAATTCTTTGTGACCCTATTTGGGATTTTCTTGGCGGAGGTATTGGAGTGGTTTGCCATTTCTTTCTCCAGATTATTTTACAGATGAGGAAAGTGAGGCATTCAAATTTAAGTGACTTGCACAGGGTCACACAGCTATGTGTGTGTCTGAGGCCAGATTTTGAACACAGGTCTATCCACTGTGCCACCTAGCTACCCTGAGTTGTAAATATTCATACTGAAAATTCAAGTCAGTTCCCCTGAGCTGGTTGGAGCTGGTTCCAGCACACCCTTATCCTCACACTATGGTTTTTTAACTTCCATTGATGTTTCATCTCCATTACAATGCAAACTCCTTGAGAGCAGAAACCATCATATTTTCATGTATTTGTGCTTATCACAGTGTTTGGCACATAGAAGACACTTAATAAATGTTCTGTTCTATTATGTCATATCATACTACAACAGTGACCCTAGGTTCTCAAAGGCTCTATTAATGGAACCCAAGTTTTGGCAGGTTCTACCAATCAGGAAAGGAATTGAACATGGAGCTCTGGTGATGAACCTGGCATCTGTCAGGGAGAAATACCTGTATGAGTATAGACATAATGTCTGTTGGAGTCTGCCAGCCTAGAAAAGTGCCTGTACTCAGTGTATGAGGGTTGGTCACTAGGTGAACACTGCTTTCAGCCTCAGTAAATTGCAAACAAAAACATCGGCAGAAATGATGTGGAGATGGAGATCTGCTTCCTGGTTGGAGTATGCTAATAGAGGAAGGACAAAATCATGCAGTTGCAGATCTAGATCTGGGGATGGATGGTTCTATGGAGGAGCATCTAGTTGAAGACCTCATTTTTTAGATGAGGATATAACTTGTCCTAAATCATACAAGTAAATGTCAGAGGCAGAATATGAACCCAGATCTTCTGACTGTGAAATCATAGTTCTTTCCACTGTAAAAATACTATAGTCTAAAAGACATAACAGTCATCCTCATCTCCGACCTCCTAAAGCATTGCTTAATGTTCAGAAGACTAGAAAGCATCCACTGAAGCCATAACTCACTTGGAAACTGCATCTTTATTGAATGTACAAGATCAAATTATTTATACCTTAAGGAGTCAGGGTGTTTTCCGGGTGTTCTATTTTACACTGAATATTTTTTGTTTTATTTTACTTTTTCTCAATTACATGTAAAACCTTTTTAACATTCAGTTTTAAACAACATTGAGTTCCACATTCTCTCCTTCCTTCCCTTTGTCCCTCCTTGAGAAGGCAAGCAATTTGATATAGATTATACAGATCTACATTGAAGTGTTTTGGGGTAGTATCTGATATTGACTGTGACAAAAATAACAACCCCCCCCCCCCATTCTCTTTGGAAACTTGTCTTCTAAATTATAGTCCCACATTCAGAATTCTAGCTACAAGCAGAGCGTAAGTGGAGATTATTTGGGGTGGATATAGTACTTTAGCCATAGCTGCTTAAAATAATTGTTATTTCATCAGGGCTATGGAAGAACCTTTGATTTAGAGATGAATTCAATTCAATTCAATAAACATATGGTAAGCATCTTCTATGTACAAGACAATCTATTAAGTACTGAACAAAGAGATTATAGTCTAACTCCTTTATTTTACTGATGGGAGAACTAAGATTCAGAAAAGTGGTGATTTATCCAAGAAATAGAAATAAGATTTGAACCCACATTCTATGATTCCAAATCTGGGGCCCTTTTACATTTCTTAGGTGAATAAGGACTTGCCAACCATAATCCTTCCAGTGAGATTGAAGACTACTGGGTCTTACTGTCTGTTGTGACACTATATCTTCCAGACCCCTGGGCATTACTACTTGACCTGCCAATGTGATCTAAGTACTCTTAGGCCTTTTCATCTCTGCTGTTGGTGTAGGACCACTAGGCCTTTCCATTTGCTCTTTATCTTTATGGGTCGCCTCCCTTATTTAGAACAGGAACTTCTTGAGAGAGTCTTACTTTTCAATTTATATCCCACAACACTTAGTAAAATGCTTGGTTCAAAATTGGAACTTAGCAAATGCCTCTTTATTCATTATTTCAAATTATGGAGGCTAACATACTGAGAGGCAGTTAGACAGATTTTCAAAAGCCCTACACTGAGAAAACTAGAAGAGGATTTTAAATCTGACCTTTTTACTCACTTGCTATGTGATCTGGAGCAAATCATTTTTTCCCTCTTGGCCTTAATCTTCTCATCTGTAAAATGAAGTGGCTGTGCTAGGGAGTTTCTATGGTCCCCAGTTTGTCACTCCACTGGTGTTTCCTGTAAGCTCATTAGCACCTGGCAACATCATAACCCATTTTGTAATCATATAAGCAAGGAGTAGTCGACAGCATTTATTGAGCTCCAGTCTTGTGCAGAGTACATCAAAGTGTGCCTGGGGCAAAGGAAATATAAGAAAGCATAGAAATAGAAGATGGTCTCTGACCCCAAAGGGGCTTACCCTCTTATTAGTGGAGACAGGGCACAAGCAATAGGAAAAGCAATGAAAAGCAAATGCAAATAGTGCAAACTATAAAAGCATGGTAAAGCATGACAGAGGGTAGCAAAATGGATGGACTTTGAGGCA
This sequence comes from Bettongia penicillata ogilbyi, assembly GCA_023548195.1. Lineage (NCBI taxonomy): Eukaryota > Metazoa > Chordata > Mammalia > Diprotodontia > Potoroidae > Bettongia > Bettongia penicillata. The sequence goes on along the minus strand of JAJHZJ010000180.1, from coordinate 4,050,702 downwards.
GGAAGAACTAAGTTTAAATTCTGTTTCTGATACTTTGTGGTCTGGAAAAATCACTTAAACTCTCCGACTCAGACTTATCTATTAAGTTATCCATGGGTTGTGGTCAACAAATGATGAAAGGATGGAAGGTGGAGGTGTGAAAGTGTAGAGGAGATGTCATGTCAAAAAATGATTGGAACTGGGTAAGGTTTAAGCAGGAGCCTGTGAGCAGGCACCCTGCCCCAGAGGGATGGGGGAGTCAAGGGGGCATCATACATGGGTTCCAATTCCAGCTTCTCCACTTAGTAACTGCCTTGATTTTAGGCAAGGAACTTACTTTACTGAGCCTCCATTCCATTCTTTGTAAGACTGAGGATGATAGGGTGTGATTTCCCACCTCTAAATGTAGGATGTTGAGGTCTCTACCCCTATGAGTAGTAGTTATTTGAAGTATAATAGGGAGGAGGCAGGTAGGTAGCACCATAGTGCACAGAGTGCTGGGCCTGGAATCAGAAAGACCTGAGTTCAAATTCAGCCTCAGATACTCACTAGCTGTGTGATCCTGGGCAAGTCACTTAAAGTCTGTTTTCCTTAATCTACTGCAGAAGGAAATGGCAAACCACTCCAGTATCTTTGCCAAGAAAACCAAAGAGTTAGATACGATTGAGCAACAAGGACAATGCCAACATAAATGAAGAGTGCAGTAGAAGATTAAAAAATGATAACCTTTAGAAGCCAATTAATGTCTGAATGTGTCCAGTGAATACTTATTGATTGAGTCAGCCAGTGATTTTCAGTAAGAGTTTAAGAATGTTAAGAATCTATTTTAAACAGTTTTTAAGTACTATGTGCGTCTGTGTTGTTTTTGATTTTTGTACCCAGTGATTAACACAGTATAATATGTGCTTAAAAAATGACTGTTGGATCAATGATGATACAAATATGAAATATGACATAGACTGCCCTCAAGGAACTTACAACATAACAAATCATTGAATGCCAAAGTCAGGGGTATTGAACTTTAATTGGTAGGCAGCAGGAATGTTGTTGAGTATAGTTGTACTAGGATGATAGTATTGCATACATATTCGTTTCCCAAACCCATCTTAGAAGCTTTTTCTCTCCGTCCAGACTTTCTATGTCTCCACAGCACTATGTTTCTCTTAGTACCACTTAAATGTGCTCACCAGAGAAGCTAAGTAGTACCATCTATGTAGATTGGAGATTTTCACCAATTTGAGTCATATGGCTTCGCAGGATTTCTCTTCTCATGTACTTCCCCCACCTCTAACATCCCTGAAGGACTTCCCTGCTTCTGGTCTCTTTTGTTCTCATAGCTTGTTTATGAGGCAGACGTATTGCCCATGTTGTAACCAGAGAACTGCACAGAGTGGCTTACGTGAAGATTGGACATGGAAACCAGAATCCTGACCACCAGACCTCATTTATATTTGTGCCAACTGATTCTGAACTGAGAACCTTGAAGAACCCTGCCCCCTCCCACTCCCATTCCCAAGAACCTTATCCATAGGGTCTAGTCTTGATAATGGTCTTGGAGTTAGTCCCTGTAAACTCCTCAGCTGATTTGCCATTATCCAGAATCCATTTTGAGCCAAGACAAATGTCAATATTTAGGAACCAGCATCCCTTTCTACTCTGTTTCATGTGAACCATAATCCAACTGGGCATCTGTATGCCTCTGGCGACTCTTTGTCCTTGCTGACGATAACTGAGCCATGTGCTCACTGTCAACCATTTTAGCTTCTTTGTAGTGAGGGCCAGAACTCTGACTTCTCCCTGATGGGAAAAGGCAATGAGTATGTGAAACTGGCCTGGTTTAGGGGGCCAGATAATTGTTGCTGCCAAGGGGGAAGGTTCAGAGCCCTTGGCAAGGCATATGTCGTCCAAAACTCTCTGCTATTAATTATCATTTCAATTCTTCAAGAAGTCATGATTTGATAAGTGTGGTTGCTCTCTCCTCTGATGGAGAGAAACAACCCTTCCAGGCTTCAGGAGATAGTTTTCATGAATGGTTATCACTGGAAAAAAAGTACCTGTTGGCTAAACTTCTATTCATAAGCTTCCTCAAACTTAGCTACTCAGTACTCAGACCAGAGACCCACAATCCATCCCTAGTCCAATGCATTAAGACATTCTAGTGTGGTTGAATCTGTTAGAGATTGTATTCTGATCCAGACCAGAGACCTTGAGGAGTCAGGCTTATCTTCACCCCACAATGAGGCACTGGATGCCTTGAGTGGAAACCTCTGTCTAAGTGTAAGGAATGGGGCATATATTTGGCATCTCAATACTGAAGAGTAAGAAGCAGCTTATGTGTCATTGTGATCTGAGCATAAATGGGAGTCGAGATAATGGGAGTGGAGATTTGGTTCAGATGATGGGACGCAGCTGCACAAGGGAAGGACCCAGGAAGCAAAGCTTTCTTTCTGGATTACTTGGTCCTTTTGCCTTAGAGTTACCTGAAAGAACAGTGAGACAATTTTACCTCAGGGGAAGCCCTTTCCTCCTCTGAATCCTTCTAGTCTTGGGATGGCCCTGGGAATCCAGGTAGGAGGATGGAATGGTCCCAGAATCTCACTGTTGGAAAGGTCCTCAGAGGCCTTAAAATCCAATCAATAACTGAACAAGAATTCCCTCTAACAAAGTCACCCATTAATCATCCAACCTTTGGTTGAATTCCTCCAATAGGAGGGGAACTCATGACCTCCTGAGGCAACCCACTCCACTTTGTGGTAGCTCTAATTGTTAGGAAATTTTCCTTAGGTCAAGCATAAATTTGCTTTTTTGAAATTGCCATCATTTTTCTTAGTTATCTCCCCTGCCACACCTCTTTGCCAGGTACAGGCAAAAAAAAGTTTAATCTTTTATCCATGTACTAGTCTTTTAATTATATGAAGATAGTTATCATGTCCTGTCTTTCTTTTCTTCTCTAGATTAAACACCTCAGTTCCTTCAAGTATCATCTTGGTTGGCCTACTCTAGATGCTCTCCAACTTAACAAGTGTCCTGAAAATAACACTCACAACCGAACACAATACTCCAGATGTGTCCTGACTTGGGCACAGTACAATGGAACTATCACCTTCCTTCTCCAGGATATTATGCATTTCTTAATGATGCTTAAATTCAAATGAGCTTTTTTTGGGCTGCCATAGTATATTTACATAGAGGCAGTGTGATATGGGATGCTAGTGCAGGATTGGCAGTCAGGAAGACTGGGTTTAAATCCCATCTCTGATACTTAAGAGCTCTGTGACCCTGGGCAAGTCCCTCTATCTTTGTACTAGGTTCATAGATGAGCTTTGGTGGATCCGCGTACCAGGAATTTCCCCCAGAAATTTTTTTCTGCTTGTACCCAAAGGGGGAAAAACAAATCAAAAGAAATGGATGATAATTTCCAAAAGACAAATTTATCCTTGACTTAAGAATAAACTTCCTAATAGTTGAGGCTATTCTAAAGTGGGTTTCCTCAGGAGGTCATGACTTCCCCTTCTACTGGAGGAATTCAAAGTTGGTGATAATTGGTGAGTTTTTTGGAGGGATTTCTCATTCAGCTATTGATTACATTCCAAGGTGTTCTTAACCCTGATTACAAATCACAAATTGTATGTGTATTTCTGTTTCATGTTGATGATTCACACGGAGTTTGAAGTCCACTAAACTCCACAGATCTTTTTCAGACCAACTACTATGAAGTCATAGTTCCCCTATATTATTGATGAAGTTGATTTTACATATTACATATATGTAGGTATGTATATATATATATATATGTAGTCATAATTTTACATTTACCCCTATTAAATTTTGTCCTGTTGATTGGGCCCTGACTTTTTACCAGCTGAAATCTTTTTGGATTCTGACTCAGCAAATGATTTAGTAGGAAGGATAGCTACTTTTGATGTATAATAAACACACCATTTAAGCCTTTAGCCAAGTCACTGAAAAATATTTAACAGCACAGCGTCAGCCACAGTTGTCTGTGGCACTCCCTTCGACGTCTTTCAAGTTGACATTGAAATAATTAATGACTACTTCTCTAAGTCCAGTCATTGAAATAGTTTTAGACCTACCTAACATACTATCATCTTGTCCATTTTTCTCCATTCTTTCTAATCAACAAGCATTTTAAAATGACTGCTATGTGCTGGACACTGTGCTGTGTTTTAATGCACAACCACAACAAATCAACTGCATTTGTAGAATTTTCTCGAATTCTATTCTAGTAGCCCTGTTAACAAAGGAAATGTGATCAGTCTAGCATGCATGATCCATTCTTGAGGAAGCCATTATTGGCCCACTGTTCCTTTTCTAGTTGGTCACTAGCCATTTTTTAAATAACATGTTCTGGATTTGCAAGGAATCAAAAGATATTTTCTGGCACATAGTAAGCACTTAATAAATGCTGTTTTGATTGATTTTCACTGGCTTATATAGAATTGGCTTATGGCAAATTCCACTTTTTTTTTTCCTTTCTTGAAAATCAGGACATCTGTCCTTCCCTAGACTGTAATGACTTTTCAATTTTTCATGACTTCTCGGAATTCATTCCCCACTTCTTTCAGTATCCTCGATGTAGTTCATCTGGGACCTGGACTCATTAAGGACTGTCAGGTGATTTCTTACTATTTTTTTTCTCATCTTGGGTATTGACTCCCCATTTAGTAGCTGTTTTTTGAAAGGGTATTATCTTTGTTGAGAAAATAGTGGCAAAATAGGAGAGAGACATAGACAGAGATATGGACAGAGGCACAGAGAGAGGACAGGGAAAGGGGGAAAGAGAGAGAGAGGGGGGAGAGAGAAAAAGAGAAGGGAGAGAGAGAGAGAGAATGAGAGAGCTCGAGAGGGAGCTCCGGCAGATAACTAAAATTCTCCATGCTTCAGTCAAACTTGTGATCTCTTTCTATGACCTGTCATACTCACCAACTACAATAATTTGTCGTATTCTATTTCTGTTGATCTTTACCCAAATACTCTAGCACCACACATTTCCATTCTGTAGACTGGGGTTCGTTACACAAGAAAATTTTCTCAGTATGTAATCCTACCCTTCTATTTCCTTTTCCCTGTCTTTTTCCTTTTTAATAAAGTAGTCCTTTGCAGAACCATAGTCTAGTAACAGGTCCTATCCTCATCAAATCTCAATGATACATGTGATGTCAAATTTCTTTCTTTCTACCTATATCTTTATGGAAAGATATCTGAGGCCATGCATTTTATTTCTGACTCTCTTCACAGAAATTTGCCTCCTGTGAATTTATGGGCATCTTTATTACTAACTTTCCTACATTATAGTTACTCTCATGGTATCTATATTGGTCAAATTGGTAGAATTCTTTCATTTTAATTTATTTTTTTATTATATTTGCAAGACTTGAGATGAATACATTGTTACCCTCATCCTTTGTGTGTGTGTGTGTGTGTGTGTGTGTATGTATGTGTGTGCACATCCATGCTCCATCTCTAGTATCTTCTAATCCTCTATTTTAATCTGTAATTCAGAAATATAAATCTTATTCTCATATACCATATTTTTAACCAACTGTTCTCTTCTCAGATCTGCCTTTAGCTTTGATAAGTCCATTCCTTTTACTGGCAACAGTTATGAAAATACCACCTGTGCTCCCACAGTCTTCAGTTTCTTGCCCAAAAATGAATGAGAATCTTTCGCTTTCTTATCCAGAACTGGGGAATGACATGGTGTGGTAGAAAGAGCCCTGAACCGGGAGTCATAAAAAGATAGAATCTTAGAAGGGTAGTGTTGGGGTTTTGTCCTTGGTCTTCTTTCTGTTCAAAGCTTTTAATGAATGGCTTGGATAAAAGGCATGAGTGACATGTTTGTCAAGGTTGTGGATGACATGAAGCTGGAAGAGATAGCTAACATGTTAGATAGTAGACTCAGGAGCCAAAAAGATCTCAACATGCTCGAATGATGGGCCAAATCTAACTTCAGTAAGTCAGAGGAATCATGATGTCATTGGTGTGGGTTCTCCTTCCAAGGCTGCGGTCTTTTTGCAACCCATTGCTATTAAAGGTTAAATCTAATATGATGAAAGTTTATAGGGATAAGTGTAAAGTCCTGTATTTAGGTTAAAAAAAGATTCAACTTCAGAAGTATTCTAAAGGCCATATGGCTAGACAAAAATTAATATAAAAAAAAGTCTCTGGAGGGTAGAATGAGGTTAGCTCATCATGAGTCAACAATAGGATGTGGCAGCCAAAAAAGCCAATACAAACATATACTTCACTAGCAGAAGTGGAGTTCCTAGAGGATGGGAGGTGATTGCTCCATTGTTTTCTGCTCTTGTCAGACCACATCTGGAGCTTGGTGTCCAGTTCTGAGCAGTACATTTTAGAAGGAACATTGATAAGCATGAATGTATCTAGAAAAGAATAATGAGGATGCTGAGGGATCTCCAATTGATGCCATTTGAGGATTAGTTGAAGGGCCTGGGGCTATTTGGCCTGGAGAAAAATCAGGGAGAACATATGTGTATTTGTCCTTTGTTGCCCAAAGAAGACCATGCCATTAGAGAAATGATGACTTGACTTGCACTTGACTTTGTTTTGAGTGAGGGAGGGCTGTGCAGGTCACCAGCCTCACTTCTTCTCCAGAGCCATCAGAATCCAGTGACCAAATAAATATTCATCAGGATGACTGGGGATGACCCAGGATGAGGCAATTGGGGTTAAGTGACTTGCCCAAGGTCACACAACTAGTGACAATCAAGTGTCTGAGGTGAGATTTGAACTCAGGTCCTCCTGACTCCTGCATTAGTGCTCTATCCACTGTATCCCCTAGCTGCCCTGGGAGAACATGATGGCAGTCTTCAAGGAGGATGTTATCATGGAGGAGAGGGGTTAGATGTGCATGATCCCTGAGCACAGGACTTGGACTATTGGGGTGGAGATGTAGAGAGGAAGATTTCAGCTCCCCATAAGGAAAAACATCCTAATAACAGAAATGTCCAAAGATAAGGTGAGTTTTGCCTCATAGGATAGTGAGTTCCCCATTACTGGAGATATTCAAGGGAATGCTTGATGGTTGCTTGTCAAGGGTGTTGTAGACCAGATTTCGTGTTTGTGTAGGAGCTGGACTAGGTCTTCTGTAAGATTTCCTCCAACTCTTAATATGGAGGTTTGATATTCTTCAACCCTCAGCTTTCATTGCTCTGGTCTCACTGTACTACTCCCCAGCTTTGTGAACTTAGACAAATCACCTGCTCTCTGGACCTCAGTTTTATCTCATTTGTAAAATCAGAGTTTTAAAGACAATATTTTCTATAGTACCTTCTAATGCTGATAGTCTATGTAATACAGATTCTAAGGTCTTCAAGGAGAGTTACTTTGTAACTTCTAAAACAGTGTTTTTCCAAATTTTCAATCACGTCTGTGAACTTGCTGAGGCTGCTCTGGATACACTGGCCAATGGCAAAGTTTGGGCTGGTAAAGAATTTCTATCTTTCAAAATCCTTAGTGACTCTTTATTGGTATAGCCCAGGGGTGGGAAACCTGTGGCGTCAAGGCCATATGTGGCCCTCTAGGTCCTCAAGTATGGCCCTTTGGCTGAACTTCAAAGTTGAAGGATAGCTACTTTTGATGTATAATTACATCAAATTCTACAATTCTACTTTGGCTGCAGGTTCCCCCCTGCTCCCTGTATAGCCAGTTGTCAATACATATCTCACCAATCATATTTTTACGCAGAATAGTGCACTTGGAATCTGGAAGACCTGGGTTTGAATCTGTGTGAACGTGAGCATTTAGTCACTCTGAGAATCAGGCAACTTTGTAAGACTCTGAGTTACAGACAGGTTGCCATAGGTATTGGTGGCATCAGTTCTCTGGGAGTTCTTACACATGTCCTCAACATATTGACATATGTATGCTTATACATCCAGACAGGCATCTTCTTTCCACCACCTTGATTATGATCACTTCTACTTTCCTCGTCAAAAATTGTACAAAGGATGCGACCTTGAGACACACTTGAGATATCCCCATGATGTGGTGTAGTATATCAGGATCATAGGATTTCCATCTGGAAAGAGCCTAAAAGATGTAAGCATTTGGGTGGGGCAGTGGATAGAGCCCTGGTTCTGGAGTCAGGAATAGCTGACTTCCAATCCAGCCTTAGTCACTTTCTAGATATGTGACCCTTGGCAAGTCACTTAAGCTCTGTTTGCCTCAGTTTCCTCAACTACAAAACGGAGGTAATAATAGTACTTACCTCCAAGGGCTGTGGTGAGGCTCAGATGAGATGCTTTTAAAGTGCATGGCACAATGCCTGACACATAGTGGGCACTGTCATCATTATTATCACTAGTGTTGCTATTATTAACAGAGGCAACTGTAACCCAAAGAGGTTAAATGATTTGTTCAAAGATGCCCAATAAATGGCAGAATTAGAATGTGAAACTAGCTCTTCTAATCCCAGAGCCAATGATCTTTCCACACACCTTGTACCACGTAGGTTGAGAAAGCATGGTTGAGTATAAACAAATAGACCTTTAATATCTTTAGTCAATATCATCACCTTCCCTCACTGTCTGACCTGCATTCTAACTGTGCCCGTACCTATCAGGGGCACGTTTATCCTCCTATTGGCCATGATTTTTAACTTAAGCATCATCTTTGACTCTTTTCTTTCCTTCACCCCCCCCATAAGATCATCTTTCAGATTTTCCTTCGAAATATCCTTCATCTGTCCCTTCTTTTCCACTCATCCTGCCAGCATCTTATTTTGGCCCCTCATCACCTTTTGCTTAGATTATTTATTTCAATAAGCTGATCTCTCTGCCTCCATTCTTGACCTCTAAGGTCTTTTCCTTGCATCTGTGGTTAAATTTTTGGCCTCATGATCTCCCTTCTTCAAGTCATCCTTCAAAAAGTTGGCAAAAGAATCTTCCTGATCAATAAGATAGCTCCCCAATGCCTAAAGGATTAACTGTAAACTTACAAACTTGGCCTTCAAGGCCCTTGACAATCTGTCTCTAATTTCTCTTTCAGCCTTCCCCCCTCCCCACATGACCCTTCCCAACCCTACCCTCACTCCACTTATGTGTTCCAGCCAAACTGGGCTGCCTGCCTTTCTTGGATTTCATATTGTCCTCTCATGCCTCCATTCATTTATGCAGCTTTTCCACCCATGCCTGGAACATGCTTCCCCTGCATCTCTTAGTCAGTTGAATCCTTTTCTTCTTTCATGGCACAGCTGAGATCCTACCTCTTTCCTCCTTGGTCCCTCCAGATAAAAGGAATCTCTCCTTGCTGATAGCATTAAGTCTGGATCCTTTTGTTCCATGCCATTCTACTTCAAAACATACATATGCATATATCATCCCCTTTCTAAATCCTGCAAGTTTGAGGTCAGGGACTATATTACTGTCCATCTTTCTATCTCCTTTAATGCTGAGGACTATGTGCTGCCCACAGTAGGTACTTAATAAAGGTCTGTTGAACTAAAGTGAATGGTGATGCCCCTTGGGATCTCTAATGGTATCTGTTTCTTCTACTGGTGCCTGAGGAAGGACTGAACTGTGGGGATCAATTAAACTAATAGACCCAGATTTAGAATGTAATTTAAACTGAAAGTTTGTGATGTCTTTTTAGTTCAGTGGCAGCATCTTACCACCTCAGAGCTCCTCAGATGATTGGTTTTCAATTTCTGGCCACCATTGCCTCCATACAGCTCATGTGCTCCCCATAGCTGTCATTACCTTCCTCAGAGGAGCCTAGAGATTCAGAGCTGGAGGAGATCATAGAAACCATCTCATCCATCTCCCTTAGCCTGAGGATGAGCACATTGGGGCCCACAAAAGTAAAATGATTTGTCCAGGCTCAGGTTAGTAGCTGGGCCAAGACTCATATCCAGGCTTTCGGATTCCAAGTCATGTTTTCTTTCCATGATGTCATACTGCTGTCCAACATTTCTTGTCTTTTCAACTAAATCATAATTGGTTTGAGAGTTGATTGTTTATTGCATGTATTTTGCATGGCCCTCTTTTCAGCTTTACTCCTTAGTTGCATTTCATAGCTTTTGATTCAGAAAATACTTAATAACTATTAGTAATTTTCAACAATTTTGAAGTACTTCACCAACCTCCATAAGTGCTTCTCAGTAATGACAGAAGGAGAAGTGGTGGCAGAGAGGGACCAATTCCTCCTCCTTTTACACACCCAAAATATAGACATGCAGAGCCAGGAAGTTTGCCCAAGGATACCCAGTGGGACAGAGCTAAGAACAGAACCCAGTCCCCCTGAATCATTGCCAGTGACCCTAGCATACCATTTGCTGCAAGAAATATTGTACAAATTGTTGTGTCTTAGAACTAAAGAATTTGTATTTAGCTACAAGGAAATCGTCAAACATGAGAAGTGGCTGTCAATGTTTGGCCAGTCTTTATGGCTCTTCTGATTTTCAAGAAACCTCTCAGGACCTATTAACAGACAGACTTATTTATTAAAGCCAAAAGTTGTTCTTTCCTCCCTTCCTCCCCCTCCCACTCCAGGGATTGAAAGTCAGAATTTACACATTTTTTTTCTTGTTTCTTAGTGCTAGCTCACATTTGTATCATACTTTACAGTTTACAGGGCATGAGCTTGGTAAAGAGAAGGCAAAAACCTGGGGAGGTAGGAGGTATAGATATTATCATCCTCATTTTTCAGGTCAGGAAACTGAAGTTGAGAGGTCTTCAATGATTTGCTCAGAGTCACATGCCTGGTGGATTTTAGAGCTGATTTGAACCCAGGCCATTGTCCTTTTTGCCATACCATACTATTTCTGAGAACCAGTGTAACTGAGCCTGGGGTCACCAAGCCAAGGACTCCAAAAGAGAAATAGCTCCAGGGAAGCCATTCTGCTGGGAGAAACCTTCAGCAGTTGGTTAAGGGGCTTGATTCCCTGGAAGCTATGAACAGGGAGTTGGAGATAGAGGATACTTTCAGCTTCCTTTTACAAAAGATTTTGTGGAGAGTGTGACAGATATGGCCTTATTGACTATCTGGTTCAGGGTTTCCTGACTAGTGGCACACCATGAGGTTGCAATGACCTTGTGCAGCCACCATAATGGGCTGGATTTTCCCTTTTGGTTTTGCTCCAGCTCCTACTCAACTGGACTTCCAGGAAGATCATTCTGGATCATGAACTTGACCTTCTCTTCTCCCTATCTCTACCTTTCCCTCATTCCACTTCTGCTCAATATGCCTGACAACCGAATAGAAACAGAAATAGAGGAAGTTGGGTTAAGGCCTCTGGGGTAGAGGGTGGTCTAGTTGTTACTTACCTGGTGTTATGTTTTAAAGTCATTAGCCATAGACATCAGGAGTCCCCTGCTGGCTTTTATGGCAGGGCAGTTGAGGGCCAGAGAGAAAGAAATTGATGTGACCAAGTTCACTTGTCTATGTAGGGAAGATTCAGAGCAGACTCTACACTGCAGGTATGAAACCTGTGGGTTTCGAGGCCACATGTAGCCCTCTAGATTTTCAAGTGTGGCCAAGTTTTACAGAATAAATCCTTTTATTAAGGGGATTTGTTCTCTGAAACTTGGCCTCAGACCTAGAGGACCACATGTGACCTTGAAGCCGCAGGTTTCCCACCCCTGCTTTAGGTCTAAGGACATTTTTGTCCAACAACCTTGGTTCCTATGATACTCACTCAAAGCATTGATATTGAGATGAAATTTACCACATTATATAGAATGCTAGACCTGAAATAAGCAGGATTCCACTTGTACATATTTGTT